>JBBBDQ010001047.1:1865000-2195000 GCA_037127315.1 Ascarosepion bandense
GTCTATACTGCTAGTGTTTACTAAAAATATTTTATGCAACAAATATTATTTTCAAATTTATTAAACAGTATCTATTACGTCTCTCGGCTTAAATATTTGAGGAATTTTAGTAAAGAAAAATTATTATCTTTCCTCTCAGGGATAAAAAATGCGTTCCCATTTATCGTTCGGCCATGGTGCATTATGGTTCGATTTTTCTCTTTTTAAGATAGAACATCCTATCCGCCCACATTATTTTCTCAAAAATTTTTGATTTACTTAAATTTGTATTAATTTTAACTCGACATTTTCTTACCTCAAATGTTATTATAGTAGATACTCCGTGGATAGACGCCCTATATATGGATAAATTATCGTCTAAATTACGACTTGAAATGTTATTATAGTAGATACTCCATTATATATGAATAAATTGTTGTCTAAATTAAACAAAAGGGAAAATAACACATTTTATTATAGCAGATATATTTACCAAAATTACAAAAAACTATCTAGAAATATTATGAGTAAATTTATAAAATCAATATTACCTTCAACCACGGCTTCTAGCCGATTTTGGAATCTTCTCTCACTCTTCTGAAAGTTTTCCTTGTTTAAGTTGGTAAATACTGCCATAGTCTTTGCCTTCAGTATATCTTTGGTGTTTCAAAGAGCAAAAAAGCTCTTTGAAACACCAAAGATATACTTTGCTTGTGTTGCATAGTGTAGAGTCTTCTTGTCAGACATAGGGTCTTGTAGCTGCCAAGTTCTTCACGCAGGGCAGCACTAGCTCTTTAAGGCAATTAATGTAGACACTCGTGTTGAGTCTGAGGCACCCACCAACAAATTCAGGGTTTTTTATCAGAACTATCACAATTACTTTCCGAACTGCCGCGCCACCATAACCACCATTAAACTCACCAGCTCTTTACGAATTCTCTGAACAGTCCTCAGATTGACACAAAACTCAGTGTAAATTGCGTAATGCTTCTCTCTTTCTCGCAGATGGTGCCCAACTGACCTTACTTAATTTGCATCTGAAAAATCAAATACAAACAACGCGAATGCACAAAGTATAAATGGAAAATGGTGACAATTTATCTCTTTCACTATATATATAATATTCATTTCTTTGCTTTTACATAGAAGCAATTAGAAATACTGACCAAAGACAAAACAAGTCTAAACTTTGTTACAATTTTATCATCTATAATTTGCATAATCCTCTAGGAAGTTAGTTACGGGACAGTGTTTTCAGCAAGAACTCAATCATCAACTACTGTAGAAGGCCAAAGGCGATAATACGATCAGGATAGATCAATTCAAGGGTTCAACAGAGGCAGAACTACTTAGTCTTCACTAGTCTCCTCAGTCAAACGTTAATTCCCGTTGCAGAATTCGTAACTGTTGAATTTGAACTTACCCTAGCACTTACACACACACACACACACACACACACACACACACACACACACACACACAAACATGCATACATACATTCAAATGCACATGCATGTGTGTGTATCTATGTGTGTGTGATAGAGAGATAGAGAGAGCGAAAGAGCACACAACACAAGAACGCAAGAATTAAACAAAAAGCTTAATGGTAGTACTGTATCTGTCGTCTTTAGTGAAACACACACTCAACGAACTCCCCCACACATATATATATATATATATATATATATATATATATATATAATAATTCAGATACTTTAATCCAAGCGGAAAAAGCAGGAAGGTAAATTCCAAAAACGCGATCCTAATTTTTAATTTAAATTTATATATATATATATATATATATATATGTGTGTGTGTGTGTGTGTGTGTGTGTGTGTGTGTGTGGGATAAATGTGCGTGTATGTGTGTACGTTATTTCTACTGAAACATTTTATCTTTCATTTCATTTATACCATGATATTCCATCGTTAATTGTATTTCTACCATGATATTTTATCTTTCAGTTTGTTTCTACGCAAATATTTTATCCTGAATTACATTTATACCATGCTATTCTATCGTTAATTTAATTTATTTCATTATATTTTATATTTTATCTCATTCATACTATGATAGTTTGTCTTTCATTAGATTGCTACCATGTTATCCTATCTTCCATTGAATTCCTGCCACATTTTATCATTCATTTTATTTCTACTATATTTTCTTTCATTTCATTTCTACCATGTTACTGTATTTTTCATTTTACATCTACCGTATCATTTCTTCTCTCATTTCATTGTTAACATTCCATTTCTTCATTTATTTCACACCTACCTTGACATTTTTGTTTACTTTTATTTCTACCATGATATTTCATCACTCATTTCACTTCTACCACAAGATTACGCTGTTTATATCACTTCTAAAATGATAATTTATCTTTTATTTAATGTCTACTATTACGCTCAATCATCTATTTAATACTAGCAGTATAGCCCAGCGTTGCTCGGGTGTAATGAATGCTTTAAAACTAATCCATGGTCCTGGAGCTCAGACTCTTTGGATGTTGGCACGAAGGACTAAAAAGCAATAGTTGTTTCCAGTTAAAACGAAACCGTAGACTAAAAGAAAAATGAATGGATGTAAGTCAAATTTTGAATTCCTGGTATCGATATCAAATTTTCTGCACTATTGTAAGAACTTCAACCTTGAAACTTCTCAATATCGTTTCTTATGTCTTTGTCTATGAGTGTATCAAATTTGATTAAAATCGGACCACTCCTTCTATAACCCGTTTTTCGATTATCGATTTTAGATGTTTATCAAGGGTGTCTCGCCACAAAACCTAGCTAAGAACACTCGCAGACGCTTATAGTACAACTGTGTAAATATTCAAGAAAATCGGTCAGCCGTTTCGGAGTCTGTAGATAACGGGAACACACACACACACACACACACACACACACACACACACACACACACACACACAAAGTTCCATTTATAAATAATATACAATGACATTTGAAAGTTTCATTTAATTTCTGCCATGATATTTGTTCTGGTATATTTTCAGATTATCTTTTGTTATTGTCTGCTTTTTAATTCATAGGTTTTCTCTGTTCCGTCCCATTCTGTTATTACAAGCACCGTCTTTCTAATTTACACAATATGATCTTGTTTTCTTAGACTATATGTTTTTTGAATAGATAACCTTTCTTGCACCTAAAGACTGTTTTCTTTTCTTTTTTTACAGTACATTAAATCAGCTTTTGATTTTTAACATTCAATATCATCTGTTAGGAGGATTCCTATTATATCAGTTGAAATATCATTTCCGACATTTTATATGTATTTCCTCAGATAAATCGGGAAACAGAAGTCACTTTTAGTTCATATGCAAATACATTGGATTATTATTTATTTGTAACTGTCAGATTCCCAATTTCTTTACTGTTTAAATATGGTTTTATTCGTTGGGTGTAAAGTAGTACTGGAGACAATTGCAACTATAAGGATTCAGATAATCACTGAGTGCTACATAATTGTGGTCTTCTGCTATTCTTAACTAGTAAATAAAGTCTACTTCCAGGAAGGTTGTGTAGCGATTAAAGACGTAGCCTTTATAGCTACTATCAAAACTACAGCCTTTATAGCTACTATCAAAACTACAACTACTCAAAGAGAAAACTAACGGTAGTAAGTATCAGTACTTGACACACTAATATTTAGAAAATATTTTGTATTAAAAAACTAGTATAATATATTCAGTAACATACTGGAACCAACGAGGTTCATGACTAACTTGATATAAGGTAGCATCTCTACTTTTCAATGTTTACAACCAATACTATATTGGATATGTGGATGTTGCAGTGGATAAAGATTCGGAATTGTTAATCGATGAACCAAGTTCCATTTCCAGTTCGTTATATTCATTTTTACGCCTATGCCCTTATCGGCACTTTCACTTTGAAGAAGGGGTGGGATGTTGTAAGATCAGAAACCCTTAATGATCATTGACTTGAAAGGAAACATATACTGTGTTTCAAATCATATAACTGATGTATTTCACGAAATAGAAATAATATATAAATTTTGTTTTGTTTTTAATCCATTAACTACAATAAATGACACTGGTACACAGAGATAAATACAGATAAAATTTGGGTTGTAAAGGTGTTGGATAAAGAATAAAAGATGAACAGCATTTAAGAAGATATAAGTTGGTGACTGATGTTACATTAAAATGTTTGAAGATTATAGTTATCAGGGAAGGAGTAAACAAGAAGTAGTTCTACAGACGAGAGGTTCGAGAAAAAAACTATTAAAATAGACGTTACGGAAAAAAGCGGGACCTGGATTCCAATCTAGTAGCAAGCTTAAATTCATGTGAAAGCGGCACCTGAAAAATAGCTTGTCAGTGCAGTTACCGTGAAAATATTTGTGAGATAGGACAGGGAGAATCCACGTTACGTCGGTGAGAAAGTGACTAAAGTCTAAATGCCAATTCAAGATCGATTACTTTTCAAATCCTTCTATGAATTTGCTCAAGAACCTCTAGATGAATAGCAGACAAGAGACAGAAAGAGTATTCAGTGCACATAAAAATAGCAGAGTTTTAAATGTGCAAAATTAGTAGAGTTTTAAATGCGCTGTCACACAACACAATGAACCAACTTTCCTTTCAGTAGAGGCAGCTATTGATTTAATGTAGTCGTTCCACTTATATATATATACATATATATATATATATATATATATATATATATGGGAGACTGCTTGGGAATACAAGTTACTGTAAGAGTTTATGGACGGATGTACGTTGTGGTGCGGTTATGTCGGCTTAGAAAGGGAAATCGGTGAGCCGAGTTCCAATTCCAGTCGAGCATTCTGCATTCACTTACGCACTGGTACCCTTGGGAAAAGTATTAACCCGTCCCTTCCCTCCAGTTATGGGTAAATAACTGAGGTCTGCTGTTCATGCGATCTGTGGCGGACTTCCACACCGATTGTTTATTATCAGCAGTTCCAAAAAGTGTGGATGGTGCTACACAAGCCTTCAATTCTTTGTGCGGCAGTCTAACTGACTTAGACAACTTATACGGGTGAGTCCATAATATATATATATATAGAGAGAGAGAGAGAGATAGATAGATAGAGAGAGAGAGAGAGATGGAGAGAGATTATAAATTAAACTTCAAAACATGTACAAATTACAATCTACGATAAAATTGTATTTTTTTTTTTGTAGTTAGTACTTGTTCTAAAGTATAATTTGTAATAAATACTCATTGGTCTCTATTTATATTATTGAGCACTGTTTTAAATTAATGTTTTGAACATTGCAAATATTTTATTTGTTTGGGTATATATATATATAATCTAGCACTGTTAATATAAGAAATGATTGATAGTGTACGATTGCATAGGTGCGTACGTTGTATATGACTATAGTTAGCTAGGTGAATAGTTGAATGCGTGAAAAAGTAGTGTGTGTGCGTGTGCTTGTGTGTGTGTAATTGAGTTCAATTTAAAATTCTGTCTGCGCGTGAAGCTAATATATTTCTGTGTGTGTGTGTGGTGTGTGTGTGTGTGTGTGTGTGTGTGTGTGTGTGTGTGTGTGTGTGTGTGTGTGTGTGTGTGATTTTATAGAGATGGGGTTGACTTGAACTTGACCAGGTGAATATTTGAACTTATCAAAGGAAAAATGAAAACCTTTATACTGTAAACTTACACTGTCGATCACTCGATTTGAGCTCTGAGATGGTGCAGTCATTTAGTGACACGTTATGAAAAATCTAGATTTCCAAAATGCTTGTTTAACGATAGACATATGCACACCAGTTATTCATTTGATATTTAGATGTCTGGCGCCACGTTCTTGAGCATTAAATTCGCATATATTTGGTAAATAGCAAATTACTAACACCTGCTGCAGTCTGTTATCGTCTCTTGCTAATAAAAATGAAAACCCAAGTAGATAGAGCCGGCTAAATCTTTGCTCACTATTATCATGGCAACGAATTTGCGTGTGTGTGGGTAATTCGTATGAATATATACCTTTTGAAGGGCAAACATTTAAAATATATTTTTCTTCTTTTGCTACGGGTACAATTTATTGGGTTTATTATAAAAATTATTTAACGCTACGGTTAGAATAGTAGTAAAATAGACATGGAATTCGAATTGTAGATGTTGTGAAAAATATGGACTCATCTTCTGATTTTCACTGTCTTATTTGTTGATGTTTTAGCCGAACAATTCTGCTTAGAGCTACAATGGGGGATCTTGATATGTCAATTCACGTTCATCTGAAAAGATAGACAGTGCATCGCATTTTGTGTGTCAAAACATACTACAAAAAGTAAAGTTTAGATGGCAGATTGATCAAGGTAAGTTAGCGTTTCAGTAATCTTTAAAAAGTTACTCTAGTTTAACACTTTACAATTTAGTTCGCAAATATGGTCTGACGCTCTCTCTATATATATGTAGAGATCTTTGATAAAATCAAAGTATTGTTAGTCTCTCGGTTTTAATCACTTTCCCACCGCCGTAAATCCGTCTAGCTATTTCTTTTCTGTAAATACTTTCATGGTATCTGTTCAAATGAGCTCTGCACCATTTAATATTTAAGCGGAGCACTAGACTGGCGACTAAGTTTAACCAATTTAGAAATGAATTTGCTGCATGTAATCGTTGTATGCTAACAGTTTATTTTCTCGCAGAAAAAAGTTGTGCGAGAACTTTCATCCAATTCCATGCTTTTCAACCAAAATAATCTACAAAAAATTAAATGCAATGCTAATTGCATTCTACTGTTCTCCTGATTACACGCCTTTTGTTCTTACTCCTTAGTAAAGTTTCCTCTTTCTAATTCTTCCACACTTGAGACACAAGGAGCCTGCAAAAGTCCGGAATTTCTTAACTAAATGTTATAAATCGTAATTTACTTTAGTTATTGCTTACGTAGGTGTTTCAAGTAGCATCTTCCTTTCCCTAATCTTAATCCTTAACCCGAGAACACTAACCAAGGGTATATAGTACTCAGCGCTAATGACGCCATTTTGATTACAATTTAACTACAATTTTCAGTACCTGATTTTCTTACCTAAATAAGATGTTTTTTCTGTTCCTAATAATGTTGACTCAACAATGTTTGAGGTGCCAGTTTGTAAAATATTTAAAATAAAGATTTATATTTAATTTTTTTTTTTTTGATATTTTCAAAATCGGGTATGATATACCCATGGTTAGTAGTGGTGTAAATTTAATTGATAGTTCCAGTGCTAATGGAACCATAATGATGCTAGAACAATCGTATGTGTCTATTTTCTTGTGCTTCTATTGCTTAAAGTTTCGGGCGATAGCCTGGTGGTCTTTTCTTACGACTTCAATAATCTACTTTTCTTTGACAATCTTACAAAACCTCAATCACCTGTCTTTCCTCTGGTTCCCTTCATGTAACGTCTGTTTTTTTCTCACTCGAGACACGAACCGAACTGTTAAAGTGCGGCTTGTATTGAATTAAACTAATTTGCATGTCACCAAAAATCCATTGTGACGATTTGACTTATTTTTTGTTCTCTAAGCACACTTGCGACTTGAATGAATTCTGATAGCCTACTCTCCAGAAATATTATTGTTGTAAGACCAACAACGACTGGGTTTTAAATATCGGAGTTTTGCCTCGTTTTTTAGAAATATCTTTTTCTGAAATTATCCTCCCTAAACTATCACCTAATTTAATCAATTAGTCTTAATCAAAACTGTTCTATATTAATTGTTTGTAACAATAATTTATTTCAATTGTAAAAGTAATTGATTAATTTTTTAATTTTTTATCAGAATAAGCAAGTGTATCTGCTAGATACAGGGTTGTCACTAAGTAATATTCAATAAGCAGGCTCAATTTCATAGGAAATATTCAAATGTCATTTTTAAAAACCAATAAAATTTGTCAATAGTTTATTTTTATGCATATAATTCCACTAATCATCAAACACAACTAAGACTTCTCTCGAATTTGGCTCTGATGGTATAAGATAAAACCCATTATTCTATATTAAACAAAGTCCTGTCACAAAGATAGAAAATGTATTTGATTTTGTATTCAGGTATCTTGAGTTAGTATATATCGTGTGCTTGCCAGTAATTATTATATAATATTATACAGTAACTTACTGAAAGTCGCATGACGTGAAACCAATCGTGCAATGCTAAAAGCAAATTCCACCTACACCTACATTAACCAACATGTAATACTATAGTTAGTCTACGACTATATCGTGTTGAATACACCGGTTCCAGACCGATCACCGAAGTCAAGCAACATCGAGCCTGGTCAGTACTTAAATTGATGACCATTTGGGAATATCAGGTGCTGTAAACGTAAGGACCAAAAACGGTCCTCCAGGGTTGGATGCAGGGCTAACAACCCTGACCCGTAAAAAAACAGTTTGTTGCAGAAACAGCAAAAAGTTGCTGCCCTATGCACCATCTGGGTGTGATGGATAAATTATGATGATGAATATTATAGTCATATTACTAGACGAAAAGGCAGGTCGACAATTCATATTAATTCGGCCCTTTCTTCAATTTATCCATTTTAATCGTCTGCTGCTCTCGGCAATTTCGTCCCGATTCCTACAATAAAACACATCACAAAATTTTTCTAAGCTATATCTTTATGCTGTTTTCGACTATATTGGCACGTGGCCAGATAGGTGGCTTTCCAAATAACTCTGATTGGACCAACGTCATCAATTTGGCGGCTGTCCGTTCTTTAGAAATGAAGATCCTATTGATTGCCATATTCTCTTCTTGTAAAATCCAGAAAACGCATCATCTATAATATTGGTATCAAACTTTTGTTAGCTGCATATATTTGTAATTTCTGTGTGAAATTATCTCGCCTACTAGTTCTATTTCTTTGGACGATTTCCAAAAGTTACCTACTGCAGGCTCGTAGAATATTCTAAGAATATCTAACACAAAATAGTTTTGCGACGTCCTGTTACCTGCCTTAGGGGTTACATTATTGTGGTATTTTAGCGTTTCTTTTCCTTCTTTCTACTTGTCTACGTAATATTTTTCCGCGTTTTTCCATTTGCAATCAATGCCACAGAAAGAGACACAAGTTATCTTGTATTCCCATAAAATATTATTTGTCTTTTTTTTCCTCTGTACAGCTTTCTTGTAAAAGAATAACTCGAAGTGCTCAGAAAGATTCAAAGAAACGCAAGAAAAAATAACAAAGTTACCGTCATTTGTATACAAAAATGCGCATATAACAAGTCATTTAACTATTTGCTATTATTAATAGAAACAATTCAGATACAAAGGAATGATTGTGAATAACAAAGCTGTGTGGTCTCCATCAAAATAAGTTGGCGAAAAAAATAGATGAAGATTGTGACATCTCCCTTACGGTCTTTCATCTATCTATCTATCTATCTATCTATCTATCTATCTATCTATCTATCTATCTCGCTCTCTCTCTCTCTATATATATATAGGTAGATGAAAGACGTTGAATATATATATATATATATATATATATAGGTAGATGAAAGACGTTGAATATATATATATATATATATATATATATATATACATATATACATTGTTTAATTATTTTGAATATCTTCCATTTGTAAATGAGTTATTACGCGACCTAGGTTTCTACCATGAATGGTATCTTCAAGCCTTATAACGGCAGAAAAATATGTAAACTGTGTCAGGAAGAAAAGTTAGAGATTATGCTATTCCCAAACAAAAACGAACTATTGAATGAAAGAACGGAAAATATAACTAAGTGTAACCATACAAAAATAGCTATTAGGTTCATACAACCAAGGATGAAAACGTTATAATTTCTTGTAATTTAAAAAAATTGCTCGTTCAAAAGTTCCCTGCCACATAAGCGTTCAAAAAAACCATCGTTATGTGAGCGTTTAAAAAAAAAGTAAACGGTAAAATCAGTTATTGCAAATCGTCTGAAGACACTACTCTTAGTAGAAACCTAGGTCGCTTAATAACTCGTTTACAAATAGAATATATATATATATATATATATATATATATATATATATATATATATATATATATTAAACAAAATTAATTATCAACATTTTAACAGTGTTACTAAAGTGCCTAGTAGGTTTTTATAATACTTAAGTTGTAATTTTGTTAATCACAATCATTTAAAACGTGTATATTGCAAGTTCTATTGATATCAAAACTAACTTATCTTTCCTGTAAATTAGGATTTTCTAACCGGCGTCGCTTCTTCCTATATGTAGTCCTAAAACTCGTAACGGTTAAGCCATAAACAATTTTTAACGTAAGTTTCATAACAGCTACTACACATTCTTAATAATCAATCATCTCAAGATGACCACGGATGAGATTGAAAGTACTATGGGACTCTTCAAGTAAAAATAAAAATAATGAAAATGCCTATATTGCCTTTCTTGGTATTTTTTATTACGTAACAAGAAATTTGTTCATGACTACATGAGAATCAAAATTAAAATAAACAATATGTATACATCATTTATATGGGTATATGCAGATTTGCAGCTAGAATATATATATATATATATATATATAATATATATATATATATATATTTATAATATATATATATATATATAGAGAGAGAGAGAGAGAGAGACATGTACACATATATATATAAAGTCTATATATAGATATATAAAATATATAAATAGAAATTTATATATATATATATATATATATATATTTCGTGCATCGAGGCAGCAGAAAATTTTCTAAACTTATACTGTTAAATGTAAGAGACAATGAATGTCTATTATGTTTAATCATGAGCCGTTCTAAACATCGTATTTTGGTTTTAATTTCAGGTTAAAATATAGACCAAGATTGTTCGACATTTGGATATTTTGGCTTAAGTTTGATCTAAGCATTCGGCTCACATGGGCCATCTTCATTGAGGTTCATTCAAGGACGTTAACATAAACTGTTAGACATATAGTTGTACGTATCAAGATATGTTTAGAAAAATATATATATGTATAAATCACGTCTCATTTACAGTGAAATATATGAATATATATATATATATATATACGTATTAGGACAAGAACTATTTTAATCTTTTATGAGACATCAAAATAAAGTTTAAAATCACCCCTATCCTAAGACTTTTGCACACTACCAGTAGTGTGCAAAAGTATTAGGACAGGGGTAATTTTCTTAAAAACTTCACTGAAATTCAAAGCCAGATTGAAAAGCCAAGTAAATATCTAATAAATATATGAAACTAGATGTAAAAGAAATGTATTAAAAAGAAGTTATTTTTAATTTTTCCTATTTTCGTTTTTTTTTTTTTTAATTATATCACCCCAAGCAAGGCGGTAACGCCACTGATGTGCAGGGGGCTACGTAAAAGTGAAAAGATTGGGAAAGAGAAAGCTGGAAACCACATCCTAAACAGAGAACAAGGGATGACCCTCTTCACCTGTTCAATAGATTAGGGTGGAGTGTGAACCGGGCGATAGTTTAGTCTATTTACTCCAACTGAAAAAAAAAAGGAAAAAGGAAAGAGTGAAAAGGTTGGAAGAGAGAAAGTAGTTTCAAATTTAATTTGAAACTACTCTATTGAGCATCTATGGGATATTTTGGATAAAAAAAATTCATAACTTTAATGTTACTTTGCAAGACACACTTTGGGAACAAATACAAGCTGCTTGGTAGGTGATACCATTAGTACATTGAAGAATATTGTGATGTCAATGCCTGACAGAATGAAGGCTGTGATCAAAGCAAGAGACTATGTTACTCAATATTAAATTTATTTTGTAACAAGTAGTTTTCTTGTTAAAGCATTTGTCGAGTAAATCAAATAAAATTACTTTAATTAAATTGTTTATTTTCTTTAGTATTCGTCATAAAAGATATATTTCTTGTCTTACTACTTTTGCACAGTATTATATATATATATATATATATATATATATATATATATACATACATACATAAATAAAGCGCACATGTTTTACAGTCTATAGATATATAAGATATATAAATAGGCATATATATCTATCAGGAATTATTTCAAAGGGAAATGCACACACACACACACACACACACATATACATATATACAAGGTGCAACCAAATGAGCCTCTTTTTCATTTAATAACTTTTATTGAACATAATTAAATTACAGTTATTTTAGAAAATTTATAAGTATTGTCACATTAAAGTAGGGTTGCTTATGATTTACAAACAATTTAACAGGTTTAAAATGCTTTCCTTCATATTCACTAAAACGCTGAACACTATCAGTAACACTTCTTCTGCTACTTTGATACATTTCTATATCAGTTGCAGAAAATTTTAACAAAAACGGCTTGTTTTGTTTCACGAACTGCTTTCTCTTTGAGCCTGTGAACAAGATCTTTCAGTACACCCACAAAAAATATATTCTCGTAGTAGGTCTAGTGATTGTTATGGCCACTCATTTATTCTGCGTCATCATGTCCTGCTCAGTTTGAAATTAAGATTTAACCAATTCCAATATGGGAAGCTATAGTTAAAATTATGTCATCTTAATCTGCTCCAATTTATTTTTGTCCAACAAAAGATAATGAAAAAGTGTTACATTTGCTGCGCTCAGTTATTTAATTCATTAATTCGCTACAGTCTTAAATTGACAGTGTAATTGAAATAAAATGAGTGGCTGGAATTTATCTTAATTTTTTTTAGTAATGAATTGCTTTGTCCAAGAATCCTGGTTGTCTAAATTAATACGCTGAAAGCAATCTAGTGAATGTTTAATGAACGTTGTAGTTTTAATATGGAGGCTTGCCTCGCAGAGAGTAAAACACTACGCCTCCTTGGCCTTACACTTTCGGCGGACCTCAAATGGAATGACTATATTGAATCTATTGCCAAATCTGCCGCTATGAAAGTCGGCTCTCTGTGCAGGGCCCGGAAGTTTTTCCCGCCTGAATCTACCCTGCACATATACAAATCTACCATACGCCCATGTATTGAATATTGCTGCCATATCTGTTCGGGTGCCATATCTGGTCGGGTGGTCGGCTACTCTCCTTGGGCTTCTTGACAAAATACAAAGGAGAATCTGTAACGTGGTTGATACTGACTTGGCAGACCAGCTGCAACCACTCTCTCATCGGCGTGATGCGGCTTCTCTGTGCCGCTTCTACAAGTATATTCATGGCTTCTGCTTCGATGAACTTAGATCACTGGTGCCGCCTAAGCACGAATTTGCACGAGATACTAGATTAGCAACTAGGTCCTACCTTTTTACAGTTAAACAGATAAGATGTAACCGTAATTTCTACTCCAACAGCTTCTTTACTCGCGCTTCCCGCCTGTGGAATTCCCTTCCACGTGTCTGCTTTCCCGACAGCTACAATCTCCAGGTGTTTAAATGTAGGGTCAATAGATACCTCCTATCACACTAATTCCCAATTATTCTCAGAACACTCTCATCTACCCAACCCTCATTCTCAGTATCCTTACCCGCCTATCACCCACCTTCTGACATTTCCTATATTTAACCATTCTCGGTATCCTTACCCGCCTATCACCCACCCTCCGACATTTCCTATATTTAACCATCCTTCCTTCACACTATGTAGCCCCCTGCGCAGTAGTGGCAGTGAAATGCCTTGCTCGGGGTGAAACGCTTATAAAAAAAAACAAACTTTGTTCGTTTTCTTCCAAAGAAGCATAAATTTGCTTGCACTTCCATCTAAAACTCAAAGGGATGTGTAGATACCACTTCACTAAGCATAAGTGCTTTAATGTCTGACCCATAAAATAAACACATTTTGTAGTCTCATCAGTTACCGTATTTCCCCAAGTATAATACGCCTTCATCAATAATACGCAACCCTAAAATATGCTAAAAGTTATATAATCAAACCATATAAATTGTGCCTCTCTAATTTTATTACGGCCGGCATTTCTTTCTCTTATTTCAGCTCTAATTGAAAATATTTATCATAGTTTCCAACCATCATAACAAGAAACAAAATGTCGGCACCCATAGCTCATCTCATATACGTAAGTGTTTTACAAAAATGGTTTAAACATAGCATAATATTATTCTAATTTAGTTTTATGATAATTCTTATTTTATTTTACATTTATAGGTATTATTAGCTGCATATTAATACATTTGACATCCTTATTGGGTCGCAATTGCTGAATGTTACTCAAGTTGTCATATGCTTGTGGGAAGTAGTCATTTCGTAACTAAATCGCCCCATGAAATGGCAATTTTTCAAAGATATTTTATAGCTGTGCATAATAAGCACACAATTTTTTGCTTTTTATTTTTTAGAAGAAATGCGTTTTATACATGAGAAATTACGGTACCTGCTAAATAATTTTAAGATTTATATTTCTGAAGGAAGCCATAAAATTTCAAAGGGTCTCGCATTTCAAAATTTCCAATTAAAATCCAAGGCACGAGTCATCATTTTTCAAGTCGATCATCACACTGTATTGAAACCGAAAGAATGATTTTTTGTAAGTTTAGAACTTTTCTAAAAAAAAAAAAAAGGCGCAAATTGTAAGACTGGTCAGAATCTTTCATCCGACTGAAAAAAAAGTCCATTCAAATTTATGAACTACACTGATATAGATCACATATGAACATGCTGCTGAACTGATGGCGACCATTTGTCTTTATTTCTGAGATGAAGTATTGGAACTATTTACACAATTTACATTGTTCAGGCTGCAGTTCCCAACTTTATTGCCATATTTGCGATGTTTCAGTTGTTGTGCACTCCGCTTTTCATCAGGTGATATACGTTGAAAATCTACCCTTGTATAAAAAATAAACATAATAAAGGTTTTAGTTCGAAACTCCAACTTACATCTCTTAGAGAACGCCGGGTCGTACAACGGTTGAAACATCATTAATGTAGAAATAAGATGAGGACAGCGGTCAGAATGATGTAAACAGTGTAAATATATTTATTTCTCTTATAAAAATATGCCTTTCGTTGAGCATCAGTTGATGTATTGAAAAGCCTAAGATGTCGGATCATAAATCAAATGACATAGCATTTGCATCCCATGACTAGGTTTTCTTTTAAAGGAATACATGTAAAATAAATAATATGTTCAACAGAATACATAAAACGACGTTTTTAGTGATGAATGCAGAATTAAATTCAGTTGATCAAATGGATAGAAACGTCAACATGGCGGAGATGTGGAGATGTCTGCTGTTTTGGTTGGATTATAAATGGTAAGCTTATAGATTGTTCCAGATGGTATTAATATAGCAGTTGAAGCATGCATTGATTTTTAAGGTATACGTGGAGACATGGTTCCATTTCATTACATTCAGCGAAGAAAATAAATGTATATTTGAATATAGCTGCTTTAAAAGGCAGCCATTTGACGAAGTGGCCGGTTTGTTCACCGAGATTAACCCAGTTTAAAAATAGCTGCCCTTTCTAAAGACAAATGCTTTCAATATTGGACGCCAATTTATTAGTAAAAAACATAGAATTCCATATTTGATTATGAGAATATGTTCCATACTATGAATCTCTCGGTCAATTTACATTTTATATTAATGTCACCCTTAAAGCTTTTGCTGCTATTGCAATAAAATTGTTCAGTTGTCATTTAATACAATGGATTTTGCAAAATTTAGGCACATTCATTTATGATAATTTTTAATTACATAAAGGTAATTCCGGGTGCGTCAGTGAACCGAATGACACTCTGTCAAACCCTTGAAGTCTAAATAAAGTTATTCATATTAGGTTAAAAATCTTAGATGTTAATAGTCTCAGTTATACGCACACATTAAGTCCTCCTCGAAGGGAACCAATATTTATGTAATTTCTTCGAGGACGAATTACTGAATATAGTTAACAATATCTTCTATTTTCCTAAAAACGACTTTCATAAACATTTGGACCGTATAGTAAAATAAAGAATACAGATAAAATATTAAGTCTGATAAAACCGGCAACTCTTATAAACTATCAGAGAATGATAATAATTCGTTAATCATGAAGGATCTAAATAAAAACATTAAGAAAGCTAACAATGGCAATTTAAATATGATAGAATCCATAAATAAAACCAGTAAAGAAATTATTAAAAAAATTAAAAATCAGCAACAGGGTTAGATCACTTACTGAGAAAGACTGCTACATAACCATCAAGAATCATAAACCTATTTCGAGGTAAATCTATCAACAAAGATTATTAAAGCGACCAGACCCAAAATTGAAAGAATTAGTGAAAAAAATATTGAAAGAATCATCTTAAAAATCAAGAACTACTTGGAATTAAACCTATGAATTAATACCAAGAATGATACAAACTGGTTATTAAAAAATGAAACATTTTATGTCTGCATTACATTTTGCTAAAATCTACATACCTAATGAATGGGGGAATCTATCATAAATTTGAATGTGAAAAAATCCGTATTCATCCGTACTCATCTATGAAAAAGAACACTGGATTCCACTTGGTTCCGTCTCTTGTCCTTTTCAATATTTTTTCTCTTGGTAACTCTTCCAAACGCTGCTCCGCCATCAATTTGCTCAGATCTATCAAGTAGCTTTTGCTCTGTTTTCGTTTGTCTCTCCTTCCCTCTATCCCTCCTGTTAGTATTAAATTCTCCAACCTCTCCTTCCTCATTACGTGTCCCAAGAACCTCATCTGTCTCTTTCTGATGTTAAATGTAAGTTTTCTTCTCGTTTGCATCCTCTCCAACAACTCATAGTTACACATGTGCTCTGTCCATGGTATCCTCAGCATCATTTTACAAAACCACATTTATATTGCCTCAAGCCTCTCTTTTATCCTTGAAGACACTGTCCAATATTCATTTCCATACAGAAGGACAGATATTACATAGGAATCCAGCATTGTTTTCTTTATTTCTAATGATACCTTCCAGTCACTCAGTACTCCGGTTAGCTTCTAAAATGCGTCCTTCGCCACGCCAGTGCGTCTTTGGATCTCTATGTTGCCCTTTCCATCCTCTGTCAGAACAATTCCTAGGTCTTTGAATTTCTTTTTCTTGTTTTATTTTAGTTTCTCCTACTTCCGGTCAATCGGTACTTCGGTTAGCTTCTAAAATGCGTCCTTGGCAATGCCAGTGCGTTTTTGGATCTCTCTGTTGCACTTTCCATCCTCTGTCAGAACAATTCCCAGCCCTTTACTTGTTTTAGTTTAGTTTCTCCGACTTGTAGTTGGCATATTCGGTTCTTCTTTATAAATAGATCAGGTGAGAAAAAATATCCTTTACTTACGCTCCTTTTTATTTTTGTATACCTGCTGAGTTTTCTTCCTATCCGCACACAAACGGGTGGCTGCTAATATAGATTGTTGATTATAAATTCTTTTCCGAAAATGTCGATGTTGTCAAGCATCTCAAACAAGTATTTATGGCGTACTTTGTCAAATGCCTTTGCATAATCTATAAAGCGCAGATAAATGTCCTTCTGCATTTCTATTGCTCTTTCAGATAGCATTCTGAGCATTAATATTTCATTCATCGTTCCAGTATCTTTAACAAAGCCACACTGTTCTTGTCCTATCTCTGGGCCGACACTGCTGCGCGATATTTTCATCAGAATTCGTATGATGAGGTTTGTTATGTGGCTCATTAAACTGATTTTTCGGTGAGTTTCATATTTTTTTGCACCTGGTTTCTTTAGGTAGTGTTATGAAAATTGATCTGCTCAGATCCTCCGGTATATCGCCGCTGTTGTAAATTTTATTTATTATTTCCCTGAATCTGTCTACGCCAAATTATTCTAAGTATATCAACAGCTCCATCCGTATTTTTGTGTATTGTTGGTTGCTCTCTCTTGTCTTGGAAGAGACCTCAGTTTTACTTGTCCTATCTCTGATGTATTTTTTTCTTTTTCTAATATTAGTGTGCCATCCTTTGCTTTTATACATCCTGCTGCTGAGCAGGTCTTTTGCTCCGTTAGTTCTGTTATTATTTATACATATCTTCATTATTTGTTGTACTCAATCTCTCTGCTTCGGTACATTTGTCGTTGAGACATCTTTCTTTAGCCTGTCTACATTTGCTTCTTACTTTCTTGTGTAGTCTCTTGTATTTTGTTCCATATCTTTGCATCGTTTTCTGTCACTATTTTATGTCAAGAATCTCTTGAGTGATCTACTCGTTTTTCTTTCGATTTGTTTTTCTTTTGTGATAATGTCGTTCGCTGATGTTACTAGAGCCACTCTTAGTGCCTCCCATTTTGAGCTTTCAATTTGTCCTTCGTATTTCGTTTTCCGTATACATTTCCTGCGGGTTCGGGTCATTCACGAGTCTATGGTACTACAGTCATCGGGCTGTGTTAAGTTTCTTTAATATTCTCAGTTTTATCCTTAGTTTGCACAACACTGGTTGGTGGTCTCTTCCGCAGTCAGCACTAACGTAGGCTTTGCAGTGAAGGACTGCGTTTCTGAATCTCTTGTTTATAATAATATAATTAATTTGGTTCTTAATTTCTCCTCTTGGACTTCTGTCTATCCAAAGTTTTCTTGGGAGTTCTTGAAACCAGGTACTCGTTATTCTCTGGTCATTCACTTTGGGCCATTTCACTTATTTCTTACCACGGCAAATATAATGTCCTCGTCCGAAATTGCCGACCGTTTCACCTTCTCTCACTTGGTTATCTTTGACATTTAGATCTCCCATGATAATTCTGATTTCTTGTGATTTTCATTGTGTTTTGGTATAATCTAACATGGCGGAGAAGGATTCGATTTCTTCTTCTGTTCTATTACCGATATATTAAGAGATCTCACTTTCATTTTAACTACTAGAATTATTTCAGATATCTGACAGTATCCCATAACAAATTCTCTTCTGTCGTTATCCTGTATAACGCTAACTCCTTTTTCATTTTTTTCACCTCCTGCGTATATAATTCTGTAGTCGTTACTGATGAAGTCTCCATTGATTGGCCATCTCATTTCACATATGCCTAAAATGTTCATGTTCAATCTAGTCATCTTCTGCTCGTCGTTTTTCAGTTGTCCATAGGTGTTCATTTTTCTAACGTTCCCCAATCGAAGAGCTATTTTGTGTTTGTTGCGAACAATTGCAGGATAATTGCGGTTCGATGACACATGTTGCTTACGTATTTCCATTCCAGGCGAGGAATAAATTCTGAAAAAATTTGTCCCCTTTACGCCGTTAATGCTAACAGTCGCAGGATGACAGCCCGGTGACACCTCTAGCGCATGTCGCTCCTTACCGGACAAAGAGTCAGTGTCGTTAGGCTTAACCACCTTCACGTTTTTAGGTTATATAATGAAAAGGAAATTAATATTGAGCATCAGGTAAAGACAGCTAAAGTTCTCGGGACATTCAATGAGGAAGGAGGGCTTAGAGAACCGGATACTAACAGGCCAGATAAAGGGAAACAGAGATAGGGCAAAGCAATGGATAACATATTTGAAGGACCTGATCAGGTGGATGACGGAATGAGGGTTGCGTGGTGTAACAGGAGAAAGCGTGCTAAGACCCACCAGGGATACGGAGATGTAGAAAGACACGATCAACTACGTCCTGAAAGGACAAGGTACATAGAAGAAGAATATTTTTGTGAAAGTCCATGAATATACGCGGGAGGAATAGTGGAGTGGTTTCTCTCGGCCTTCTTCTCCACGGTGTTTGATCTGAACGCCACCTCTTGTTAGCTAGCCGTTGACTCCTCAAGCGTTCATCCGCCCTTTGTAGACTTAACTGTTTGTCTTACAGAATTGCTAATATACCATGAGAAAAAAGAAAGAACAACAAGAAAATACCTGTATTTTAACAGGTAGGAACCGGAGAAAACAACATAAAAATGTAAATATTAAGTATATACTTTATTAACCACTCTTATGCAAGAATATAATCTAGATTACCACAAAAAAATAATTTTAAAAAAGGCATGGGCAAAAATTATAACACGCCGTGGATAGTAGAAACATGCCTACAGAAGAGGCGAATACACTTCGATTTGGGATATTGCCAGTAAACGTAATTTTAATGAATACGGAGATTACCTTGAATATAATTTAAAAAAAGTAAAAGAATGTTAAAATCACCTTTGTAAATTGGCGATTCAGCCGACAGAAATGGGACAAACTTTCCGCAATTTTCTTATTTGTGTGTCAATTATATCCACAGGGAAGCAACTTAGATTGTGACACACAAAGCCTTGATTACTAACAATCATCCTGAAAAAAAACCGTCTTTGTGAATCTTGGGTGGACCATACATGTGAGGTAGCTTGCTGTAGCATTGAGACAACTATCTGTACGTCTTAGTCTAGAAATGATCCTTGTTCATGATTAGAAGCTGCGACAGCTGTCGTTCTATATTCAACATAGGGTCGTTCTTTGCTTTGTTCTTGCTACCACTTGTAATGAGGTCTTGCAATTTATTTTGTATATTCTGTTTTATCTATCACTACAGTTGCATTCACCAAGATGCCCATGGTGGAGGCACTATCCGTAAACAGGGACAGACTGGCCTCGGACTCACCCCTTACGAGAACGTACTAGTATACTACTAGATAACCTGATGGAGATGCTGACTTTCTGCACACAAACAGACTTCGGTATGAAATCAGACATATATCGACACAAAGGGACTCACAATTTTCAACATCATTGGCTAACATATACATGGAATACTTAGAAGAGATGGCATTATAATGCACAGAGGTAAAACCAACTTTATTTCTGATAATACGTTGATGACACCTTCATACTCTGGCTACACCAGGAATAGGTCCAAACACTACGAGACCATATAGACTCAATAAGATTTCGGTACATTCACAATGGAAAAAAAGAGTGACAACAAACTAGCCTTCCTGGATGTACTAATATCTTAAACAGAGAATGGGTTCAAGATAACCGTATATCGAAAGTCAACATTCACCGACAATACCTCAACTTTAACTTCCACCGGCCATAAAATGTACAGAAAGTGAACATTCGCTGCTTGCAACAACGAGCAAAAGTCATAAGCGGTGACTCAGATATATATGAACAGGAATAGCCTGGTATAAACAGTACCCTACAACATAAAATTTACCCAGGGTACATTACAACAGCTTCAACGAACGCGGAATGGAGGGTACATGAGAAAACGCTCAGAAAACACACTCGGTCTGCCTACCTTATGTGAAGGGGTTATCCATGGTTCATATAGCATCAGGATGACATTCAAAAATAGTTCTACACTTTGCAGATATCTCTCTCAAGTAATATCCCCAAAAGAGGAGAACATGACTAAGGACTGTGTGCACGCCATTCCATGAAGCTGTAGAAAGAGATATAAAGGAGAAACAGACCGGCGCCTTAAGATAAGACTGCAAGCTCATCACAAGGCAGTAACAAGAGTGTAGATAGACAAATTAGGCGTAGCTGACCATATATGGAGAGAGAAAAGGGATCACCGTCTCTTATGGGATGAAGTTGAAATAATTGATACAGAACACCAGTAGAAACTATGTATGCTAAACTACGAAAATCACCTAAGCCAGCCATGCATAAAAATTAATACAATATAAAAACCAGTAATACAGAGTGCTAGAGAAAATCATGACATCTGGAAGTGGAATCGTATATGGAATGAGAATGATATACCTCAGTGATTGAAAAAAAGGGTCCGGTTCAAAATTCATAGCATCTGAAGAAAGCCGAAGCGTAGAATAATCGTAAAAATGTCAATAAAGATGAGGACAACAATGTTAATGATGTGAAGGCAACAAGTGTTGTAGCTCTATTCAAAATGATTCGAGCGGTATCCTATATCCTATACATATTCATGTAGTAGCAAGGAAATATGTCGGACATCTTAATGCCCTTTGTTGAGAGCCACAGGAATCATTTTGCTACCTCTTTTTATTGGTAAGAGATCGATTTCGAAGTATCCGTTCATGGATTAAATTAGCTCTGATCTGTGTATTCAATGTCATGAAATATTTCACCGTAGCCAGTGCATCTATTCTTGAACTACTATCAGTCCAGAACCTGATTTTCGGGGGTAGCAAAGTTCATTTAAACAGTACTACTAATATCTAAACACCACAGTCATGTCGTATCCAATATAAGCAATAATGCCCGAAATTGACCATCTAACAACTTTAAAGGTCAAAATCCACCTCTCTCAATCGGCTCTGATTAAACAAAGGAAGCATGTCTGGGTTTCTTTAACAGGACTCTTGCATACAGTGAAAACATTCACAAAACTTCAGCCTAAATTATATCTATCTATCTATCTATCTATCTATCTATCTATCTATCTATCTAACATAGATGTAACAAAATGGGCAAAAACAATATGTTTATCAGAATAGCTATTTTTCCTATCATCCTTTTACAGTATCCAGATCAAAATTGGCATCGTCTATCAGAGGTCGTACTATTTTATTTTCTATCAATACACAATGGACAGAATTTATATTCTGCCATATTCCTAAGTTCTAGATTAAATACAGTTCGCGTACGATAACCAAAGTTAAATACCTAAATGGGTAACCGTTTGCAAATCCCAGGTTCTGTAGGCTTAGATATGCGGCTGGTGTAATTGACAATAGTTCGGCATTGTTAATCGGAGGGCTAAATTCCAATTCCTGTTGGGTTCGATATATTCACTTACAGATAAATCCCCATAGAAAATGTATGAATCCACCTTTTCTTACCCCAGCTGTAGGATAATTAGTAAGCCTTGTATCACTAAAACATTATTATCTAAAAGAAATTACACTCTGAAAATATGTTCGGGCTTTAAATAATCTACAAACAAATAACTCAATCCTAAGGTCTAATTTGGGCATAATTATTAGGCCATCCCACTTTTTTAAAAGAAATGATGTATTTCATACAATTTTTAGTGGATAATTCTTAATGAAAATATAATGGTTCTTTTGTTATTATTACGTTGCAAAATTTTACAACGTAAGGAAACAAAGATGAACTCGTCCGAATCACCTTAAATTTTCTTCATTCTTTCATTGATAAAACTACAGTATAGGTAATTATTAAATATTTATAAACTCATTTGATGCACAGGTTATAGTACAGCATTAAGGAAAGAATCATTCTATTTTAATTTACATTTATTTACTACGCAATAAGTACTAAAAATAGTATGAAATTTATCATTTTTAAAACACTGGGGTGGCCTAATAATTATGGCCAGTAGTGTATATTAATGTTTTTTTTTCCTTCTTTATAATTACCAGATATTTTTTTCTTTTCAATTGTAATGCCCGGTCATTCGAGGTCACAATTATATTTAGTATGTTATTAGATAGATTGTCCAAAACGCTTTCGGTCACTTCTATAGCCATTTTGAAAGTTTGTTTTTTTTTCTGGTGTAATTAGTTTTTCTTCATATTTTGACTGTTACTTTCTAATTTAATTTTGTGTTGTTTGAATAGGAGCATTCAATGTTCACATATTGAGCGTGGCTGGAATTCTTGTCTGCCATATTTAACGAAAGATATATATATATATATATATATATATATATATATATATATATATATATAAGGCAATAAGTAGACGTTATTGTGTTACTAATTACTGATGGTAAACTTTACGAAAAGTTATAAAATTGCAATAATTTACATTCATTGTTAAAAATCATTATGTTATTAAATTCATTATTTAAAACAACTTCACGAGGGTGACTGAAAAACTGGTGGTCCAAACAATCTGCCAAAATAATTAATGATTTGAGGAAATTGGTTGGGCTAAAAACCTTTCAGCACCGCAGCAAAAATTATATATCTAAATTTATTAGCTTAAATTATATTTAATTATTATAAAATAATGAATTTCAGCTCGACTAATTATGATAATAACAACTTGATGAGAGTTTTATTGCAAAATCTCTCTCGCTCTCTCTCTCGCTCTCTCTCTCGCACTCTTACTCTCTCCCTTTCTCTCATTCCGTCACTCACAGAAACACACGCACTATATATATATATATAAAAATCAATATGTATATATATATATATATATATATATAATCAAAAAGCTTATTATATATATATATATATATATATATATATATATATATATATATATATATATTAGTTTTTTGGATTCTTATATAAGTATGTAAATTTTATGAAAAGTAAACATTTTTAATATCTTTTCAGGGGAATGTATTTCTATTTTTTATTTTAGCAGACTAAATATTTTCTGAACCAGTAGTGATTATAAAACAAAAATATATCATCATCTAAATAAACAAATATATAAAATGTATCTTTCTGTACATTGTAAAATAGTAAAAAAATACTTTTAGCTTACAATATATGCATAAGGAGAAAAAGAAAATATTTCCTCTATCCATTCGGTTCGCTTCTAAAGAAAGAATTCAAGCAACCGAATTGATGCTCTACAAAAAGATTCTGAAGATACCATGGACAGAATATAAGAGCCACGACGAGATTTTGGAGAGGATGGACACGAAAATGATACTGATAATTTACATCAGGAAGAGACAGCTGAAGTTTCATGGAAGGACGGCTTAGAAAATCTGTTGCTCACAGGATGGATAGAGGCAAGGAGAGACAAGGGAAGCAACGCGTAAGATACTTGATAGACCTTAGCACAAGTATGGTGAGGTGGGAGGTGAGCGTGATAAATTAGAAGGCGTGTTAAGAGCTACAAGGGTTAGGGAGGTATGGGAGGCTATGATCACCCACGTCCTGAAGAGACACAGCACAGAAGAAGATTTTTTATAATTATTATTTCATTTTAATATGATAAATTATTTATGCATTTATTTTAAATAATAGGTTTGATTTTACCGTTTTTTGTTTTGTTTTTTGAGGGGGTTGTTGTTTTTGCATGGAGTAATGTATGTTGGCTAGGGAAAGCAATATATTTTAGGAAAGAAGATATTAAAATAAATCAGAACCTAAAGTTAACATTTTGGCAAACATCGATAGCGGCAAACTCAATAAATTTTATTTAAAGGGTAAATAAATTACATTTATGTTGTCCATGATTAACCAAGTAATCATCAGCATCATCATCAACAGTTCCATGACCGAGTGAGGTCGTAAGGTCGCTACTCTTCTTAAATATACTTGGTTTTATGGCCTGAAATGTATTCTTTCCTCCGTAGTATGTCTTGGTCAAGTAGACATGGTGGAGCCTTTCTTTATGTCAAATAACAGCCTATGTCTTCCAAGAAAGAATCGTTTTTGTGATGAACACGTAGTCCATGATGCCACTGTGTAAACCTCTGAACTGGCTGTTGAATCTCTCAGCTCAACCATGGCGTTTCATTACCACACTGGCTGACTATATATATATATATATATATATATATATATATATATGGTGTGTATAAGTAAACAAGTTTAATAATCGCATGATAGAATAAAACTTTGTTTCACTTCACTTTCTATTATTTCTGCCACTGTGGTAAACCCAGTATAAGACAGAAAAGCCACTGAAGGAAGAGAGTAATTGAGTGAAATTTTTATGAACGTTGATTGTAGATTATAATAAGTAGGATCAGCCATAGATTCAAAAGGTTAAGATTGTAGCGGTCGAAAATATTTCATTTTCTTGCAAATAAGCTTTGAAATAATTCTTTACTTTAGATTGAACAACGACTTTATGCTGTGAAACTTAATATGCATCTATCTTAGCCACCCAACAGATATCAGAAATCTCTTTCTCCTCTTCTTAGAGTAAATTGATGTAACTGTTCTCTTGACCAGAATAACAAATAAGTGACAGGGAAGGACAAGAGATTTGTAAAGCAGCAGAGACGATGATAAAAAGTGTCATACAATTAGCCATCAATCCTCAAGAAGGTTGTGTATTTAGGGCGATTTGGACATAAGGCAGAAATGTCTTGCAATACAATTTTCTCTTTTGTCTTCATCAGTTCATTAAAGTATTTCCGTCCTTTAAGCAATGCTTCCAAGGAAGCCAGAATTATTTGCCACATAAATGATTTGTTGGCGCTGTCAACTCGTTCCTGTCAAATAATGCTGTAATGAAAATTCGTGAATATTACTTGAAGATGAATACATCTTTACTTTCTTCGACATTAGAAACTTTCGCTCTCTCATTAACTCGCTCTTTCTCCATATCAATATTCTTCTCTTTTTTCGCCATTTTGTTTTTACATACATATCTACATTCCTGCCACTCCTTCAAGTTCACCCTTTCTGTTCTCTTTTAGAATTCAGGTCTCAACTCTCGATATCAGTCTTCTTAACATAAATTGCATCTTGTTAATATTTTCATTCGTTTACTGAATCGAGTAAATAAAAGATGCATAAAGAAAATTACAGAAAGAAGACAACGTAATAAAGAAAAGGTATAGCAATCTGTGCAAATACGAAACGTATGGTTGTTAGAAAAATAAACACTTTCAAATGTGTGCTACGAACTGAAGATGTCAAAATCAAGCATGTTCAGATTAGGAAGTGTTTTAACAGACGAAGTGTATATGTCAAAATCAAGCATGTACACATAAAGAAGTCTTTTAACAGACAAACTGGAGATATAAAAATCAAGCATGTTCAGATTAGGAAGTGTTTTAACAGACAAACTGGAAATGTCAAAATCAAGAATGTACTGCTGAGACAGTGTTTTAACGGACGAACTGAAGATGTAACAATCAATAAATAGTTTTAACAGACAAACTGGATATATCAAAATCAAGCATGTACAGATAAAAAAGTGTTTTAACAAACGAACTGGAGATGTCAAAATCAAGCATGTAAGGTAAGGAAGGGTTTTTAAAAGACGAACTGGATATGTCAAAATCAAGCATGTACAGATAAGGAAATGCATTATCAGACAAACTGGAGGCTTCAACATCAAGTATGTACATATAGGGAAGTGTTTTAACAGACGAACTGGAGATGTTAACATCAAGCATGTAAAGATACGTAAGTGTTTTAACAGATGAACTGCTGATGTTAAAATTAAGCATGTACAGATAAGGAAGTCTTTTAACAGACAAACTACAGATGTCAAGGTAAAGCATGTGCAGATAAGGAAGTGTATTAAAGAAGACGGAAAGTATCATTGAAACCCGAATACATTTTGAACTAAATAAAGATGCTTTCCAAAACTAAACATTAAGAAATAGTAAATGCTTGTTAGAAACCAAAAAATGTAGACATGAGTCAACATAAATGTGGCTTTCCTAAAAACGGTTATTCTAAAGGAAAATATTCGCGTGCAAGTTATTTCTTAAATAATAAAATCTTACTTCCTTAAATGCCAAGTTTCAATCGTCTTACTTTAAATTCTTCACTTCCTATGACTTTCTCTTTTATTCATATCATTTCATATTTCATCCCGCTGGGTGAGCACGAGGTGGTGTAATGGTTAGCAAGCTTGTCTCACTCAAATCATTACAATTGTGAAGTGAGTTCGATCGTCACTCAGTGCTCCATACTTTCGGCTTTGTGCAACGTTTAAGATGCACTTAGAAAATCACCATACCTCATTATTTTTTTAACGTTAAACATCTACCATGAGTAGTTCTCGCTCTTTGTATTGGGTGAATTTCTGAATAGAAAAACGAATCATTTATATTAAGGTGGCGGTTAGCTTGAATGTAAGTATTGTGTGTGAAAAGTATAATCGGCGTGCTATTTCAAGTTCCAAGCTCTTTGGTGGCATTCACATTTCCCTGACAAAAGCAATAAATTCTTTTCTTCCTCTTCTCTAATATTTTGTCGGATTCTATGTTCTTTAGACTTAGATAACAGCAAGTTTTGTTTAAGGGAAAACTATGATATCAAAATCTTAGAAAATTCACAAAAAATAAAAATAAAAGAGGACTTTATAAATAGACATAACTGTTA
This sequence comes from Ascarosepion bandense, assembly GCA_037127315.1. NCBI lineage: Eukaryota > Metazoa > Mollusca > Cephalopoda > Sepiida > Sepiidae > Ascarosepion > Ascarosepion bandense. The sequence continues at coordinate 1,892,812 of JBBBDQ010001047.1, forward strand.
CATCCTAAAGTGTGACATAATAATTTTTAAGTATCCCTTCTAGTACAGTTATGATTTGGTGAATCAATCTATAAACAGACTGATTCATTTTGATAAATGTATATATATGTAATGAGACGGTTGATGAAAAGACATAATCAATACTAATAGTTTGGGTTAAGTAAGGAATATAAAGGCAGATTTTCTGATTTTTTTAAGCAACCCGCTGTCTGTACGGCTACTATACAAAATAATTAGTGAAATTTATCAATGTTCGGTCAACAATTTTAACAATTTCAGTATTGAATTTTTATATCAGAAAACAAATGTAATTATCGTTAGTAAAGAATAGTAACTTTTTATATATATTACAGAAATGCACGAGAATCATTTAAAAATAAAACAAAAATTAAAGACATTTGTCCAAAAATTAAGCCAAATATCAGTAAAAACCAGTAAAAGTGAAATAAGCGTAACTTAGATGAGCGCAAGTCAATCATCACTGGTCACACAGTAAGAATCGAACTCATCAGTCGTCATTGATCTTAACGTCCAATCTAATCATTGCACCACACAAGACTCCTTAGAATATATTTATTATATGCAAAGTTGGAATTTGCCAATTATTGTAATATAAGGTTAGACGGAAAATCGTGAAGAAAAGATTTTGCAGTCGGCAGACCTGATGGAATCGGACTGTATAAATGATATAAATGCATTGTAAATAATTTAACTATAAAGATGAATTGAAAATAAGGAAAAGGTTTTACCAGGCCATCTAGCGAACCCAACCAATGCAGTATATATTTATGAAATTATCACTACTCAGGCTGCTGTCAATGCTATATGTGGCCCATAGCATCATGAGGTCTGCAGCACATTATCAGCCGAAAAAAAGTGGAATTGAGATTAAGAGTAACACGCCACCCATTGCCAGTTTTCCAATTAGTGATGTCATAAGCCCGAGTGAATGGCTGTATCCGGTCTCATGGTATTAGCAGGGCACACCGACTTTTTCTGCTTCTATATCCAATAGAACATTATGAATGGTATGGTCGGTAATAAAGACACTTGCTGAGAAAGAAAATAGGTATTCCATACCTAAAATCTTATGACTTTCTAAAGCACAATTTTTTCCGAAAAAATTACATTGTGTATTTAGTAGGCAAATTTCGATGCCACAAATTTTGATGCCACAAAAAGACGCAATCTTACAAGTTGTAGCATTTAAAAATAGGTATCACATGTATTATTAATTCAGAGCGAGAACGTGCCGTTTAAAATGGAGGTAACATATATATGAATGTACCTACTATTGAGTATCTTATACTAAGACATAAGAACAAAAATTAAACCTCCTGAGTAGGGTATATATATATATATATATATATATATATATACTCCACTATTCGAAATATTTCGAAAAATTAAAAAAATAAGCCACTGTTAAAGAGCGAACACGTGTCAAGAGGATTCGTAACTGGTTGTAAAGTTTAATAACTGCTAGTAAACAAAATGAGCTGAGCCGACGTTGTCTCTGTCGCCCCATAAAAACGTATATATATATATATATATATACGTTTATATATATATATATATATATATATATATATATATATATATATATATATTGTGTCGAGGTAGCAGATAATTTGGTTCTTGGTTATCTGAAGATAGCTCATGTGAGCCGAAAGCTTAGAACTAACTTAATAAAAATTTATCCAAATGTTGGAAAATTTTTCCCTTTATTTTCACCTGAAATTAAAGCCAAAATATGATGTTTAGAACGGCTCATGTTTAAACATAATAGACATTCATTGTCTCTTATACTTAACAATATATGTTTAGAAAAAATATCTATCTAAACTTATTTATAAATGGAACTTTGTCTGTGTGTGTGTGTGTCCGCTATCTATAGACTCCGAAACGGCTGAACAGATTTTCTTGAAAATTGACACAGTTGTACTATAAGCGTCTGCGAGTGTTCTTAGCTAGGTTTTGTGTCGAGGTACCCCCCGATAAATATAAAAAAAACGATATTCAGAAGTTTCAAGGTTGCAGTTCTTACAATAGTGCAGAAAATCGATAATATATATATATAAAAGGCAATATGTTTGTGTGTGTGTCTGTTTATCTGCCTGAATGTCTGTATTTATTTCAGCCCTTTTATTTTAGTTTTTGCTTCGGGTTTGGCTCTAATTAGGTATAATTGTAGTTCTTAGTCTCAGCCATGGTACCGTTTAGTCAGAGGATTTATTTAGCCTTCAAAATTCAGTTTACGACGAATAAAACTTATTTGATATCGATACCAGGAAAACAAAATTTGACTTACATCCATTCATTTTTATTTCAGTCTACGGTTTCGCTTTAACTGGAAAAAACTATTGCTTTTTAGTCTTTCGTGCCAACGTCCAAAGAATCTGAGCTCCAGTACCATGGATTAGTTTTAAAGCTTTCATTACAACCGAGCAACACCGGGCTATGCTGCTAGTTTATATATATATATATATATATATATATATATATATATATATATAACACCCTTTATTATAATAGAGAGTATTATGGATTGACCTATTTCCTTATATGTCAATTTTCACTTCTTCGCATCTCTTTTCCTTTTTCTGTCATTATTCTCTGAAAATTATAATCTTTTTTACACTTCTAATCTGTTTCAAAGGCGCTACAGACATTTTGGAGCCTGTTTAAGTCTTTTTTCTGAAGTTTAAAATTTATAAGTTTGCGAGAAGACACATCGTTTTAAAATTCAATTCTTTCAATTTCTGGCTACAGATTTTTTTTCTTTTTTGCAAAATAAAGAAGATATTATGAATTACATTAACTGATCTATTTAAAGTTCTCTTGTAAAGTTTCCTTCGAGTCGGAAAAGTGACTGAATGAATCGTTTTTGTCAGCCTTCATCGTTGTTGTCAACAAGTCCAGAGTCAAAAATTTCATGAGTTTTTTTATATGACTCCCAAAAATACCTTCTCATGGCTCTTTACTTCGTACTTATGTTTGAATAGTGAAATTTCTTGTGCATTAGCCGAGTTTTAATTCCTTAAAAAAAATTGCCAAAATGAATAATACTTGGCGATTACATAGTACGAAATAATGTCTAAGAGTAACTTTTAGAAGGCAATTGTTCGCAAATTGCAAATTAAATTTATAATTTTCGCAATGGTTTTCGGTCATAATTGACAAGTATAAGAGCTGAATGCAAATATTTTTGCTAAAGTTGTCCATGACGCGCTGTAGAATACAGTTCTATTGTAATTCTGCTTGCTACGTTCTTGCTTAGATATTTTGTTAGGACGGATGGCACGCCTTGCCAATACCTCATAAATAATGGAATGTTCTGTTTTGATTAAAATGACAGTCGGGAAAGCCATATCAGAGCTTTTGATTTTTAAGAAAAAGAAAGAATAGACAATGAAGGTCTCATTTGTTTAACGTCTGCTTCAGCCAAATGAAAAACTTATCAGTTTCATAGTGTTGCATTTGCATCCCTTACTTCTTTAACTATTGTCCAGTGTTCATAATTCTAATTGTTATTGCAATATTTGGTCACAGTATTTAAGCTCAACTCTTTAATGATCCAATAGGAAGGTTTCCATGTGTATTTTCTAATCGTGAAACTTTCAAGATACCTATTTATTTATTAAATCTTATGACATCAGAAAATTAAAGTAGGAAATCCGTGAGATTTTCCAGGTTATTACTAGTAATAATAAATGTGAAGTTTATTGAATTTAAAGGGATTTTAAATTAAAGCTTCCTTAACTATATTTTACAAGTTTATTTTAACGTAAATGTCTGTCCATTTATCTTGACAATATATATTCGAACTTGCAAAAATTATGTAACAAAATGATTCCTACAAATAGGCAGACTTATGCTAATTGTAGTCTAATATGTGGGTAGTCTGTGTAAACATCAGCTAGATTCCTCAGGCCAAAGAAACATAAATAATTACAGTGCAAATTTGATGGATGGAAAACTCCATTTATAAAATTCTGGAAACATTAGATATTCTTCAATTTACGGTATCATGGGTGTATAGAACATACCTGAAGGAAATTGTCACTAACCACCGAGAACACCAAAATTGGTGACCAGGAGACCTTAATGTTTATGACGAGAGGCTCTTGGTAAGATTCGCTTGCGGCAACAGACAAGAAACACTTGTTAAAATCATATCTATATTCAACGTAGCGAGTACAAGTGTCTCATTAAGGAATTCATTATTTAGAAAATAAAGCAGGACTGGGAAGATTTTGAAAACCGTGGCGTCTGATACAGCCCATTCACCCGCACTTGTAACAACGATGTATGGGTTGTTGCATTTGTCTCTGGCTGTTGCTGCGGTGAAGATACCATGAAGCTATTGGCCCCACTTACTATTAAGACACCGAGCAGATTGTTGATGATGCCATAAAGATATGTTGCGTAGGTTGGGTTAGTTGGATCGAGTAAATACGTAACTAAGCACTAAAGGCTACGTTTCGCTGCTTTGTGAAGGTTTTGGTACTTATTCATATATCTGTATAGCCCCAAAAAGAATGACTTATTTCAGTAGGATTATGCACTGTGTCATCGAGACCAAGCTACCGTGTATTTGTTAGAAATGCGTTCTGAAGGCTTTCGACAGGTTCTGTGACCAATGCTTTCGCCCGAAATTAGCCTACTAGGTATTTGGGGAGTTTCAGGTGACTTTTAAGATACTATGTCTGAATAACCTTCTGGGGATATTCCAAGTGTATATAGAATTAATGCCACATCAACTTTCTTCACTGCTACGAAATAGATGGATTCGTACACAATACTAGATACTTATCGCTTGATATTTGACAAGTCAGAATTCATCCACCGAACATAAATTTCTTATTTCTTGGCAAAAATAAAGGGTTGATCTTTCCAAGAGGCCAAATGTTATTCAAAATCTTTCGATTTTGTGACTATTTAATATTATATTTATGCTTTTAAATTCATTCGCTTGCATTGTTTTATGTTGTTGTTTTTTCTGTTTGATTTTTAATGTAAAATGACTTTTTCGTATCTTATCTTACTATCCAACTAGCAATTCCCATATTTTTTGCTTTTTCTCAGTCCTTCAGCCGTTGATCGTGTATATTTGTTCCGCTTTTTAAAAGCACATTCATGTGTATGCGAGTTGTATAGGAGGTATAATACTCCAATACCTTATTCTCAGACCTACCTTGGAAAATCACTTACCAAGTTTCACTCACTCTCTCTATATAGCATACTTTCTTTTTTCCTTCTCTCTTTACCTCTTTGACAATCAAATAGTTGTCTCTTTTTCCATTTCTTTCGCTCTCTCTCTCTCTCTCACACACACACACACACACACACACACACACTGTGTATATATATATATTGAATACTCTTTTTCTCAACTCTACACGGAATGAGGGAAGGCCAAAATTTCCCTACAATCAATCATGGATGCAGACAGCACTTCCAGCCACATCTCCTGGCAAGCAACCTATTCCCAGCCAGAGAATAAATCTCTGAGTGAACAATCGAAAGAAAGGATGAACCTCCCGGTCAGTTTCCACGCACACATCTTCACCTCAAGAAGATACCGAAAGAAAAGATGCTGGAATTTCACGCCTGGTTACTTTAGGATTGACTCGGGCTGCCCTTATAAAAATCCGATTACGTCCACCTTTTGATGTCGCCGACTGGCTGTTCTATTTTAGAAAAAAGGTGCAGTTTTAACAGAGAAGTAATAATGTATTCAAAATTGTTTTTCAGTGCTACAGTTTGCCTCTTCGGGCGTGACACTGCAGTAGGATAGCCGTTTTTAAACTTATTTTATTGATCTACTCTTTCTCTCTCTCTCTCACACTCACTCTCTCTCTCTCTCTCTCTTTCTCTATCTATCTTTTTTCGACACTCTATCTTACACTCACTATTTACTACATACACACTCGTTCCCCCACTATCTCACTTCCCCCTCACTCATTGTTTTCCTCTTTCTCTTTCCCCTTTCCCCACTCCCCCTGTCTCTCTCTCTCTCTCTCTCTCTCTCTTTCTCTCTCTCTGTACATATGTCTACGCACACGTTCGCACTGTTTTTTTTCTAATTTCACCACTTTTTATCTTTTTTATTTTTGCTTTAATCTTCTGCATAAAGATTGGCAATAGACGCTAAACAGTTATTCATAGTGTTAAACTCTGTATAAGTAAACATAGGTTTGAAAATTAGAAAATTAGAAAAAAAACCTTAAAAGTAAAAAATGTTGACGTAGAATAAAAAAGCTTTCTTTTTAAGAAGAACCCTACTTGTATATGACGTAAAAGAAAAAAGTAGTGTAAGAAAAAAATGTCTGATTTGATCGCTCAATAGTTAAGAAATTTGGGTTTTGATTAAAAAACGCACTCCGGGCAGAACACTGTTCACAGAGCATTTTTTAAACATTTCGCTCTAACCAAGACAATAAAGCAACTAAAACGCAAAGAACTACTGAATGTGAGATAATATGAGAAAAATAAAGCATTATTAAGGAGAGAGAAAAATAAAAGAACTGGATTTAAGAATATGAAGATAACGATTGATAATGCAATTTAAATTTTAGAAAATCAACGTCAACTGAAAATCAAGCTGAGAGAGTTTTCCACGAACGAGAAGTGCGATAGATGTAATATCTAGCCATTTCACCTGTAAAATCATGGGACCTAGCTGCCAATCTAGTACTTCGCATAAATTCTTAATGTTTGGGTACCAAAGAGGGAAGCCCATGGGAATGATTACCATTAAAATATTTATAGAAAAAGCAAAGGGGGGGGCTACGTTACGGCTGTGGAAAATGAGAGAACTGAAGTAAGAACCAATAACATTGTAGATTCTTATGTGTTTTATCAATTATCTCTAAATATATAGCAAAAGCACCGATATTGATTCTCTATTACTTATTATGACATCGTGTTATTACTTTATTCCGAACCATTGCTTGTTACGTTCAATTCCAATGTATTTACAAAATCTAACAAATAAAGAAGCCTTTTACTGATGAATGTGGGTCTATTTTCTCGACAAATCTTTTAATACGGTTAGTAAGAAAGAAAGAAAGAAAGAAAGAAAGAAAGTAAGAAAGAAAGAAAGAAAGAAAGAAAGAAAGTAAGAAAGAAAGTAAGAAAGAAAGAAAGAAAGAACTAAGTTTTGGATAAAAGAAAAAATAGAAAATGTGGATAAAATAGGGAAGATTATTTGAAAGATAAGGCAGGGCACCTCGATGTAGTGTAATGGTTAGCGGGCTTGTCTCCGTTAAGCTCATTACAACTGAGTAGTGAGTTCGGTCCTCACTGGGTATCCCATGCTTTCGGCCTTCTGCCACATCTAAGCTGCGATTGGAAAATCCTCATAAAACATTCGGCACTACAACGTGTTGTCCTGTTTAGCGAGTTTTTCTCACTAGAATCTTTTACAACTGAAATACTTTTGGCCTTGTGCCAACATCTAGACGGCGCTTAGAAAATCAAAATCATTCAAATGAATGGTTAACAAGCTTATCTCACTAGAATCATTACAGTCTAATCTAAACTTATTTATAAATGGAACTAAATAAATGTCTGTGTGTGTGGCCGTTACATATAGACTCCGAAACGGCTTAACCGACTTTCTTGAAAATTGACACAGTTGTACTATACGCGTCTGCGAGTGTTCTTAGCTAGATTTTGTGTCAAGGTACCCCCGATAAATATCGAAAATCGATAATCGAAAAAATCGGGTTATAGAAGGAGTGGTTCGATTTTAATCAAATTTGATACACTCATAGACAAAGACATAAGAAACAATATTCAGAAGTTTCAAGGTTGCAGTTCTTAAAATAGTACAGAAAATCGATAATATATATATATATATATATATATATATATATATATAAGGCAAGATGTTTGTGTGTGTGTCTGTTTATCTGTCTGTATGTTCTTTATACAAATCCACAATTTTTATCCGATTCTCACCAAACTTCACACAAATATTCTGTAGGCTGAGTCTGAGCTCCAGGACCATGGATTAGTTTTAAAGTTTTCATTACACCTGAGCAACGCCTGGCTATAGTACTAGTTGATAATAAATTTGATCTTCACTGTGTTGTGCATACTTTCGGCTTTGTGCAACATCTAAGCTGTGCTTCGAAAACACCATTCATATGGAGACTTTGTGTGTCTAAAAAAAAATCAGCATTCAAAATCTTAACCCAAACTCGAACACCGATATTTTATTAATCAGTGAGCAAAGTTTCCATCATTCACTACCATATACGGGAATGGATATTACTATTATTAATGTTTTCATAGTTTTTAACGAAAGTTTACTTTCTCTTAATTTTTGTTTTTTATACTTTTGGAAGGCATTTTCAACGGAATCTTTCAACTGAATATTTTTTCCAGAAAGTAATTCTCGATGGAACCTCATGGTACTAACAGGCGCCGTCTTTGCGCTTTTTTTGTTTTGTTTTGTTTGATTTTTTTTTCATAGTGAGTTGTGCACGACGAAGAAGCAAATTCTTTTTATTCTTTATGCCTTCAGGACGTATCGATCATGACCTTCAATATCTCTTGTAGCTTTTAACACTCTTTCTGTTGTTACTCCTCCCAAACCCTGCTCTGCCATCCATTTGCTCAAAAGTAGCTTTTAATGGCGTTTAAGAGATTGTTAATTGGTGAAGAAATGGCTGTTGTTGGCCACATTTGTAACTATAGCTTGTAAAAATTTGGTTTGTCAAGAATCTTGAAGAAAATTTTAGGGAGCGTGCTAAAAACACTTTCTTGGATCGGTCTAAAGAACAGTAGCATTTTTGAAAAATATTAACACGAGGTTTTTGAGAAATTAAAAAAGAGAATAAAATGTTCAAAAATTTAATTTTTTGTTTAGCATTAAGTTGAGTTTCATGAAGGCTCCAGAGTGACAAAATATTGATAGTAGGTTTGTTCTGTGTTGCTTGAAACATAGGAAATTAAAAACATTAAAACATGAAAGGAACGAAAAGAAGATATTTCTTAATTTACACCATATAAATGCGTCTACACATATTCTAAGCTAAATATAAAAGAAATATATTTTAAATGTCTTGACAGAGAAAAAAGTATATAAATTTTAAACTACTTTCATTCTTCATTGTGTCAGTTCCTGCAAAAATTATTTTTTCTTTCCTCCGTTGTTTATTTGCTATGTTTTTTATTGTCGAGGTGATGGTATAGAGTTTTTTTTCTTTTTACAGTTGGTATAATCGTAATACTTATTTATTATGCTTTAAATGTTTTCGAGATCCAATGACGGCAGACGAATGTCAGAAAAACAGCCATAAAATTTAATAGACGTTGTGTTACTGTAATATTTTATTTTGCTGAAATTGCTGATCGGTGTATTTACGCATTACGATTGCATTCGGGTATATATTGCAAAGTAATATGGAAATGTGTCGATTGTTCCTTTAACCGGCAATAAATGTAGACTTTACATTGTGACGTCTTTATAGACGGAATCTCGTCTATGCTTCCTACCTACGTCACATTTGTTCGGATATTAGGTATAAGCCAGTCGTAGTTTTAGTATAGTGAATTTTTCACTTCCCTTCGGCAATTATGAATTATAACCATGAATTACTATGAATAAGTTAAAGAATTAGACAAAATCCTTGAAAACAAAGAAAAGAGTACTAAAGTCTTACGTGTTATCTGTATTTTGTTATGGCAGTGAATGTTAGACAATTTTCTCAAAACAAAGAAGAGACTTGAAGCAACAAGAATCTGGTTTTATGCTGAGGATATCTCAGGCCAAACATGTGGGCAACGACGATGTTTTAGAGAAAATCGGAACAAAAAGGAAACTTATACTTAACATCAGGAAGAGGCAATTGAAGTATTTGAGACATAATGAGAAAGAAGGGCCTGGAAAATCTGATACTCACATGAGAGATAGATGGAAAGAAGAACGGATAAGCAACGCGTGACATACTTAACGGGCTTGAGCATAAGAACGGCAGAACAGGGTTTGGAGACTAACAAAAGAACAAAATTTATTAAGAGTTCCAAAGGATAAGAAGATGTAAATGGATGTGATTGCCTACGTACTGGAGAAACATGGCACATAAAAAAAGGAAATAATTAACGATCCCTGCCGTAAACTTTCTTTAAACTTAATAACTCAGAAAGGAAGGATTTGGGGACATATGATTATAAGGACATTTATTATTGTTTTGGTTTGGAACCCACTCCCAAATTATATAACAGTAGCTTTGATAAACTATATATATATATATATATATATATATATATATATATATATATATATAGCATCGTTCATGCAGTAATGAATTAGAACACTCTTAGTTATTGGCGTATGTTTACATAGTATATCACACGCTAAAAATTTATATTCTTCTACCGAGCGCCCATAGCTCAGAGATAGAATCGCCGACTGATGTCAATTCGGTCACGTTTCAACCCTGGCTAAAAGCAATCAGATGTCTAACAGTACTGAAAAGCTGTGATACAGCGAAACAGATCTGTCTGCGGATGACTATTTACTATCAAGAATATATTATTCGTATAACAATTCTGCTTGTTCCTTCTTTAGTTAGTTAGTTACTTAGTTACTTAGTTTATTAATTAGTTTCTCCGTCCGTTACGCCACTGAAGAAAGATAACACACTTACTCTCCACACGAGCTTTTCCTTACCCTCCATCTTTTTATAAACGCTACTCTCCTCAGCTTTTCTCTCACCTTTGCCAAATGGAAGCGTAGTAAAGAGTGAGAGAGTAGGAGAAGAAAGCCTACAGCATTACCGTAACAGTAGCAGCTTAAGCTAGTGGTTATAGCAGTAATTGTGTGTGCATATGTGTGTATACTTTACATCCTGCAACCTAATAACGAAATTTCTGGCCTCTACACCCTTGGACATTACTCAGTTGATATTGTCTGTTTACAATAGACACAGGAGCCATGATATTTCAGTAATAAAAAGAACATTTTCTCTTTCACAATCTCTTACAAAATAGTGTACAGTATTTTGGTCATGATCTGTGCATACGCCGCTTAATATAATATAAGATTACAGTAAAGTAGCTTATATGGACACTACATTTATAGATATTTTAATAAAATTACACTCTGTGTTATCGTTATTTTATTATCCAATACCTTAATGTTTGAAGACTATCATTTGTAGTATGAGAAAGTAAAATTATCATTTCGTTGAAATTCCACGGGTTCCGAGAGTAAATGTAAATATTATACCTCACCAGTAGCACGGCTCAGAGTTTCAAGAACAAAGGGTTGGGAGAAATATAAATAAACAAAACTTATTAAGAGCTACAAGAAACAAGAAAATGTGGAGACACATTATCGACTACATTCTGAGAGCAAATGGCATCTAAAAAAAGATACGGTATTTTACTGAAAGAGAAAGGATCCGATGTTTCAGTGACAGACACTGTAACTTATTTTTGTTCATGTGTTCTCAATTTTTGTGTAATAAATATATTTATAACTATTCTGAGATCACGTCTGAACTGTACTAGTTGGTTTTTATGCTTTTCCGTTGTTGGGAGTTTCAGATCTTTGGAACAGTATAGTTTTCCTATCCTATGTTTTATTCATTTCACACTGTGTAGGCCTAAGCTCAAATTTGTAAAACCTTCTAATGTAGGCACAAAAGGAAGGACTTAGGTGTTATTATTAAAGAGCCTCTGATGGATGACGTAATTTTGGCGGAGATTCACATCACATCACACGGACATTTGTTTTCGTTTCTAAATTTAACCACGTCTATAAATGTCAGCTCCTGCTCAGAGAAGAAAAAAAATGACACCAGTTCAGTCTTACTGTAAAGTGTGCATGCTTGAAGATCGTCAGCCAAGACTCTATATTATAAAAGAAACCCAGGGGAAATAAAATCTTTTCCAAGTTTTACGAAGTAGAAATTATGGCTAAATAAAGAGCTTCGTATCTAATGTGGCTTGATTTCCATGTTTCTTGGGGGATTTTTTTATATCCACGACTCGAAATCGATCGGACACTCGGTATAACTTGATTGATCTACCACGTGATTATCGTGAAATTTACAAGAAAAATACTTTTGTTTCTTTCTTCTTGTTTCTAGCTGAAATAAGAGATAATTGTTTCGTACTTTGATAATGAGAATTCAGCTATTCATTCTCCGTCCATTGATCTAACCGTTTCGCTATTATCTTTAAATATATTTTGATAAATTTCTGTTCTGACATAATGGGTGAAAAATATCAATTTATCTTGAGCTGTTATTACAACACGAAGTGTATATTTTGTTTTCAGAAAAATAAAGATACTATAAATTGCTTCACAATAAAATTAAAAAAAAATAAAACTACTCAGAATACCAGGGCGCGCGAGAAGAATGTAGAATTGTAAGACGTTTTTCGACATTAATACACGTGTAAAAAAATAGAAATCTGTCGACCAAAATAAATATCATTGGGAATTAATGAAGCTTAGCTAAAATTCGTTAAACATTACTTCCAGAAAAATATCAAATTTTGACAAGCAAAAGAAAAATTCATGTTCTTTATTCTAGTTAGAATCGAAAAGAATTTGATTGAAAAAAATCAACATTTCCACTTAGAAATCCAAAATAAATATTTTTGTCGTGTTTTTTATTAGTTTAAATGTGCTTTAGGCCTAAAGAAGCGAATGGTTAGAAAATTCTTCTGTAAATGACTTCAAACTCAAGAATAATAAAAGAAGTCGCTATAATTCTGGTGTATATATACTGATATCCGTATTCATTCGTTGACATGAATAGAAATAATGTACGTATTTTAGAATTTCAGCTAAAAAAGCTTCTTCATATTTAATTTAATAAGAAAAACACTCAGGAAAATATTTAATATGTTAGAGGGAGTAATGAAAAGATCTGAGTCCTACTCACTTCTAAAATTCTGACCAAACACCTTCTATGTACCGTGTCCCTTCAGGACGTGGATGATCATGACTCTCTACAATTTCTTACGTAGGGTTGTTATTTTTGTTATCCCCACATCCTGTTCTATCATACTTTCAAACAAGGTAGGTTACTCGCTGTTTTCCTCTACCAGTCCTTCATCTTCTCCACCCCTTTTTCCCATTATGTATTCTAGAAATGTAGAATGTCTTTTTCTAATTCTATGCATTTTTCTTTCCATTTTCCTTAAAACTTAGTCGTTACTCAAATGTTCAATCCATTCTATTCTCAGGATCCTTCTGTAAAATCATATTTCTGTTGCCTTGACTCTCTATTCATCTCTGAGGACATTGTCAAACATTTACAGAGGATAAGTTACGTTACGTAACAGTTTAGTACACTTTTTTTGTTTCTCGTGAAATATTACTGCTTCTTAATATTTTGCTGAGCTTTCGCAAGGCTTCCTTTCATATTTCAATACGGCATCGGAGTTCAGTGCCACATTTTCCATCCTCTGTTAAAATACCTACAAGGACTAAAAATATGAAAATGTCTTTAATCGTTTTCGGTAGATCTGATTGTAATGACGAAGGTACACAGATGTAGGCTTTAAGAAAACGTTATTCAACTGAGAATACAAGGTCCGCGTATAGTGTTTTTTATAGTCTCAGTCAAAAAAATAGCTCTCTCTAAGAGAAGAGTGACAAAACAAGAGGAGACACCTCTTGATTACTCATAATACTGATTATTTTTCACTACCCCATTTTATTTTAAATATGGTCAATCACGGTCGCATTCTATTTTTGACTTTCTCCAGATATAGTTCACCATCATACCCAGGACTATTTGCTTCTTTTTAATCTCACCGTTCTTGCAACTAGCTTTTGAGTTTGTGATTTCCATTCGCCATAACTTAACATCGATTAAGAATTGTAATGAGGCTTACATTTATTTACTGAAAATTAAAGTAATTTAGAGAGAATTGTTTTCCTCGATTCCATTCATCTACTCTCTTCTCGTTTAACTCTCATAGCATGCTAGTAATGGCTGTTCACCAAGATACTAAAAAGGTTGTTTCACTGTGTCCTGCAATACAATCTTTCTCGTAAAAATCTATCTTGTACATTTATAAATCTACTATTCGTCCATGCATTGAATATTGCTGTCATATCCAATCTGGTGCTCCGGCTAAAAATCTCAAGGATTTTCGAAAAACAAATCTAAATGGTAAACGTCCCGATTTGGCATCAGTCATTTTTCTACCTCCATGGCCTTTCTTCTGACTTTTCTATAAATATTTTCATGACATTGTTCGAATGAGTTCTCTTTATAACCTCGACCACATTAATTTATACATACTACTAGATTGGCAATTAAGGCTTATGATTTTTTTTTTACTGGGGAATTAGCTGGTTGTAACCGTAAACTCTATTTTAAAAGTTTATTTTTTCACATTTCTAACCTGTGAATTTCTCACCTCCCTGTTGCCTTTAAATTTAAATGCAACTTCAGTCAGCATCTGTTTTCCTAAAATCTGTTGATGTTTGCTCTATCTTTTGAAAAATATCTTCTCATTCTCTTCCACGCCAGTAACCTATTTAGTTATAGTGGCATTATTGACTTATATGGGGTGAAATAAAAAAATGTGATGAGTGAACACATGCCTTTTCTAAAGACTCTATTATCTCGGGAACATCGACTATATCATCTATAATTCTATTTGAATTTGCAGATATCTCCAAAAATGCTACACAAGTTTAATATTTGCTTTCATGCGATGTCCTTTCAGGACGTTAGTAAACATGACTCTCCACAACTATCTGTTTTTGCGGCTCTGAGTAATTTTCGCATTTCCACTCTCTCCCCATTTTCCTTGTTTTTACGTCCACCCATTAAAAGTCTTCATTCAGTTACTCACCGTTTTCCCTCGCATCTATTTTATTCATTATGTCATGTGAGTATTAGATTCACCAAGTCCTCTTTCCTCTTTATATGTCGAATAAATTTTAGTTGTTTCTTACTATTTGTTTGTTTTTAGCAGCAATTATTTGCATTTATTATTTTCATTAAAACTTCTACATAACCCACATTTTATGTCAAGAATATTCTCAGAATTCATTGTTGGTACCGCGTCTGTGTCGCTTGAAGTCTCTTCTTTGTTTATGAGGTGGTTGTCTACTATCCAATGCAATATCAGAATAAAATATTAAATAATAATTCAGAATTATTTGTCTGTTTCCATTTTGCTATTGTTATCGTAATGATAATGGCAATGTCACCAAGAAACATTTGAAATTTATTAACCAAGCAACAATTCTTGTAGTAGCTTGATATTTATAAAATCATTCTATTAACTCAATTTTTCAGGAGAATATGTTTCTCAGGTCGACAAACTGCTATCATTTTTCCCAATATTGATCGGGGTTCCTTCCTGACTATTTCTTCGAAGTAGTGTGGAGCATGAATATCTTAATTATGTCAATATGTCTTCTTTGAGATAAATGTGCTATTCATTTCTGTAAACGCTATTATTAAAGGTCAAGTGATGTGTTTTTTGTTGTTTGGTACAGCCAGTGGCCTGCAGAGGATTGTTGTTGGCCATTTGCCCTTGTTTCATTGTATTTTTTAAATTATTATTTCACTTTAAGCAAGGCGGAAATGCCACTAGTACGCAGGGGTTACAGAGAGTGAAATAAGATGAATATAGGGAGGATTGAGAAAAGGAAAGAAGGCAAACGGGATTTTTTTAAAAAATACAAGATGGCGATTAGCGTTTGCGTTTAAATTTTAAATAGTCTAGTTATCAGAAATCGGAGGCCACAATTTAAACAACCTAAGGTACGCAGATGATACAGTGCTGATAACAGACACAGAAAGAAAACTACTACAAGAGGTAGCAGATGGAAGTAACAAGAAGGGACTAGAAATAAACTGCACGAAAACAATGCATGGTCATCACTAAAAAGGGCAGGCCAAAATGCCAAATAAAAGGTCAGTGATACCAGAATCAAGTAGGTAAAAACATTTAAATACCTTGGAATCGTTATAACAGAAGACGGAAAGTGAGACACAGAGATCCGAAGGCGAACTGGCATGGCGAAGGAAGCATTCCAGAAGTTGAGTAAGGTATTAAGAAACAGAACAATTTCGCTAGAAACTAGGAAGAGAGTACTGGATTGCTATGTGATGTCCGTCCTTCAATATGGCAGTGAATGCTGGACAATACCATCAAAGATGAAAGAAAAACTTGAAGCAACTGAAATGTGGTTCTACAGAAGGATGCTGCGAATCTCATGGATCGAACATGTGAGCAATGATGAGGTCTTAGAAATGATGGAAACAAAAAGTAAATTAATACTGAGCATCAGGAGAGACAGCTGAAGTTCCTGGGACACACAATGAGGAAGGAGGGCCTGGAGAATCTGATACTAACAGGCCAGATAGAGGGAAAAAGAGACAGGGGAAAGCAACGGATAACATATTTGAAGGACCTAATCAGGTGGATGACAGAAGGAGGATTGCACGGTGTAACAGGAGAAGGCGTGCTCAAAGCCACCAGGGATAGGGAAACGTGGAAAGCCATGATCGTCTACGTTCTGAAGTGACAGGGCTCATAGAAGAAGAAGATCAGAGTAGCAAGTAAATGAAAAGAGGTTTCACAGGCGATAAGGTTGAGAAAAGAAACTGTTGGGGTAGAAGTGGTGGCTGCATTTAGCTATTTCAAAAGTAAACAAAAGTGACCGATATTCCAATCTAGTAGCAAACTTGAATTTATATAGTTTGCCCCTAAGATGCAAGTATGGGGGAAACTATTCCAGACCCAGCTTATCAAAACACAGATCCACGTTTGCACCATCTTGTGGTACTGTAGAGCGTTTGTACATCAAAGTTAACAGAGCAATTTTTAAAATTTTAAATAAATAAAATTTAATTTCACTCTTTGATTGAATACCCTCCTGATATGGTCGTGGCTATGACCTTCAAGCTTCATTAGCTCAAAGCATTGATCTGGAAAATTGGTTATATCGAGTTGACATGTTAGATATATAGAGAGACAGGTTTGGCGCCGAGTATGGCATCTGTATTAAAGTCTCGATGCGGTTCGGGGTTTTCTGGCGAGACAAATATCACATCTCCAGACTACTCATCATATATGGTTAGACTGAATGTATGCCAGAAAGCCGCAAATTCCTAGCTAAATTTAGTAAACAATTCACGACTTTTAAAGAAATCAATGCTTCCTGACTTACTAAAAGATTAACGATATCAGCTTTACAAAAAAAGTATAAACCAATGACCTTGTTCTGTAGCCGTTTTTGTTTTTTACTTTTGTTTTTTTTGTTTTGTTTTTGTGTGTGTGTGTGTGTGTGAGATATATATATATATATATATATATATATATATATATATAGAGAGAGAGAGAGAGAGAGAGGGAGAGTCCGTTTGGTGTCTGGGATTTCTGCGTACGTTATTCTGGCGTCAATTTTCGTGCACAGAATTATCACATCGTGCTTTTCAGATCAGATAAAATGAAAACTTCGCACGTGCTGAACTAAAACTAAAGCAAGTTAACATGGCATCTTGTATTGAGGGGCGTTTCCATTCAAAACTTTAAAAATCATGGTTCTCCACAACCTCCATTTCTTTGTAGTTTTTAGAAATATTTGTTTTTGTTTTGTTATTTTTTTGTTTAACTACCTACCAGTTCCCTGTACCACATAAGTGTTTTTTTCGGGTCTGTCCGTTATGGTTCAGTAAATATCAGCTCGAAACGAGAAATCGGGGAGCTATGTTCGAATTCCAGTTGAATTCCTTGCATTCACTTACGCGCATATACCCTTGGGAAATATATTAATCCGTCTTTTCCCACCAGTAAAAGTTAAATAATAGGACAGATTGGGTTCTATAGCCTTTGCTATAAACCAGTCTACCACATAAATTAATGGCAACTTACTGCAGGATAATCATCTGCCTAGTCAATTATGTCTCTTTCGAGACATGATCGCCCAACCGTGTATCACATATGGCAATTACCTGACTGACCAAGATCCGACGTGGTAAGAACTGTTAGTGTTCTCGATAATAGTTAACTCTAAACTGGTGACAAAACACTATGAAAGTATAAAAATAAATTTAATACCAGTAATACATTATTCAAAATTACGTCAATGAAACCTAATCTAAAAATGATTTCTCACAAAAAATACATATTCTATTTATCCTAAAAATCTTGTCGGCCTTAAATAATCCATTGAGATTAATATTCCGTAAATCAACCTAATTAATCAATTCGGTGTTCAGCCATCCATTATTATAAGCTTACTAATTAGTTTACTCACTCATTATCTCTGCCTCATTTGATTTCACTACGTCCCGTGAGATATAAATTCTCCAAACATTCTTTCCTCACTAGGTGTTCTAATATCTAAACTTAAAAATGGAACTTTGTCTCTGGGTGTGTGTCTGTGTGTGTGTGCGTCCGTTACCTATAGACTCCGAATCGGCTGAACCGATTTTCTTGAAAATTTACACAGTTGTACTATAAGCATTTGCGAGTGTTCTTAGCTCGGTTTTGTGTCGAGGTCCCCCCGATAAAAATCAATAATTGAAAAAATCGGGTTATAGAAGGAGTGGACCGATTTTAATCAAATTTGATACACTCATAGACCAAAACATAAGAAACGATATTCAGAATTTTCAAGGTTGCAGTTGTTACAATAGTGCAGAAAATCTATAATATATATATATATATATATATATATATATATAAGGCAAGATGTTTGTGTATGTGTCTGTTTATCTGTCTGTATGTCCTTTATACAAATCCACAATTTTTATCCGATTCTCACCAAACTTCACAGAAGTATTCTTTAGGCTGATTTTGAGCTCCAGGACCATAGATTGGTTTTAAAGCTTTCATTATACCCGAGCAACGCTGGGTTATACTGCTAGTATATATATATATATATATATATATATATATATATATGGTTAAATAACATAAAACGAGAGAAAAACTGTATTTTAAATAGCTTACGCGTTTCGTTCTGTGATGGACTTTATCAAGGCAAAAAGACATCACAGGACGAAACGCCGTGGCGATTTAAAATACAGTTTTTCTCTTGTCTTTATTTTATTTAACCATCCTGTCCTTAATCTCAGATCATAACTGAGTATATATATATATATTCCTTCTTAAACTTTAAATTGATGTACAACAATACCAAAATAAACATCTTTTTTTTTTATTTACTGACGTTTCTTCCTCCATGCAGTCTGCTGGCAACCGTTCTACGGGATGCCAAAATTGGAGAGAAATAAATCTTTGCCTTGTAAAAACGTTGAGCGAAGGTTACCAAATCCATTTA
This sequence comes from Ascarosepion bandense, assembly GCA_037127315.1. Taxonomy (NCBI): domain Eukaryota; kingdom Metazoa; phylum Mollusca; class Cephalopoda; order Sepiida; family Sepiidae; genus Ascarosepion; species Ascarosepion bandense. The sequence goes on from JBBBDQ010001047.1 coordinate 1,912,106, forward strand.
CAGATGAAGATACACTTAAACAATCGACAAAAAAAAACTTTTTGAAAACAGTCAGTCTGCTATCAGTTAAATAAACAGACCGGCTTCTGGGAACTAAGCGGTGCTTTCATTCTATGTCGCCGGCATTTCAGTGACGCTGCGTGCCCTGGAAGAAACATCGGCGAAATATCAATTTCTTTCTCACTGTGCTATATGTGAGTAATGATGTCATTCATCAGTAGGACAAGTGAATTTAATCAGCCTGAGAAAACACATCAGATTCATCAAATCGATGACGCCGTCTCGTTTTCTAGTAATGACTTCAGCAACACTTTTTTGTTTAAAGTCAAAACTTTCCTTTTTCTTAACTGAAAAGCTCTGATAATTAAAATACGTAAAATGTCATTCTCGCGGTTTCTATATTAATCAAATATTATTTAGTAAAAAAGTAATTCCCTCTTGTTTATTAGCCAGGCTATGTTAGTGTTTACTTAAATATTTAATTAATCATTTTTTGATCTGAAAATATTTATTGGCTTGAATTTTAAACGATTTTTCATCTCCATATGAAAAAATGTTCTATCGGATAAACAGAAAGTCTTCAGGTTACGACAGTTTCGACTTATGCCAAAGCCGTGGTTATGGCGCAATATCTATTAAACATGTTTCTACTATCACGTTTGCTTTGCACATAACACGACGTGGAACTGTTCCTAGTTCTACGTCATATTGTCCTGCACTTTGTAGCTCTCAACAAATTTGGTCTTTTGTTTTTTCTTTCTTTTATGTACCTTGTCCCTTCATGACGTAGGTGATCATGGCCTTCCATGTCTCCCTATTCCTGTTGGTTCTTAGCACGCTTTCTCCTGTAACGTCTTTCAGCCCCCGTTCTGTCATCCACCTGCTCAGGCCTTTTAAATATGTTATCCGCTGCTTTCCTTTGTCTCTGTTCACTCATCTATTTACACAAGCTTGACAGTTAGGCTATGCGAAGTTTTCCTTTGTCCTTTGGGTATCAACTTTTCCAAGTTATCTTTCTCTTTTCCTTGGAAATTACACCCATCTTTTCCAATTGTTAATTATACGTACTTTTCGTTTCTATTTCTTTATAAATTTGCAACTTCTCACATGTTCAGTTTTCTGGTCTTCTCAGCATTAATTTGTGGAACCACAGTCGCTATCCTTCGTTTTTGTTTTGTCTGTGGAAATTTTTGTCCTCTATTATGGCACCAATGCGTAAGGTAACTTCTCCCGATTAATGTCCTTTGAAGAAAAAGGAAACTATTGCTCTGAAAGTGATATTAAACATGGTTAAACGCCCGGAAAAAGATAAAATTTAGCCATTTGCTTGTCTTTTTTTTTTTTAATCATACCACCCGAAGCAAGGCGATAACGCCACTGATGCGCAGGGGGCTACGTAAGGGTAAAAAGAATGGAAAAGAGAAAGCCGGAAACCACATCCTAAACAGGGAACAAGGGGTGATCCTCTTCACCTGTTCAATAGACCTGGGTGGAGTGTGAACCGGGCGATAGTTTAGTGTATCGCCTCCAATTAAATTTATGTCGCTTAAAACGAAAAAGAAAATATAAATATATATAAATATATATTTATATATGTATTTACATATATAAATATATATATAAATATATATTGATATATATATATATATTTATATATGTATTTACATATATTTAGATATATACTTATACGTATATATATATATATATATATATATATATTCATATATCATAATTACGTTTATATATTCATATATATATTCATATATTTATATATAGATATTCACAAATATATTCATATATTTATATATATACATGAGTCAATATATTTATATATATATTCGTATATATATATATATTCATATATCTATATATACATTCATATATATATATATATCTGTGTGTGTGTGTGTGTGTGTGTGTGTGTGTGTGTGTGTGTGTGTGTGTGTGTGTGTGTGTTCTTAGATATACATATATATTTTCATATATCTATCAGGTCATCCCATAAATTTTGTCCAATTTCTGGATAAAGAAAACAACTGACCAAAACGTTGTACTTAATCAAAATTTAATCATCTATGATTTTCGTGATTTCCTTTCGTCTATTTTTATGTTGATTAATCTCTTTAAGATAAAACTATTTTGGTTTTGAAGCAAAGAAATCTGCAATGTCAGTTTAGATCTCCTCCTGGCTTGTGAAAGTTATTTCCCTTCAAATGATTTTGTAAACTACGAAACAAATGGAAGTCTGAAAAACCAAGGTCAGGAGAGTAAGGTGGATATAGAGTTTCTTTCTCGAACAAGCTTTTCAATTTTGTATGATCTGATTTTTGCAGTGTGAGGTCGTGCATTTCTTGATGAAACATCACTTCTTTTTGATTCACTAAAGTAGGATTTTTTCTTCAAATCTTGGTTCAAACGCTCTAATTGCTGACAGTAGACTTGAGCATTGATTGTTACATGAGGTGGTAACAATTCAAAGTGAATTAATCTTTTGCAAATCCCACAAAATAGAGTGAAGAACATTTTTCTCGTAAAGTTCCTTTCTCGGTTGTGATTGGGCCTTTCCTTTTTGACCAAACGACTGTTCACGACGTTTAACATTACGATAGAAGATCCATTTTGCATGATCATTTACAAGTATATCCAAAAAAGGTGCAATGAGTTCGCGAGAATGGAGCGAAAAGTAAATATCAACTCGGGATTTGCGGTTGCGTTCAGACAATTCATGAGGTACGCATTTTCCAATTTCAGGAAATATTCCAGGTTGCTGAAGATGACGATAAACAGTTGTATGGTTTGAACTAAGATTTATTACCAATTCCTCAACTGATAATGCAAGATTTTCTTGCAGTGCTGCTTCAAGAAGTTTATCATCGAACTCAACCATATAACCAGTTCGATCTCCATCTTCAAGGCTAAAATCTCCACTTCTGAATTTTGCGTTTCATCGTGCGCAAGTTTTTTCATTCAAGAGCTCATTACCATAACCTGAGTGAATGATTCGAGCAGTTTCTTTTTCAGAGTGTTCTTTTTTGTATTCATAAAGCATTCAGTCAATCAGTTAAGTGCCATACGTGAAACACGCTTGGGAGATCATGTCTCGAAAGAGACATGACTGACTGGGCAGAATATTATCCCGCAGTAGGTTGCCATTGCTTTCTGCGGTAGAATGGTTGCCAGCCAAGGCTATAGAACCCAATCTGTTCTGTTATTTAACCCATAACTGGAAGGAAGAGACGGATTTATACATTTCCCAAGGGTATTTGTGAGTAAGTGAATGCGATGAATTCAACTGGAATTCGAACTCGGCTCCCCGATTTCTCGTTCCGAGCCGATATCCACTGCACCACAACGCACATAAAGCATTACGTGCCTTAAATGCTCCTTGGATACCTTCATGTTAGAAGGGTTTTAATCAATATATTTCTTCTTTCTATCAATCTGTAAAATAACATTTAGTTAGTTTAAATGTACCCACATACATAATCATTGTTTTTAATTTCAATTGACATTCTAAAATACTATTAAATTTTATTCAAATTTAAGTTTAATTTGGACAGAACTTAAGAGAAACATATATTTTTACACACATATACACATACACAGACACACATACACATTTTCTCCCCCGTTCTGTCATCCACCTGCTCAGGCCCTTCAAATGTGTTAACCATTGTTTTCCTCTATCTCTTTTTCCCTCTATCTGGCCTGTTAGTGTCAGGCTTTTCAAGCTCTCCTTCCTCATTGCATGTCACAGGAACTTTAGTTGTTGCTTCCTGATGATCAATATTAATTTCTTTTTCGTTTCCATCATTTCCAAAACCTCATCATAATCGGTCGATGATATCCGCAACATCTTTCTGTAGAACCACATTTCACTTGCTTAATCAACTCAAAGTTGAAAAAGATTAAATTAGCCAGGAAATCCCCAAAAATACATGTAAGTTAAAGAATGTTACAAAAGATAACCAATGGAATTGCACCAGTGAGTGTATTTCTTGATCCGGGAAAATTATAAATAAGGGAAAAAATATTTTCGTAATTAATGACATCAAAAATTTCTCCCCATCAATATGTGAAAAAGTTTTGCTTGCAGCTTTGACCAACTACGAGATCAAATTCTGATTTATTGATAGAGTACTTGCTGGAGAAAAATTATTTTCGACTTGAACCTCTCTCTCACAGGCGGGATGTGGCGATTATCTCACTGCTCTCTTGCAACTACCATGTAATCTGCCCGAGTGACACTTCACGTGGTTCCTCAAGGTTTGATATTCAAGTCATGCTACTTACATAGTTGCAAAACACCCACACCACTCTGTATTCTATTAGCGAGATGTAAATTCCACTCAAACATCTTCTTCCCGCAAACTATTCCCTATGTAACAGACTCTCAATATGATGTTTCCCTCGTCACTACAATTTTAACCTGTTCAATCCCTATCTCGCCTTCCTATCCGTATAAATTTCCCTTAACCTAACTTTCCAACTCGCGTCACTTCCGGGCTTTGAGCAGGCGGAACCATTCTGTAATATATATGTGGATGACTAATATATTATGCTCTCATTATGATTGAGCTCTCTAGAGAAGGAAATTTTAAAAACACTTTCCACTTCTGCTATAAGCGCGACTCTTCAGAAATTAATTGAGTTCTTTTGGTGACTGGCGTGTGTATACACTGCTTATATACAACACGTTAAAATTTCCATTCTCTGATTTCAGGCGCCTATGGCTTAGGGAGTAGCGAATCCGACTGACACCAAATCGGTCGAGTTTCAATCCCGGCCAGAAGCAAGTGGATGTGTCTAGTCACACTGATGAGCTGTGATGCAGTGAAACAGACTTGTATGTGGATGACTATATATATATATATATATATATATACACACACACACACACACACACACACACACAAAAGAAGATACACCAAAAATGCGTTTGACGCTTTCGAAGCAATGTTTAACTAAATCGTTATTGAAAAAAAACTTGCACGCAACAGAAGTAGATATGGATTCCCTACCCATTCAATAGCTCCTTGAATGGTTTACTGTAAAACAAAGTGTTAATGACAGTGAGGAGTTCAAGTGCATGTTCTAGTTAAGCAATAAAGCCTCTAATCGGTTGATGACACTAGCCGAATCTTGTCGCCAAATCATTAATCGAATGGATTCGCAGTCACTCAGCATCAAGTAGTGCTCATCTTCGGGATGAGTGGTGTCCATACATGTGTCTACACAAGCCGACGTCTAAATTTTCTCTTGGCCTTTGGTGCTAGTGGTGGGTTAATGAACTCCCAGCATTTCCTGACTACGGCACCAACTGCTGCCTTTCTCATCGCGAGATCAATCCGCCTTACGAAGTACAGTTTTTTAATGCCAGGATGCCCATTTAATCTTGTCCGATCTGAACTTGCTAATTGCTGCTATAAAAAAATTTCACGGGTTCCGTTTCCTCACTTACTGTGTCGAGTCAAATCCGCGGTACCCTATTCAGTTTGTCTGCTCGGTTCTGGTTTACCAGCTGTATGTCTTCCAATATGTCGTATTCACTGATTAGTTTGGTTTTTTAATGTTCTAAGCTTCCTCCAAACGAGCATCTTGTTTAAGGCTTTTGTGTTATACCTAGCATTTTTGGTGAGAATGCCTGATATACATCCATAAATACGTGCAAAGTCCGTTAATAAGTTCCGTTTAAGTGCTACGTTAACACGCCTGAGTATGGCATCCAACATAACCACGTTTCTACGCTGAATGTCCTTTTCAGAATGCAACTAGCATGCACCCTCTACTACACCCCCATGCAATTCGAGAGACGCACCAGTTGAAAAGGATCTTGCATCGAGCATTACTTTAAGCTCGTTTCCGCTAGTACATCACTTTCCTGCACAGGGTTATCCTGTTGTACAGTGGTATGGACGTCCATAATCATGTTATTGAGAGTGAGTGTCTGTTACTTCATTTTCCTAGCCGGATGTAACCTCAGTTGCTCTGGGATTTATGAATGCGGTCCCAATACGGAACTAGCTATTGACAATTTTCCGCATATTGAAAATATTTGTCGCTGATTCAAAATCTTCGGGTCCTCTCAGTACTTCACTCTCACGATTCCAGTACAGAGTTTTCTGCTACCCATGACATGTAAAAATTTTCATCCAATCAATATACGTTTTTGCACGTCAATTCAAAATTGGCACGATGTTGTCTTACGTGTGTTGCAGATGTCACTTCTTCATTGACATAAACATCATCAATGTAAGCTAAATTGGCCTGGAGAAAGCATTTATCTTTTGTCAGTATGGTATCCCCAATGGCTTTCATGATAAATGACTGTTTCAGATGGAGTATTTTATATCCTTTATTCTTTTGAACCACAGCTATTAATGGGATCAGATTCTTTGTGGGACCAAGTTTTTTGTTGAGTAGGGAATCAGCCACCTATTATCTATCCATGCCGTTGGCTCATGCTAATATTCGCCCCTTGCTTGCTTAGGCAACGGTTACTCAGGTACCCATTTTTTAAACATTCCGGTGGATTTCATCATGCCGTCCAGGTCCTGGTGCATCGGTCAAATTAATCGGTAAATTAGGGCTAATTTATTGTCGTGGCAACAGAAATATGGGGAATTAATAAACATGTGGCCACCAATTTTTGTAATGTGAATAACGCCAAACTTCTTAAGGACATCCCAGTGAGCCTGATGAATCCTTAAAATTTGCTTTCCACTACCAGAATATCTCTTTTATCTATATTGATAAGGTCACCATTGTCTATGTGGACTTCCATGCTTGTGACTCCTCAACTTCTGACGACCTTTCTGTAAACACATTCATTTCTTGTTTTTTCCATGGACGGCAATTAAATATGTTGGCAAGAGAATGCGGGCAACCTGTATCCACTAGGGCAGTACGTTTTCATTCTAGTAATGTGAACATCGCTTACGAGGAAATCACCTTTATATGTTGCAGGGAGTGTAAACTTGCACTAGCGTTGTCAACCTATATCTATGGGAGCAGTACGTTTTCATCCCATCAATATCTACGTCGATACCAAGAGCGTCTTTTTTATAACTTCATGGGAGGGGAGGTTAACACTAGCTTTGTTAGATAGGGTAGGTATCCCAACTGGTAAAGGTGCATTTACATCCTGGATTAAGACGATGCTGATGCATTGCCTGCCGATCCACTTCCCGGATAATCCCGTGATAGGTGCCCTTTCTTCTGGTACCAATAGCCACGTTAGTAACGCGCCTGAATTACTTGCCACTTCTGCATGAAGTCTCTTGCCAGGTGGTTGGGAACATTATTTTTGTAACATTTGATCCTCGCAGAAGGGCCCACAGTTGGAAGAACGTTTTTACTTTGGGTAGGCCGTACAGCCGCTGCCACTAGTTTCTCTTCTTCTGACCTAAGTGCCTGGTCCCGAGCTACTAACTTATCAAGATGTAGCGAGGCCGACCGAATATGTCGTTGTAAAGATTCAGGGAGTTTATGGACGATGCACACCCCATCATGTGGTTGGATATTCCTCCGAACAATTCTACCAACTTTTGCAAATCGGCTAAGTAAATATCCACAGTTTCACCTAGAAACAGTTTCCGTGCTTCAAATTGCTCGTACACAAAAGCAGTGTATAATATGTCCATAATTTATGCTGTATCTGCTTTCTCTTCCGTGGACAGCTTCTGATACACTGCAGATGGCCCTTCAGTCAGTGGAATAGGAATTATGGTCTATAGCCGCTCACACCACAAAGGTCACACATTATTTCAACATTCTTGGCCCATAATACTATTGACCCACTGAATCAATTTCATGTCAAATCTACCATCGACCATATTGCCGAAATAGCTTGTTAAAAAGTTGATGTAGCAGCTGAAGTTCAAAACGAAAGTAACAAATCACAAGACCAAACTTGAAGATTAAGGAGGCAGAAAGAAACAGCAAAATCACAAATCGTAGGTCCAATGTCAAAAATGCGAGTACACGTAAAGGGCTAGAAATTTAGCGTACCAACCAACAGTCACATGCAAACCAAAACACACTAAAAAGCAAGATAGTCAAAGATGCGAGCTTATCGTTTTTCAGAACGCTAACCGATTTTATTGACGGAATAATTTTTTTTCATTTATCGACGGTTAGATAGAACAACATATATCCAACACGGATTAAAAGCAACAGCTGCCATGACTTATTATTTATTTTCGTTAATTTGTCTTCGGCACATCGTACAAAACATACTTGCCTCTTTACGCGATAAATATCTTCTTCGTCATATTTTTTTAATCGTATCACCCCGGGCAAGGCGGTAAGGCCACTGGTGTGCAGGGGGCTACGTAAGAGTGAAAAGATTGGAAAAGAGAAAGCTGGAAACCACATCCTAAACAGGGAACAAGGGATGAGGCTCTATACCTGTTCAATAAACGTGGGTGGAGTGTGAACCGGGCGATAGTTCAGTCTATCTACTCCAATTGGAAAAAAAATAAGGAAAAGTCTATTTTAACAATAATTTTCTCTTGCATCCAATTTTACGGATATTATTTATTTTCAGTTGTCGCTTTACCTGTGTTCTATAGTGACAGAGATATCGAATCAAAATATATGCTCGTTTATTACAAGTATATATCTAGTCATATACAATAGTGAATACTTTACAATTGTGTAGACGTATAAATATATTTCAAGGGGCTTTTGGGCAACAATCGTGTATCTTAGACATATTAATTTCTACAAAAAGTAGCTAGAAATGATTAATTGTTAGTCGCCGACTGACACCATTTCGGTCGGGTTTCAATCCTGGGTAAAAAAAAAAAGGAATCGGAGCCTAACTGATGAGCTGTGATATGGCGAAACAGATCTGTCTGCGGATGACAATATATATATATATATTATTATTATTATTATTATTAACTAACACCCATAAAATCTGTTTAATCAACTTTTTATTATGTCGTTCAAATTTCTGAGTGAAGTGTTTTAGATCCGGATTAAAATTATTATTAAACTGTCAAACCTACAGTTTATCGATACTTTTCGAACTTAGTAAAGTAAAAGCTGTACCTGGAGAAGAAAACGTAGGAAGACTGTATTGCCAAAGCTGCAAGTGACAAGAGACTTCTAATCTTGGAACTCGCTTTTGAAAACCTTTACTTTCACATAGGCTCAAACAATGAACATTGACGCCGGATAGAGAAAACAATGCAACAACGTCTGCTAAAAAGCAAGGTACATCATTTGTCAATACAATGTCTTTTAGCGATGCATGTTAATGTACAGGTGAATATACAAGTTTTGGCGATAGATTCAAGATTTTAAAATGTTCTTTCTGCTGGTTCAAAGTAACAATACTTTTACCACTTTTTTTTTCCAAGTTTTCTCCATGGAAATTGTATATGTAGTTTTGAATATATTGTCTGCGGGTGTGTTTTCTTTGTTTACCATGGCCGACTGGGCTAGACAGTAATTTTTTTCCACCGATTAACGCCTGAATAATAGTTTCAGGGCTAGAAGATCAAATGGCGAGACACAGAATGGCTAATATCTGTCAGAAGCAGCGATGCTGATTAAAACTAGTGGCAAAAAACGAGATACGGTTTTTCGTGTAGATTTTAGATTGATTTGGTAATCAGGAAATGAAGGAGTCAGAGTTTCACTTACCTGGTTGCCAGTAGAAAAGAAAAGAAAACCCTTAATTTCAGGCGTCCTTATTCTTTTGTAAGAAGGATTTTAATTACAGTTTCTCTTGAGGAAATCGAACAAAGAAAAACACAATATACGATAATGCAAAACGCCTCCACCCAAAGATAGACAGTATCAGACAAATGTAGAAAGAATTTTCGGAAAAAACAAATTTCACATTTCAGGCAAAAGAAAGTAGTTTTAAAGAAGCAGGACGTTGTCTTTTATTTGTTCTTCAGTAACAGTAACAGTTTGGTAATTTCTAAAGAAGATGTGAATAAGAATAGAAGTATCAAATAAATGCACTGCACTCTTCGTGTCTTTCTGAAATTCAATATAAATCTTTTAAGTGCCCTTTCAGAAGGTAAGCGATCATTTCTCGCTACAACTTCGTAAAAGTTGTAGCAATATCTATATTTTACCATCCCTCGCATTCGCTCCGTTTCTTGCAATTCATTGACAGTTGATATTCAGGTAGTTTACTCACTGTTTCCCTCATGACTTCAATACATCCTGTAAGTGCCAAATTTTCCTAGCCTTCTTTCCTCATTATGTTTCCCAACAATATGAAGTTTCTTTGTATGCTAACTATAAGTGACATTTATATTGCGATATTTCGTTAAAATTTTCTCGTTGCTTAACTAAATACATATGGGAGTCATTTTCAGAATAACCTGGTTTATTTAAAATGTTCGTTTGCATAATAATAATATATCTTGGAACGGATATTACATAAAAAAACTAATGATGCCGAAAGTTATTCCCGAATTATTATACTCTATTTTCAGTGTTCAGACAAGTCAAGATGCGGAGAAATGATTGTACTAAAAAAAAAAAACATACAGGGATGCAAGTCAAAAAGGCCTTCCTGCCATTAATTTCATTAAATTAGTGTAGAAATATAGAATAAGGTAATACTTTCAAGTTGAGATGTCAGCAGTTAGAGGGTGAAATAATTTATTAAAAATTAAATTTTAAAAATTATTTTCACATTATACAATGATTAAGAGCTACTCGATGAAGAGAGTAACATGTACAGTTTTCTCGTGATATGTGTCGAGGGTGACGATTAACACTAGACATGAAGAGTTTACCATTGCAGTGATCAGGAAATCATCATCTTGGAAGATGGTTCTATAGTTCCGTGATTTGCGAGAAAAAAGCTGCTCGAGTGGAACTTACTTATTATCAATAAGAATGAGGGTCGTTCGCAACAATGTGCGTACATTGCAGGTCCTAGCTGTGAAGGTGATAACTTGTGGAACTACATGTAGGATTGCGACATCTCGTCTATGAGAGAGGGGTTGCAGGGTGGAAAATAATTTATCACCCAAAAGGAATCAAATACATTCCTGGGTTCTACTAGATGAGTAGACAGCCCCTGCCTAAATATGACAACAGTTCTTCATTTTAGGCCTGATCTGCCTGTTGTAAAGCTAGAGAATAATACGAGGAGTCAGTTACTAAATGGAATGTTACAGGGAATTGAGCATTTTAACTGTGTCTTTAGCAATGGATTATATTTAAGAGTTCCTACTGAGGTCTGAGTTGAGTCTGAGGTCCAATAGTCGCTCAAAACACAGGGCCATCTTTAATAAACTGAAGCCATCGCTTCTTACTGTACGAGACAACTGGAAAAATATAATGAGGAAAATTACTCCGTTCGAAATAGAAATTCATTCTACAGTAGAGTCTCCTCTTTTACGTGTTGCTTTATAGCAGCGTGCAAATCTTTTAGGCTCATAATATCATGTCCAGGGGCACTCCTATTGTAAGATAATGGTTAGCAAGTTTCACTTGAGTAGTGAGTTCGATCCTCCGTGTGTGCACCACACTTTTGACCGCTGTGCCACATCTAAGTTACAATTAGAAGCTTTTAACCTTAACATGGTGTAATGTTTACCAATCTTAACATACTAGATCATTTACGATTACGTAGTGAGTTCAATCCTCACTGGGTACCTCACAATTTTATCCTTATAAGTGTAGCTTAGAATTTTATCCTTATAAGTGTAGCTTAGAAAATCATTTTTGGGTGCCGCGTCATAGGGAAATGGTTAGCAAGAGTGTCTGACTAGATTCAATTACGAATGCGTAGTGAGTTTGATTGTTACTCGGTGCTAACCAATTTCGGTCATGTGCCACATCTAATCTACATTTATAAAATCGTTTTTGAGTACGTTGACGGGGCGTAATATTTAGCAAGTTCTTCTTGCTAAATATTAATTGCTACTTAGATTTGAGTTTGATCATCTCTGGATGTCCCATACTTTCGACCTTGTGTCACATGTAAGATGCGCTTAGAAAATCACCATAATGTCAAGTCTATTAAAATTAATAGAATTAAAAAGACTCAAATTTTAAGTATGAGACAAACCACAAAGAAAAGAAAACATTAATCTACTGAAGTATTTCGACCTATCAGAACAGCCTCTCACTAATGTATGTGTTATGTTGTGTGTAACAGAAATAGTTGAATAACTAATCACAAACAACGAAAATAAAGTAAATGAAATATATTACCGGGGAAAAAGGTATGTACAACAGCGTTATTAGTAGAGTACATGATCAAGGGTATTAGTAACACGTATAGTAGTAAGACGTAGAGTCAGTGTATAGCACATGTCCGGTTCGCTACCGAAATACTCGACTGACTTGATATCGAGCTGAACAGTCAACCAGAACACTGAGCAGTCAACACTGAACGCGACACAACCTCGAGGTCTTTCCACTACCACTTTATATAGTGATAGGAATAGTCCATTATTAGAACAAAGGTGGAGAGCGCCCTAACAGTATGTGATCCATATGTTGAGACAATCATCTACATTAAAATGTACTTAAAAATAGATATATGCAGAATAAGTAAAAAAAGAAGTATTCTTTATTTGCTAAACCATAATAAAATACTAAACATATAAAGTGACATGATTAATTGGGCAGAAGGTTTTCCCGTAGAAGGTTACCATTACTTTCTGGGGAAAATTGGTTGCCAACTAAGATTATAGAACGCAATCTGTTCTGATATTCAATCCATAGCCGGAGTGAGAAGCGACGGATTCATACCGTTCCCAAGGGTATTTGCGAAAGAGTGAATGCAACTAGTATTTGTTGCATTTAAACAGGTAATTCATTCATATTTTATTGCACATCCAAATCATTTTCTTTAGGGTAAATTAAATATTTAAGGAGAATCATACATATACTTCTGCATGAATATATTTTGAATGTATAATCTAAACTTATTTATAAATGAAACTTTGTCTGTGTGTGTGTCTGTGTGTGTGTGTGTGTGTGTGTGCGTGTGTGTCTGTGTGTCTGTGTCCGTTACCTATAGACTACGAAACGGCTGAACCGATTTTCTTGAAAATTTACACAGATGTACTATCAGGTTTTGTGTCCAGGTACCCCCCGATAAATATCGAAAATTGATAATCGAAAAAATCGGGTTATAGAAGTAGTGGCCGATTTTAATCAAATTTGATACACTCATAGACCAAGACATAAGAAACGATATTCAGAAGTTTGAAGGTTGCAGTTCTTACAATAGTGAAAATAGTAAAAAAAATCGATAATATATATATATATATATATATATATATCTTATATAGATCTTATATATATATATATATATATAAGGCAAGATGTTTGTGTGTGTATCTGTTTACCTGCCTGTATGTTTGCTTCAAGTTTGGCTCTAAGTAGGTATAATTGTACTTCTTAGTCTCAGCCATGATACCATTTACTCAGAGGACTTATTTAGCCTTCACAATTCAGTTTACGACGAAAAAAACTTATTTGATATCGATACCAGGAAATCAAAATTTAACTTATATCCATTCATTTTTCTTTCAGTCTACGATTTCGCTTTAACTGGAAACAACTATTGCTTTTTTGTCTTTTGTGGCAACGTCTAAAGAGTCTGAGCTCCAGGACCATGGATTAGCTTTAAAGCTTTCATTACAGCCGAGCAACTATACTGGTAGTAGACAATAAAGCTATTAACAAAAAATAAAAAAATGTGTTAACAAAAAAATGTTTTAGAACATTTATAATACGAAATAAAAGTAGACTAATAAATTTTAGAGTTTAATACCCATTAAACTAATAATCCATACTTAGCAACTTATTAAAGAAATCAAATTTACTTTCGAACTGTAGAAATGTAGAAATTTATGATAAGTGAATCATATATAACTGCTTCCTCAAGCTTTATGATCTCACAAATCTGATATTTTACTTTCATGGTTATCCAATTCCCAACCTTAATGTAATATTCATGTCAGGAGAATGGTTTAGCCAGTTTTTTTAAATGTAATATTTCTCTTTTTATGAATTATGGACGACTTTGATGTGTCACAGTTCTCACCAATCTGTTGGAAAATATCCGAATTTCTATCCGAGCCTATTCAGAGAAACATATTATTCTGTACATAAATACTGTACACTGGTGTAATTCGGTCAATATGTTACATGGAGAATAACAGCCATGTTTTCTTTAAAAAAAAGTCTGTTGAACACCCAATCTTTCTGCCGTATTAATGGATTCAATTATCGCTACTCAACATTACCGATATGCGTTCATCTATTCCTCTTAAAATGTTTTAATTAAATTACGCATTCACCGAATGTTTTCAAGAAACAAAATCATTTTGTATGATACAATTCACATATTAAATAAATATTTTATTGATACTGGATCATATTCGTTGTAACTTCGATTTCCATTTAATTGATGCTTGTTTTTTCTGCGTAGTAATCAAAGCACAAGGACTGATCCATTGTCACAATGAACTTTCTAACTAAACTGTGGGTTATTTCGAAACTTTCTGTTTTTGTCCTTTCTTGACCAAAAGAGTGGGAAAACAGTAATGTTCTCTTAAATTTCACTGGAATAAACATCATAATATAATATTCATCTAAAATATGAACACAAAGATTAAATGACGAACATCATAGATTTCATTGTTAATTCTTTCAGGACTTCCACTTCTGATGGTCGGCTAATTTGTGTTTGGTCTTCAAGTGACATTTCACAACACGCGTGTTATGTACATCGTCTTCCTTCGATGCTTCCCAAAAGTTTTCAAAGCAATTTTTAAAATAAAGGAAACAAAACCTCACGTCTATAACAAAAGACAAAACACACAAATTAGTTAGAAGTAATACACTCCATAGTATACTGTCTCATAATAAGTTGACACCTATTGACCCAAGCTGCAACTACATTCCCCCTCTGATCTTATTTATACTTCGATATATATGCAATCAATTAAAATGATTCATTTTGAACTATTAAGAAAAAATATGAACGATAATGGCCAACATAACAAATATATATTTTTAAATTTTTTTCGAAAAACAGTTGTTGAAAAACATAATAATTTCCTTTTTGAAAACTTGAACCAATTTATTGTCGGCAGATGATTCAGAATAATATTGATTTTCTACAGTTTTTGGAATCTTATTTGCTTGTTTTTGGTCATTCTCATTTGTGTTCATATTCTCTCATTTACATTGATTTTGAGATGTTTGCCTATAAATTGGAACAGATTAAATAATCCCTTTATGTAAATTGTAGTATTTTACAACTTTAATCATTATTTCATTGATACTTGTATTTAAGTAAACACTCCTTTTATTTATTAAACAGTATATTTATTTATTTTTGTATTCTGACAGATGTTCGAGAACTCTTTCTTGGAAGGATTAATAAAAACCTTTTACTTTCTTTAGAAAAGTCACATTGTAGCTTAAGTTAATTTCTGTATTAGAAAAGAATTCCTTTATGTTAAGCGCATAATTTTGTCAACCACCGTACAAAAGTTATTCGTATTAAAATGTTACACCTTTTTATTAATTTTAAAGCAATTCCTCTAGTTAGCATTAGAATAAACCAGAATATATATTAATATCAATAACATAAATGATAACAATGATCGTATAAATAATTTTAATTCTTCTATTCCTGAACAATTTCCTTAGACATTAACAGAGTTGCGGCAATAGAGATGTGGATTTTCAAAATGATGCCGAGAATACTAAGGAGAAATTATGTGAGCACCGATCAAGATTTAAGAAAATTCAAAGATAAAGAAACTTTGAGAAAGAGTTTTAATTTCTAGGAAACGGGGAAAGAGAGCTTTGAGAAATTTTACACTCACAGAAAATACTGAAAGCACGAAATAAAGTGAAAAATAACAAATAACCCACTTAATTGGGCTGTGGTTCCCTGCATTCACTTACGCGCAAATAACCTTGGGAAAGGTATTAATCCGTCTTTTTCCTTCCAGCTATAGGTTAAATAACAGGACAGATCGGGTTCTATAGCCTTGGCTGGCAACCAGTCTTCTGCAGAATGTAATAGCAATCTACTCTGGGATAATCTTCTGCCCAGTTAGTCATGTCTTTTTCGAGACATGATCGCCCAAGCGATTATCACGCATGG
Organism: Ascarosepion bandense; assembly: GCA_037127315.1. Lineage (NCBI taxonomy): Eukaryota > Metazoa > Mollusca > Cephalopoda > Sepiida > Sepiidae > Ascarosepion > Ascarosepion bandense. The sequence continues at coordinate 1,928,229 of JBBBDQ010001047.1, forward strand.
CACTTAAATGACTGTCTGAAATGCTTTGCACAAAGAAATTGGTACTGACGATTTAACTGTTTCCTCATAAAAAATATTCAATGTTCAATAAAAGATTTTTTTGTTTTTTTTACTTAAAATTTTTTACTGTTTTTCAGGAAAACAGGTTTTCCTTATGCTGTAGCTTTTACTAAACCTTCTAGTATTGTGTTTCTATCCTCAACTTTTGTTTGAGGTAGTGTGGACCATCAGCATCTTGATTACATCATTATTCTCTCTACGAGTTTCATGGGCTACCGATTTTAGTTATTGCTAATCTTGAAAGATCTCCAAGATGTGGTCTCTGTAATCTGGAATTGTTATTTGTAATTCTACAACGCCAGTTCGCCAGGTTCAAAAAAGGATTGTCGTTTTGAGGACTTTAACAGTACTAAAAGCTACATGGAATAGGACGTTGTGGATAGCCATTATCGCTGAAGATTTGAAGGCACATAGAATATAAAAGAAAATAGCTCACACTTCAAAAGTTGAATAATTATTCATTGATTTCCCAAGAATCTTTCTAACTTTTAATGATACTTAAAATTAACAACGCCTGCTAGTTTTCTTCACTTAAACTAAAATCGACCCTTTCAAATACTTTTATTCACTTGTGTCTTTCTAACTTTTGAAAACATCCTTGCACTTGCAATCACACATTCAGTATGAGTTCAAGAAAGGAAAAACGTTGAAGGTGTTGCATTATTTTCTTGACATATGCTTTTAAGCAATCAATCAAACATTCACGGTCCATAGCTTATATCCCCATAGCGAATCTTCGTGCAAGCCAGGTTTGTCAAGTTTTCTAGACTCTAGACTTGTCCATGTGTAAACGGCTGTCATCTTGTTCTGCTTGCTAAGATATAATGCACCTATAAACAGGCGATCCACTTCCATTAAAAGCAAAACGTTACCGCCCGACAAAAATCGAATAACACGACACGGTACAATTCGGACTCGAGTTTTCACGAAACATACGCCTACCCTAGCGAGACGGTTAGTCTCTTAGTCTTGCAGACTAATTTGCGAATGTAAAGAGATCGATCCTTATTCAATGATTCGTAGTTGTGTATGTGTGTCGATCTAAGTAAGCAAGATTTCGTATTTTAATGCGCCAGTCCTCTAGTAGCCTGGATGTGCGCGCAACGTAGCAATTATCGGTGTAGAAATTGTAATCGCCAGACCTGGTTCAATTTCTGGCTAAGTTAGTTGCATTATCTTTTATATTTGGACATATATCAATCCATCTCTTCTCTCCAAGTTATGGCCTAATAGCAAGGCAGGCTAAGTTATATATTCTGTATTGACAAGGCTTACGGCCTATCACACTGAATACACCGTTTCGCGCTCGATCACCGAAGTTAAGCAACGTTGAGCCTGGGCAGTACTTAGATGGGTGACCGCCTGGGAATACCAGGTACTGTAAGCGTTTAGTGACGGATGTGCGTTGTGAGTTGTGGTGCAGTGGATATCGGCTCGGAAAGAGAAATCGAGTTGGAATTCCACTTAAATACCCTGCATTCACTTAAGCACTGGTACCCTTGGTAAAGGTATTAATCCGTCCCTTCCCTCCAGTTATGGGTTAAATAACAAGGGTAGGACTTGGAGACCTTGCCCTTAAAAACAAAATCCCAATGAATCTTGATACTCGGAAAGAAAAACGTATTACTAGACACAAAACTTATATAAAAAAAAAACAATAATAAATTGTTGAAAGAAAAAGGTATTACCAGCAATAAATAAATAAATTTAGTCAGCAATAAATGACCCGCCAAGGTTGATTTGCCATAAAAACAACCAACCAACTGTATTGACAATTAGCCCAGGAGAATAATAACACTAAATTTAAAATGGTTTGGTCTGGGGCTGTAAACCTCGACCCGCAAAAATGTACTTATACTGAAGCCACAGCAGCAATAGATACGGTAAAGAGGGCGTGGTTGTATACATCTAAGAGGAGACTAACGGCAATAAGGAGGAAGAACCTTACCGCTAACGTATAATAATTTCTAGATATTTAGCGCAGAATTTTGACAACCACCGTACAAATGTTATTCGTATTAAAACGTTACACCTTTTTATTAATTTTGAAACAATTTCTCTAGTTAGCACAAGAATAATCTCGGATATAGATATTTATGTGTATAAAATTATACAAAAATGTGGCACATGGCCGCAAAAGTGTGTATGGGGGGGACTTTGGCCTTCTGTAACTATCCTATAGCTTGCTAAATACTTTCACGACCCTATCACCCATTAACAATTTGCGCATTCACCACAAGAACCCATCCATCACCTCCCAATCCTTCATGCATCCCAATACCACATATTTACAAGGGGCACCTAAAAAAGGAGAAACAAGCCTATGACGTAAAAATTTGCTAATATTTACAATAATTACAAATATTATATCTAAAAGATTTAATGAAAAACGGGAGGGAGATGAAATACCCAAAAGGAACTAAAATATAAAATATTCAAAATAAAATAAAGAAATGTTAATAAGACCCGTTCACCCCCAAAAATCAGAGTGGCACAATCAAGTAACACACTCGCTAAGGGAGTGGGAGAGAATAAAATACATAGTGAAATAGGAAAATCAAATACTGACCCAGTCAAGATGAAAAATGGGGCCAAAGCAAAATGGGGAGGTTAGGAATCTTAACTTGGATCATAACAAAAGAGGCTAAGAATCCATTTATTCACATTAAGTAGGTACACAAAAAATAATAACCTAGAATATATAGTAAAATAAATGACGTAAAATGATAACAATCCTCCAATGAATAATTTCCATTCTCCAACAGGGCTGCCGTCCCAGAACAATTTCCCCAGACATTAAAAAAAATTCCGCCGTGAAAGACGTAATTTTATAAAATGATGCTAAGAATACTAAGAAGAAATTATGTAAGCACCGCGCAAGATTTTAGAAAATTCAAACCTAGCGTCAGTACTCGACGTTAAGGTACAAGTAAGGAATTCGAATATTATATGCGACTGACCCTTCTATTTGGATGTTTAGGGTAATCGTGAACCAGGATAAACTTAACAGGAATATCAAGTTCTGTCAATTTTATTGCATTTCACTGGAAATATTAATTAGAGAAAGTTCACCCCACCAAAAATTAGTTGTATATATAGAACTATTCAGCATTTTATAAAAACATTGTGGCATTATCACTGTGTATAAAAAGTGTAAACGTGAAGTTTTGGTGAGAGATTGGAGAATTTGACAAAACTTAGGCCATATTGAAGGCAAGAGGGAAACCTGAGAGTAACCTACCTAAAAAGTTTGGGGAAATGGTGTCAGATTTTTTTTTTAATCATATCACCCCGAGCAAGGCGGTAACGCCACTGATGTGCAGGCGGCTACGTAAGAGTGAAAAGATTAGAAGAGAGAAAACCGGAAACCACATCCTAAACAGGGAAGAAGGGATGAGCCTCTACACCTGTTCAATAGACGTGGGTGGAGTGTGAACCGGGCGATAGTTCAGTCTATCTACTCCAATTAGTTCAGTCTATCTACTCCAATTCGGCAGTAAGAAAAAATAGGATATATTTCTAAGTGCAACAAATGACAAAAAGCTGTTGAGAGCTATGACAAGCCACGAACTGAAGTAACGCAACAGCTAATGCAGAAGTTTCAGTGATTGTGGCTAGAAAGCTTAAATCAAAGAAAAGGGATGATAAAGAAAAACAAAACAGTTATTGTTTTCTTGGTGATAAATATCTAATCACCAGATATTAAATTCAACGGTTATAGAAATAAAGGATGATTTTCAGCTGAGCTGAATTAAAAATTAATTTCATTATAGACATTTTTTTATTGCTTATAATGATAACATGAGCTTAAACTTTGTCGGAATTCAGGTTTTAAACTCTGTAAATTTCTTTTTTAAAACAGAAAGACCTTGAAATCATTGTCTTCCTTTCACTATTTCTATCTCCTCTATATTTTATTTTTCAACGCAATTTTGTTTTTCCGGCAATATTTTTGCTCCAAACTCGATACGAATGTCTGTTAAGCACTTCGCAGAGATTTTGGTTACTGCCTTGTTTTTCTCGCTGTCAATAGTCGCAGCTGTCATGTCTGAGAAGTACACAGCAATAATATAAAACAAAGCTGATCGGTGGCTTAGATGCTCAGAAGAAATACGTTTGTCTTAGCCAAACATGAGAAAGCCTATACTTATAAACACCACCAAGACAAGACTGGTCAGAATTTAACCGGGTCGCGATGAATACCACGGTATTTATATTATATAACTATGCCGTGGTCACACTCAGATAGGAAATGTTATATACATATATATATATATATATAGAGAGAGAGAGAGAGAGAGAGACAGACAGACAGACAGACAGACAGACAGAGAGGGAGATAATATTAAAAACAAATAATACTTCTCAGACACGGTAGAAATTGCGTCAGAAATTTTACGATGTTCATTTAAGAAGAAAAGTACAGGTCCATATATTACCAAAATATGTCCATATATTACTAAAATATGGTCCCTATATTTCCAAAATCATCAGAAAAAACAGCAGTAATAAAATATCATACACAAACATATAGAACTAGTCAATAAAAATAAATTCCTTAGATTTCTTCTTCTATGTGCCCTGTTCTTTCACGACATAGGCGATCATGGCTTTCCACGTCTTCCTATCCCTGGTGGCTCTTAGCACATTTTCTTCTGTTAGACCAAGCAAACCCCGTTCTCTCATCTACCTGCTCAGGCCCTTTAAATATGTTATCCCCTGCCTTCCTCTGTCTCTTTTTCCCTCTATCTGGACTGTCAGTATCAGGTTCTCCAAGCCTTCTTTCCTCATTGCATGTACCAGGAACTTCAGTTGTCTCTTTCTGATACTCACTATTAATTTTCTTTTCGATGCCATTCTTTCCAACACCTCATCAATGCTCACATGTTCGGTCCATGATATTCGCAGCATCCTTCTGTAGAACCACATTTTCGCTGCTTCAAGTTTTTCCTTCATCTTCGATGTTATTGTCCAACATTCACTGCCGTATTGATGAACTGACATCTCATAACATGAAGAACTGACATCACATAGTGATTAGATTTATTATTTAATAAAAAATTAAAAACTAGCTACATATTTTTTTTAATGATATATCTCCAATTTTTAACCACCTGTATAAGACCAGTGTTAAGTATGAATGTACTTGCCCACTCGGACAATATTTTTCTGTAAATTAAAAAACACAAAAGTTACATAGGCTATTCCATAACAACACTTTCACAGGGTTTCACTTGCCACCTATCGGACCATATGCAATCAAACAACACATTAATAAGCACCACAATAAGTACTATAGTAATGTTACACTGATAATACCAAAATGCTATTAAAATCAAATGGAAAAAGACTTATGAACCTGGAAGCAATACTCGTATAACAAATCAACCACCAGTAAATAAAAATAATTATAACATTAAATGTATATAAAAACATACGCGTCACGCATCGTTTACGTCATAAAACTCAATGATTATATCACGACAGTAAAACTAGTTCTACGAAACTCACAAATTATGTTTACCTACCTTGATGATTTAAGAAAGTCGAAAGCTTGGACTATATTTCTTGTACTTTTCTTCCGAAAAGAACTTGGGGCAAGTTCAGACGGAATATACCACTTGCCTGAGAAATACTATTTGTAAACACATGAGAATATTTACATGTGCATCTATCTATCTATCTATCTATCTATCTATCTATCTGAACATGTTCCGTATCTATCTATGTATTCAGGCATAAAATGTTCTTTAATACAAATAATATTAAGACAGGTGGCATTTTGAGTCGATTGATATTGACACAAAATGTATCTCATTTTAATACTCTCTCTCTCTCCCTCCCCCCCTCTCTCTCTCTCTCTCTCTCTTTCTCTCTAAATCCACTTTACTTATTAGGCCAATTGTATAATATAATAAAAATATTAAATAAAAGTCATTATATTATTAAGTAAATAAATGGTCACTTTGAATATTAGTTTTGTTTATATCTATAATGATATACAAGTATATATATATATATATATATATATATATACAGCTATACGACTGAATGTATTTGATTAAATATAAACAAAAATAAACCCCCATAAAGCGAGCTGAGGCGATGGAATCCCAATCATTGTCCTGAAGAAATGTGCCCCTAAACTCTCCTCTGTCCTATCCAAACTCTACAACTACTGCCCCCTGCTTCTTGATTTCCTGCCTGCTGGAAGTATTTCTCTGTTGTTCCTGTATTTAAGAATTCTGGAGAACCCTTGGGCTCCTATAATTATCGCCCTATCAGCCTTCCACCAATTTTTGGCATATAATTCGAGGCTATTATCAACGCCGAAGTCGTTCAATATCCCACAGCTCACAGTCTCTTCTCTGACAAACAGTATGTTTTCCGTTTCTCCTGGTTTACTACTGATATGCTAACCACCATCACTGATTATATATAGCAGGCTCCCGATAAAAACTGCGAAGCTGTTGCCCTCTGACACTAACTCCAGCTGGTATATTTTTTGTTTGGTTTAATGCAACGGAGAGAGAGAAATTACTATTAGTGGCATTATTAAGTGTGCTTTATTGTAATTCTCGATGTAAGCTTATGTAAAAAAAAAAAAAACTATTTTAATACTATCATATACTTGTAAAATCCGAGGAATAGAAAACTTAGCTGACAGCTGGGAAATAAAGAGAGGAATTAATATTAGTGGTATTAAGTTGTGCTTGATTGTAATTTGCGATGTGAGCTTATGTAAAAAACTATTTTAATACTATCATGTACTTGTAAAACACGGGGAATAGATAAATTAGCTGACAATTTGAAAGGGAGAGGAAGAAATATAGTTTTCTTTCTTTTTCATTTACGATACGCATTATTTTGGGCTAGGTGGAAATTTGACAAAATGATCGCAGTCAACAAAATGTCAGGATTTACTTGATGACGTCAGGTAGGGTTAAATTCCCAATAGTTGTTGCTGAGAACAGAAATTGTGGGAATTGAAAAATCTAAAAATAATGTAATCGAAAAAAGAAGACAGAAAGACATTACGTCATGTGAGCTGTTGATATTTCTTTCGTCGAGCCATGGCTCCCCGCAAATCGTGTGGGTGGAAAATTGTCTCATTGGTCAAAAGCTTTGAGTCGGCGGAATCCCCCGAGAGGATTGGGAATGGTTATAAAAATCCGGACTCGGCGAGAAAAATGAGTAGTTATTGGCTGGATAGTAGTGTTTTGTTAGTCGAAATGTAACGACCGTGGAAAAAAGTTCCCAACTGTGGGAGCCATGTCCCACGGCCGGTCGCCTAACACAGAATTTATGGCTAAAGAGTTAATGTCGAATAAAGACTGCCGCCGATTAACTTAAAGAGATAATTTTGAATAATGCACCTACGATTGGAATCCCGAAAGAACGTTAGTTTTTTGTTTTTTTTTAATCATGGGAGAAACGAAATTTTTGATTCCTCGTTCGCTCTACTTCGGTAAACTCCGTTAAACTCCGATAAGAACCCGAAAGAACTTTGTTCTTTTAGAAGTTGCATAGAAAATTGACAGCCCTGATTATAGAGAATATGTGAAAAAACTTTAATGAAAATTAATGAATACGTGAAAAGACTTTAGTGAAAATTTGAAGAGCTCTGTTTACTTTAACGAAACTTAGAAAAGATATTTTTATTTGAGGATTGAAAGCTCTGATATTTTAAACGAACGAACAAACTCTCCGTTGTAAACTGACATTCCGACAACTGTATTATCATTCTGACAACTGTATTATCTGCTCCTGTGACTAATAATTGCCTTTTTTTTTTATAAAGTCATTCTTCGTAACTCTCCAGGCGTCTTCAACCGTATTTATTATTTATTTATTCATTTTATTTTTTGTGCTGTGTTTATTTTTAATCACAAATGTCCGGTCTGGTTCTGGTGGAAAGACGACTACTGAATTTGCATAACGCGACTTTCTGAGATCAAATCACAACATGGGCAGTGGTCCGTTGTTGCAATAGACGTCTTGAAGACCAGCTTTATTGACGAGATCATCACGACCAGCAACAGCGGCCCGAAAGCGTCGACAAAGTGGGTACCGTTTCGACATCATCGCAGTGGGATCCGTTCTCGAACCAGCGATCAACCGAACCAACCGGTCAGCCGGGTGTCAGTGTCACAATTGGTGCCGTCACGACTGTCGATGAGAACAAGCGTCCCAACCAACCAGCCCGGGCAACAGTGGCACAGCCCTGGATATTTTCAAAGCGTTTGACAGAGTCTAACATGCTGGCCTTCTACGCAAGGCACGGTCTATGCTATAACTGAATGATTGTTTGATCTAGTCCAATCATTCCTTTCAAATCACATAACGAAGTTAATATTGAACGGACTCCTGATACTATCATACGAACGCAGATGTCCCTCAATGCTCTTCTCTAGGTCCTACGCATTTTCTGATCTTCATCAACGATCTCCCTGATGGCATCTACGCTGAGCACACAACAAATTCACTGAGGCTGACAGAGCGAACCTCGCTGCTGAGCTTGAAAAGAACCTCCAATCTATGGTGGACTGAAGGAAGAAATGAATTGTGAATTTTAATGCTTCGAAAACGAAGCTGCTATATCTTATTACAGACAATTGATCCTACCTCCCATTAGCATAGATCAGGCTAGTCTCCCTGAAAGGAAAACACTGCACCTCAAGTAGAATGACAACATGGAATCCATAAAACTGCTGCAATGAATTTTGGTTACCGTGTAGGCCCAGTAAGTTTTTCCCGTCTGAATGCAACCTGCACGTATATAAATCTACCATCCGCCCGTGTATAAAACGCGGTTATCACATCTGATCGGATGCCTCTGCTATTCATCTCAGGGTTCTTGACAATATCCAACGGAAAATCTGCAATGTGATCGATCCCGACTTGGTAGCTCAACTGTAGTCACTTTCACATCGGCGTAATGTGGCTTCCTCTATCTCTTCTGCAAGTACTTTCATGGCTTTTGCTCCGACGAGCTTAGCTCCCTGGTACCGCATCTGCATGAATTTACTCGAGCTACTAGACTAGCAATTAGGTCCCACACTTTTACAGTGAAACCAATAAAATGTAACCGCAACTTCTACTCTATTAGCTTCTTTTCACGCACTTCCCTCCTGTGGAATTCTCTCCCTTATACGTGCTTTTCTGACAGCTACAATCTCCAAGAATTTAAATGTAAGGTCAATCGCTCCTATTTCTCTGACTCGCATCCTTTCCCTCATGCCCTACTCCGTTCACATTATTTTCATCAGCTTTCTTTACACCAGTGTTCTCATCCTTCTCTTATCCATTCTCTGATACCTCCTATAAATTGTGCCTCTTTCTAATCATAAACAAACAATGGAAAAACGACACTTAAGAGGGCTCAGGACAATAAAAATTATGACCAATTTTTATGTTCCTTAAATCCTACAAAACGGAAAAATGTTATGATGTTCAAAACAATGAATAAAAAATTAATTAAATTTTTCTTGTCGTATCGTATTTAATGCATTATGCTTGAAAAAAAAAAGGTTACTACATATATATATATATATATATATATATATATATATATATATATATATATACTATGAAAGAATGTCCATATTCAGAACCAGAAATCCACGCTCTAGCACTTTTCAGATTTTCAGACGACTTGAACACAAATGAAAGGACCAGGCTTCATATAACCCATGAACATAAATAAAAATTACTCGGTGAAATTTTAAAAAGTTGTTGATGTAAAAATTATTGGAATAAATATAAGCTTTGTTTGGAAAAAAAATTTGTGATACTACGTTTAAGCAACCATAACAGAAAAGTTCATAAAAAATATAGTTAATTAGCAGACGTAGACATAATGCAAAACACTCATTGTTTTACCTGCCACCTGATCAGCGTATTGGTTGTGTTTTTCTCACTGACCCCGATCGTACACTATTTTTTTTTTTTTTTTACTCATTTTCTTTTTCACCCGTAAAGGTGGTTATTCACGGGCTTTTCTGTATAAAATTATTTTGTTTTATTTTTTATCCCGTGATGCTTTGTGTGAATTATGGTCACCTCTTTCTCACCCGACTTCTTCACCCCACGAAACCTCCTATCAACAGAATTTCTTAGTGCTACCAAAAAGCAGACTGGGATTCGGTCCGTGCTTTTCTATGTGACGTTCATTGGGAAAAAGTGTTTACCCTCTTCGTTGAGGACTGCGCCTCTGAGTTCTCCTCCTGGGTGAAAGCTGGTATCAATGCTTTCATTCCGCCAGGAAGTTTCATCCTAAACCTCATTCAATCCCTTGGTTCTCTCTTGCCTGCTTGACCTCCCTTGCGCACAGGAATCACTTCTTCACGCTATATGGGAGCAACGCGTCTAACCATAGTAGGAGCCTATTTGCCTCTGCTCGTAATGAGTGTAAGATAATCTTAAATGAATAAAGCAAATCTTCCTGAAAGCAATACACTACGCCTCCTCGGTCTCACCCTCTCAGCCGACATCAAGTGAAACGACTACATCAAGAGCTCAATTTACTGCTAGGACGGTTGGGTCACTGTGTGGGGCCAGGAAGATTTTTTTCGACAGCATCCATCTTACACATATAGAAATAAACCATCCGCCCATACATTGAATATTGTTGTCATATCTGGTTTGGCGTCTTTCCTATTCATCTCGGGATTCTTGACAGGGTCCAGAGAAGAATCTGCAATGTAATCGATCCCGACCTGGCAGGTAGACTCTACCCAATTTCTCACCGACGGGATGTGGCTTTTTCCGTCTCTTCAAATTTTATTCATGACTTCTGCTCCGACGAGCTTAGCTTTCTGGTACCTCCCCTCTACAAGAATTTATTCAAGCAACCAGACTAGCTACAAGGTCCCACTCTTTTACACTCAAAACACTTTAGTGCAGCTTTCACTTCTATACTATTAGCTACTTTTCTCGCAATTCCCGCTTGTGGGACTCTCTTCCGTATACTTGCTTTCATGATAGCTACAATCTCCAACAGTAAATGCCACGTCATTTGCCATCTCTTATCCTCTACACCAATCCTTCTCTTATCCTTTCCCTACACCCTGTATCTTGTTCTTTTCTCTTTTCACTCTAGTCTCACGCAACTCTATTCATGCCAGTATTCCCATACTTCTCTTATTCTCTGATACGCTTTGTAAACGGTTCCTATTTCTTTTTGCTCTCCTCCTATGTAACCCTTCACTCTCTTTATGCGTAGCCCCCTGCGCACCATTGGAGTAAAGCGATTTAAAGCAAAGAAAAAATAACGAACCCGAAATTCAGTTCTCAGATTGATATTTCCGTGTCATAATTCATTACTCCACCCCCACTTCCAAACTTACAGCATCTGCTATTCACAACGGCCACCCATCAAGGTACTAGATAGGCTCTAACTTCGGTTTTTCAGCGTTATATAGCAGTAAGCATTCACAAAAAATTACATAATTTTCACGCGTTTGAATGCAAGCAGATTTTGTAAAGAATGTGCCCAGCATAAAAAAATAGAATGACAGATATCAAGTAAGGAAAAGTGCCCAGTATAAAAAAAATAGAATGACAGATATCAAGTAAGGAAAAGCGAATTATCTTTGAAGCCATTTTAAATTTTGCAGATACACCTCTCGGCAGAATCAGATTAATCTGTTAATATCAGTTGGACGGTATCTACGAAATTCGAAGTTGGTCCTAATACAAGTCATTTTATCTTTTCCTTATTTTAAGGAATATATAAACATATTAATAGTTAAATTAGAATAGAAAACAAAAAGCATTACATCACCTAGATTGTTATTTCAATTTATTGTCTGGAAATATCCTAGGAAAACAAACAGTAAAATGTTAAACTAGTCAAAAATGTTCATCAGATTCTCTTGATATAGTCAGTTATATTGATTAATAGTTATTGGAAGGTGTCGAAATCGAGTCGTTGCAATAACTTTTTATAGGTCATATGAATATTTCAGTAACTGGTTCCGAAACCCGAAATAATGTCAGTGAGTCACACGAAGGCAATGCAAAATTAATGAAGATGAATTTCTCCTGCTATGGAGTAACCACTTTCGTGCGAAAACTGTTTAATATTTTATTGTTATTGTCTCGTCGTATGTTAAGGCTTTTTTATTGTGTTTGTGGACATTTTGTTTTTTATTTTTCCTTGAATTTTATTTTTTGAAATTAAAAGCAGATTCATTGTCTAAACCAACTGTTTCCATATATATCTTGAAAATATAAAACAATGTAATGTGCAGGAACCTTACAACGAGCTAGTTGTGTCTGTCAAATATAAAAAAAAACGGTTTATATCCATGAAGATCAACAACACTTTTTTCATGTTTAGTCACAACGGAATGTGTTTTATCACAATCCTCACCTAAAAAAAAAAAAAGAAGAAAAATCAGACATCCTCACCATACTTCAATCGGTATAATGTGATTGATGAGAAATTTTATCATTGGTGACTTGACCATTTTTAACATGAACTGAAAATAAACCCAAAATTCAAATTTTAAAAGATAATTTAACTTCAAGCAAGGTGATATTACCACTAAGATTCTAGTAGTTAATGTTGGTAAAACCACTGCATTAATATGTACAAATGAATGAAAATGACAAACCTCTATTCCTGTTCAAGAAACTGGGATGGAATGAACCTGGCGATAGGTAAACCGGATGTTCATCATCCAAGTCGAATTGTGTTATCAGTTTATAGACTTTTATAAAGAGTATGTCTTATTGTGCTAATAATTTACCTAGTTAGGTTTAGAATGCTTGCTTTTAGACAATGAGACACCGGTCCGAATCTCACCATAGGTGATTCATCAGGAAGGTGACGTATCCTATACTAACTGTTTAACAAGTGATCTCAGCATATGATACGTTTGGAAATTGCACCAAAACTATGACACGGTTCGAACCAAGTTTTATAAGTTAAATTTGGTAGATGCAATTATTTACCGATGATTCTGCTAGCATAAAGTCAAAGTTCATCGCGACTGATCTGTTTGACCGTACTGGCCTTGTTCAAACTATCTATCTATCTATCTATCTTAGTTTTTTAATATCAATTTATCTATCTATTTAAGGAATTTTAACGAAGAATACGCACACTTTTATCTCTCGCGATAAAGTTTGCGCCCTGTTTAGTCAAAATTCTGCCCATTGATGTTGATAATGAAATAAACTCTTCAGGATGCAGGCCTGAGCGATAGAATATCTGGGAAGAGCGAACACTCTCCAGAACATATGACCCTCTCTCGGCTGTTACTGACAAGATTCAAAGAAATACGTAAGCGTAAAGTTTGACTACAGAAGTTGCCGGAAGGCTATCAGTGCTGACAGCCAACAGCCTTCGATGTTCCACTCCAAATTTTCTGCCTGAATTTACGTCCAGAGCTGTTTCTTTGTTCGAATAAGACCGCATGGCAGAGGAGTTTTAAAATCAGGGTTTTCCTTCTCCTAGATGAACTGCTTTCCTGCGCTGTCAAGCACCGACTGCCCGAAGAAGCTGATTATGAGGCATCATTTACTAAGTTAGTGTACGCTTAGCATGTTTACAGTATAAACTACAGGTGAATTTTGTGGGAGTTGAAAAGCACAAATGTGCATCAGCTGACATTTTCAAAAGGGATTGGCTAGTTGCCCTAGTCTAAAGTTCTACTCAAATACAAGTGACTACCCATTATCATTATACCAAGTACGTAATATATTTTTCATATATTTAGAGACAATATTCATCTAAAACGCCAACCCATTTTACAGATTAAAATTATCGTAATAATTAAATGTATTATGTTTACATTATTTATCTATACCTGAAGTAACACTATGCTATGGATATTAGAGCATCTTTTCTTATGACATGTATTTGATGGATTTAATTATTCTTGATGTCCTAACTGATATGTAGCTGACGTTGAACTTTTTATTAATATTTCAAAAACTAAAAACTTTAACAGAGCTAGATTTTGGGAAGTGGTCCGAACCAAAAAGATTTTAGAAATCTAGGGGGCTAATACAAGTACTGGGAATGATTAAACCTCAACATAAAATTCTTCGAGGCTGATCACTAGGCAAGCCATTCTATACTTCCATATTCTATGTATGTCCTTATACGCATGTGCATGCGCATGTGCAACCAGACATTGATTTGACAGGAAGCAGGAAATATAAACAAAAATAAATGTTACATTTCTTTCGTCAGAAAGTGTCCAAAAGAAATTCACCATAACAAACTACAGGAAAGCAAACTAAGCTAAAGAAAATAGAGTGGTCATCTAGGAAATTCTAAGTGTCACATGTCTTCGAGAACGTTATTTAACAAGATTTTATCACTCAACAAATTCTTCCTTCGCAACATGTCTCACGAATATAGTCAACTAACTTCCACTGCTTATACAATTTTCTTAAATATATACTGTTTCATTTTTCTTATCTAGACTGTTCTGTTGACATGAACCTTTTACTAATATGGCGGTACTGTTAAACACCTTCATAATAACCCGCTTTTATAAGGTAATTTGTCTTACGTTATATGACATCGTTCCATTAAAAATATCTATCAGATACCTTAGCTTAACTTTGATAGCCACTTTCGTTTTCCCAACTAATCAAAATTTCAAGTTTAATTGAATCGTCTCCACTTATTGACCGTCTGTCATCTGTCCCATCACTAATCGCATATGTTAAGAAAATTAAGTCGTTTCGAAAATTCAATTCAGTTCGAGGCTATCTATTGTCAAAATAGAGTAGAAGATATTTTTAACTTTGCCAAACAAACAATCAAATATTTATATTCATTGAGCATCATGAGATTATATAAACACTCCCAGGATCAGTCGTAAGAAATGACTTTCACATTATTTGCTTTCTTTTAAGCGAATTTAAGGTAGTAATCCTTGCATTAAGCGCCATTAGTGTTCAGAGATTTTTTTACTCGCCACTAAATAATGAGCTTTTAATTTTAATGCTTGTCTGATAGATGTTGTGTTGTGTTTGGTGGTATTAAAATATAAAATTAACTATAATTTTTATTACCTCCTCTTTTGCATGCTATTGATTGACTGATTCGTTTCATTAATCCTTTTCAGTCATTTAACACCATCTCTGATTGAATTGTATAAATGGCCGAATCCTGAGGTCGGTGACTCGCCGGGCGCGTTTTGACCGCGATCTTCAGCGCCTTGATGTGAATGTATGTTGTGTTCAGGGGGCCCGTTTTACAACTTGCGACTGTGAATATATGCTGTCTAGGAGATTTGTCCTCTATACATATTTTGATCGACGCCCAAGAGGTATTTCGTGGCTAGGGAGCAAGTCAAGTCATTGGATGTGGCGTGTGCACTTGTCTTCAGAGATCTGGTGGGAAAGCTTTGCTGCCATAAAGGATAAGTCCCTTCGTCTCATTGAGATTTATGCACTGAGTGGTCTGGTTTTTGTTTCTGCAGATCGAGCAGTTTTTGATGACACCTCGTCGGGTAGTTTTAGCGAGCGTTTGGAACGCTGTCCTTAACTCCGTCGGAGATCGAATAATGCAAAGAGCGGGTACTAACAACCCAGACAAGAAGCTATTTGGGACTTTATCGATGCAATATTCTGAGTATTACTCTACATATTCAAATTCACAGCAGTAGGTTAGTTTGTTCGGATTTGGTTTTTAACTGCAAAACATCAAAAAATGGCATCAGTAACTTTCATATAAACCCGATTCACTTGTTTATATTTTTTCTTCATGAAACAAAGCTAAACATTGACATTCATCTGTGAAGTCTTGCATTTTTCTTGCATATTTTGAACTCAACACAAATTTGTATAATACACTATCAGTATAGCTCGGCGTTGTTTGAGTGTAATGAAGGACTTAAAATTAATCCATGGTCCTGGAGCTCAGACTCTTTGGACGTTGGCACAAAAGACTAAAAAAGCAATACTTGTTTCCAGTTAATCGAAACCGTAGACTGAAAGAAAAATGAATGGATGTAAGTCAAATTTTTATTTCCTGCTATCGACATCAAATAAGTTTTTTTTCGTTGTGAACTGAATTTTGAGGGCTAAATAAGTCCTCTGAGTAAATGGTATCATAGCTGAGAATAAGAACTACAATTATACCTACATAGAGCCAAACCCGAAGCAAAAACTAAAATAAAAGAGCTGAAAAAAATACAGACATACAGGCAGATAAACAGACACACACACACAAACATCTTGCCTTTTATATATATATATATATATATTATCGATTTTCTGCACTATTGTAAGAACTGCAACCTTCAAAGACATAAGAAACTTCTGAATATCATTTCTTATGTCTTTGTCTATGAGTGTATGAAAATTGATTAAAATCGGACCACTCCTTCAATAACTCGATTTTTTTCGATTATCAATTTTCGATATTTATTGGTAGTACCTCGACACAAAACCTAGCTAAAAACACTCGCAGACTCTTATAGTACAACTGTATAAATTTTCAAGAAAATCGATTCAGCTGTTTCGGATTCTATAGGTAACGGACTCATTCACACACGCACAGACACACACACATTCAGACAAAGTTCCATTTATAAATAAGTTTATCGGCAGACACACACACATACAGACAAAGTTCCATTTATAAATAAGTTTAGATAGATTAGATCGGAACGAAGAGCGAAAAAAAACAGATAAATAATCGGTATGACATTGTAGATACTGTATTGTTTCAACAGGGTCGAACCTAAAAGCAAATTTTGGCATCTTTGTCTTAGTAAATAATATAATCAAAGTACATCGCATTAAACCTGCAATTCTGTCAACAATAAAAGAAAAACAGTAAGTTATATCAAATAAACGTTTTCTATTCTTTTTCTATATTCCAAGTTTCATATTTCATTTTTTTTTTTTCATGTGATATTTATCAGTGCCATATAATTATATAACTTTTCAAATAAATAACTGTATATTATTTTGAGTACTACTTTTAGTAAGTCATTTGCTCGTGTTTATTATCTTACTAAGTATTTTGTGAATCTTTCTTTGTACCATAATTTGTACTCTTTATTTATGTGCCCTGTTCTTTCAGGACGGGTACGAGAATGGCTCTCTACATTTTTGGATTCTTTCTAGCCCTTAGCAATATCTCTTCTTTTACTATTCCTCCTATCTCCGTTCTGACATCCAGTTTACACAAGCATATTTAGTAGATTACTAGCTATTTCCCTCAACCCCTCTTGATTTTAATATCTTGTGAGTGTCAAATTCTCCAAGCCCTCTTTTGTTTTAATCTCGCATAGAAATATCAACTCTTTCTGATTCTAAGTATAAGTGTCGTTTTTGCTTTCATTTTACTTAAAATGTTTTCGTTTCTCAAACGTTCTGTACATAGTATCCTTTTATAGAACCATTGCTACACTGAAGCTTAGACACCAGATTTGTTAGCAGGGTACAGTTTCTTTCAGACAAGCTTAAAAAATTTATAGCGGTGTATCTCTTACTTTATTCCGTTTGTAGTAAGGATTCCGTAGCAGGTTAACGGGATTTGGCCTTGTGGGAAGATAGCCCACTATAATTCATAAAATGATTATAAATTCAAGAAAGGCAATTAGAGTATAAAATAACATTAATATATATATATATACATTTCAATTAATGTTTTACAAAATAAGTAATGCTTAAAATAAAAGTCCAACGGAGGTAAAAGAGTTCATGGCAGAATAATAAGCTGAAGGAGATTAAGGCTTAGAAATGTGGAAGCGTCTTGTGGATAAAGAATGTTCATTTAGAAGTTGCCATTTCAAAGGTCAGTAGGTCAGCAAGTTGGTTTGTGTGGAAGGTCTTTGAAGATGTCGATAAGCACTTTTGAGAACAGGGAGAAAGTAAAAGGTCAGAATAGTACTTATGAGACAGGGAAAGAAGAAAGAGGCAAGCATAGTAGCCGCTCGACTTAGGTCAAGGGAGAAACTAATTACACTCTTTTCCTCGAGTTCTGTGTCTGACGAAGCGTTTGTGTCCTCGCATTTTATATCGGCATTTTGGATCAAACGCAGCTAGTTTCGAATTTCATCCTGGTATTTGATTCCGGGCTTCTCATTGGCTGGTAAATAAAAAGATGGTAATTTGATATTTGATTAATTTTTATTTTTCAACCGGAACATCTGCGCGAATCCACTTGCGCAGGGGTGATTTTTATTCATTCGCTTTCTGGCCGGCACAGAACCAACTTCCGATTTGCTCGCTTTTGCTCGGTCCATGGTATCACCACAAATAACCCTTGAGTCAGGTCATCATCCACGAGTGAAAATCATGACAATTTCTAACTGTAAAACGGATTTCATTCTTAGCTAACCATTTACTGAAGTCGGGTTGAGGCGTGAGTTGAGGAGGTTCGCAGTTCATCTGCCGTCACCCATGTCCTTTTGTGTTGACCACTTCGTCCTTTCTGTTTTCATTTTCGCGGAATCGTTTGTTTCGTGGATAACATTTTCCTTTCTCTTGTCATCTTCGTTGAATAAATAATTAATATTCCTACCGTGGATTTCTCTTAGTCTGAGCCTCTTTCTTTTGTACTTTGAAGTTGACTTTAATTACTTATAGCCATCGGTCGAAAGTCAATGTTCCGTATCAGCTTATGCGACAGGTCTCCGCTGTATTAAATTTAACAAGATCTTAGCTTGACTCATATTGCTACACCACATCTTTGTTGCCACAAGATTACTTTTCATTTCATAGGAAATTGTCCAGTGTTCACTACCATAGAGGATTATTAATATTATGTATCAGTTTAGCACTCTATTTCTTTGTATACAACGAAATCTCGTTTCATTGTACTTTGTTTAGCTTTTGAAAGCCATTTTCCGCTGTTCAAATTTGCCTTCAGATTCCAATTGTCACATCTCTCGTCATCAGTAAAAACACTTTCCAGATATTCACATTTCAGTACTTGCATTGTGTTGCAGTGGATATCGGCTCGGAACGAGAAATCGGGGAGCCGAGTTCAAATTCCAGTTGAATTCATTGCATTCACTTACGCGCAAATACCCTTGGGAAAGGTATTAACCCGTCTCTTCCTTCCAGTTATAGGTTAAATAACAGGACAGATTGGGTTCTATAGCCTTGGTAGACAACCAGTCTACCGCGGAAAGCAATGGCAACCTAATCTTTCGAGACATGATCGCCCAAGCGTGTTTCACGTATGGCACTAATCTGACTGACTTTCATTTTGACATTTCCTTGCGTCTTGCTGGCATTATCGTATGTAGGATGCGATTGATAAATTGTTTTCTTACACAGAAAATATCTTGAAATATTAAAGAATAAATTTATAATGCATCTTTAGTGTTACAAGGAGTTTTGCAAGTCTCTTGCTCAACTGTGCCCCACACATAATAATCTTAGGGGGTTGCACAAGTTAGGTGGCCAGATGTAAGGAGTGGCTAGTTTCTCCTGCTGGTGTGGCATGGTGCAGAATCCAATTGGCAGACATAGGATTTCCATCAAATACCCTCTTGACCCAGAGCAGGACTACCTCTTCAAGCCATTTGATGCAGGCCTCCGTTTTGAGTTTTGAGTGAGAAGATGAATAAAGGAATAGCATCTTCATCACTAGTGATCTCTCCAAACACCATGACGTTGACTAGATACATCAAAACTTCCGAAACTTCTGCACTGTCCTAAGATTGATACCAAAATTCTCTTAAACTTTCGTGCTGGAACTTCCGGCGAAAATGCCAAACAGTATGGCATACCGTTTTCACATTTCTAGCAGAGTGTTTTGCGTTACGGTGCATTTTTTTTTTCACATGCGGTGCCCAACTGACCCGACTATACCATGTTGTCGACAAAATCAAAAACAAACAAAAAGCACACACGAAATTAAAAATATAAATTGGTGACAATTTACCATCACACACTGTAGTTAGCGGTGATGTCTCTTACATTCGATTGGCCCTTGGGCTGGTATAGGGTAAACATCATTGTAAAAAGAATTACAATTCATAACCCACATCTTCGATTGCTTCACTTTTTGTCTTCTTATAATCGGTAACTAGTCGTTTTCTGTTACTTCATGTCTTGGAGTTCCATTAGTTTTCATTCTGTGATTACCAACACGACAATCTCATTTGCATACCTTATATTGTTTAGATTATATTCAGCGCTAATATATCCTCGTAGATCTTCTAGTTCTCTTAAGGTTGCTTAACAGTAAATATTAAAGAAATCCCATAAGGCAATGTTTCTTTGTTGTACGCTATTTCCTGCTTTTGCGTGACCTTCCTTATGTCACTAGTTCTCAAATCAGTATGATAACACAACTATTTACACCTGTATAATTGATTCAGTAAAATCCTGTTGGCCGTTGAACTCGAAAATTTTAATGCTGCCCTCATTTAACCATTTTTTGTTTCTTTCGTTCTTTTTTTTTTTTTTTTTTTTTTTTTTTACTTCTAACGGCATGGTTGATACTAATTTCCAGAATAAAGACTTATCGTGCAAACTTTTTCAGCTAACATGACGTGGAAATGTTATATTGAATCAATTGTTATGTCTCCTGCTAAGGAAGTTAGTTCACTGTGTCATGCAAAATTTATCTTGCAGTATACCATTCGTCTATGCATTGAATATTGATGCCACACCTGTTCTGGTACTTCTGATATATATATATATATATATATATATATATATATATATATATATATATATATATTTCATTTTTAAACGAGTTATTTCGCTATCTTAGTAGAAACCAAGGTAGCGAAATAACTCGTTTAAAATGAAAAATATTCAAATGGAGTAGATAGATTAATTGGAGTAGATAGACTAAACTATCGCCCGGTTCACACTCCACCCACGTCTATTGAACAGGTGAAGAGGCTCATCCCTTGTTTCCTGTTTAGGATGCGGTTTCCGGTTTTCTCTTTTCCAATCTTCTCACGTTTTTTTTTCTTAATTGGAGTCGATAGACTAAAATATCGCCCGGTTCACACTCCACCCTCGTCTATTGAACAGGTGAAGAGGCTCATCCCTTGTTGCCTGTTTAGGATGCGGTTCCCGGTTTTCTCTTTTCCAATCTTTTCACACCTATGTAGCCCCCTGCACATCAGTGCCGTTACCGCCTTGCTTGCGGTGATATGATTAAAAAAAATTGTATTGAATACTTTTAATACAAATGTGTACTGATCTAACCCGATTAGGACCAAAAACGAAGTATTAAACATATTAAACATATATATATAATCGTTTAACTCCAAGTAAGGCAGTACTGCCACTGCTGCTCGGGGCTTACATTAGGGGAAAGTGAAAGGTTACATAGGAGGAGAGCGAAGAGAAAGAGGAGTCGAAAAGGAACCATTGATGGGGGTGTCAGTGAATGAAAAAAAAAGATGCGTGAAAGTAGAGTGAAAAGGGAGAACAACAATATACAGGGGTTTGTTGGAGAAAGGATAAGAAATGGATAGATGTCAAGGGGATAAGAGATGGCAATTGACGTTGCATTTAAACACTTGAAGATTGTAGCTATCAGGGAAGCAAGTGCGAGAAAAGAAGCTAGTAGAGTAGAAGTGGTGGCTATTCTTGATAAAATCCACATAAGAATCTGGAGTTTTATTGGTCATGACCTTGCATCTTGACTTCAGTCTCTTTCCTAAAACTGTCACGTAATATATTATATAAATATTTCTATATAAATATTTTCATTGTAAATGTTCAGATTAACTTTCCGTTTCTTACCAAGACATTATAAATTTAAACGTACTTCTTACTTTTGAGAAGGTATAAACATTTTGCAATTGAAATGGCCAAATTTAAGCGTTCTGTGATAACAGTTTTTCTTCTCAAATTTATCGCTTTCTGAACTCTCTTCCGGCTTTCTGAACTCTCTTCCGGTTTTCTAGTGAATGTTGACATCAAATAATTAAATTCAATGTCAATCGTTATCTTCTGTGTTCTTAATTTCTATTCTTTTATACTTCTCTTGCCTTAATATTTTCTTTTTCTCATATTCTATCATACTCAGTAATCCTCTTGCTTGTTAGCGGCTTGGAGTTAAATGATTAAAAACAACTTTGTCAAATTCTTTTCTATCAGTTTACCCCTAGTAATTATTCTAGATTGTTCTAATATATTTTCTGTTAAAGTTATTTGTAAATAAACTTTTAGTTTAGTTAGTGCCATCATAATCATTTGTTTCAAGAAAAAAAATTAAAATTAATTTGACGTTTTCAAGGGCTTCAACAGGAAACTAGATTTCGGAATTGAAATTTCCTTTATCTGGTAATTGCATCCGCCATTGTTAAGTAACTCGTAAATAAATAAAAACCAAGTCATTGGTATACATTTTCGTCTAGTAATATGGATACTTTGGCATTTATTTGTGAAATGCTTCATTCCTATCTTCTTATTATGAAGATATATACCTGGTAAAAATGAATATATTATCTTGCACACTGCCCCATGGAATAAAATATAAATAAATACAATTAAGATCTTTACAAAACCTAATGAATCTCTGAGGAGGAAATATTTACTTTCCTTCTATTTTTTTAATAAAAAATAAAAACTGATGAATAAAATAGATAAAGAAAGACAAATATAAAATTAACATCAATAAAATAGCTTGTCATTTAAATTGATATAATTTACACACACACAGATATATAAATACATATATATTGGCATCCGCAGGCAGATCTGGTTCGCTGTATCACAGCTCATCAGTACGGTTAGACTCCGATCGCTTTTTAACCCAGGATTGAAACCCGACCAAATTGGCGTCAGTCGGCGATTCTACCTCTGGGCTATGGACGTTCGGTAGAAGAAGGCAGACTTTTAGCGCATATATTATCATTATACGCGCCCAATAGCCAGAGTGTTCTAATCCATTTTACTGAATGAGCGATGCGTACATGCCAGAGTAGCTACTGTTTTATATATACATATATATATATATATAGTGTACCTAGGCAGCAGACAATTTTCTAAACATATACTGTTAAATATAAGAGTCAATGAATGTCTATTATGTTTAATCATGAGCCGTTCTAAACATTGTATTTTGGCTTTTATTTCAGGTGAAAATAAAGACAAAATTTCTCCAGCATATGGATAATTTTTTTATTAAGTTGGTTGTAAGCTTTCGGCTCACATGAGCCATCTTCAGAGAGGTTAACATGAAAACATCCACCATCAGCGACGATTTTATCTTGCGTTAACATAAAACTTTGCTAAGCAACGATAACAGTTAACAAAAATAGCAAACGCTGTTCGTAAATTTGTAATGCGGTTCTATGACGTCACACCGAGTAACAGCTCGAATTGATAACAGAGCCATATTATTAAATGCAGTGTAATGTGTTATGACCAGATTTAAATGTAAATGTGATTTTATTAAATGTTGGTTGTTTGGATTTAATGTACATGTCCTCCAATATCTGAAGGTTGTTTTTACTGTGTGTATGAGGGAGGATTATTGTATTGTTGATTAAAATCTGTCTGATATTATCTACATGTCTATGTTTTTTTTAAGAAATGTTGTTTAATTGTACTTTGATCAAAAAGGTGACAGATAAGTCTACGGGAGAGCGTGGTTGTAGTAAAACCAATATATGTAGTGGGTTTATTATTAGTACTAGAGAAACAATTACTGAACGGGCATGTAAATTGATACACTACATTAGTTTTCTATAGAGGATTTAGTTGAGTGCTTGTAGGCTTATTAGAGACTATGGGGTCAGTTGTTTGACCTCATAGTCTCTGAGATTTGTTAATAAGACAATAATCGTCTTATTAACAGATCTCTGAAGAAGTGATTAATGTTAGATTAAACGACACTTTTCCTACCTGTTCATTACTTATTCTATTCCTATATATATATATATATATATATATATATATATATATAGTCATCCGCTGACAGATCTGTTTTGCTGTATCACAGCTCATCAGTTTGGTTAGACATCCGATTCCTTTTACCGAGGATTGAAATATTACTTACGATTAAGCTTAGTAGTGACTTCGATACCCACTAAATGCTTCATACCCTCGTCCTTGTCCCACATCTAAGCTATATTTTTAAAAAATCCTTCTATGCCGCTGGATTAATACCAAATGCACTAATCTGGAAGCGGAATTTGATAAATTACAACCTAATGCGCAGGTTATTAAGGGAATAAATAATATTTGTACTGGAATATAGAGTGGATTCGCGCTGATGAAATAAGGGATAATCGAATATTATATTAAAAATAATAATAATAATTTCTGCACTGAGGAGTCGTTTCTCAGAAGAAAGAGAGCGTTTCACATATAAACAGGTCTTCTCGAAAATGAATCTGCACGATGTAAAATAAACTATTAAGATCAGTGCTAGACGGGCTAGATGTGCGTTGCGGTGTAGTGGATATCAGCTCGGAACGAGAAATCGGGGAGCCGAGTTCGAATTCCAGTTGAATTCCCTGAATTCATTTACGATCAAACAGCCCTGGGAAAGGTATTTAGCCGCCTCTTCCCCCTCAATTATGTCTACGGCTATATCGTGTTCAATACACCGGTTCCCGTCCCATCACCGAAGTTAAGCAACATCGAGCCGGGTCAGTACTTAAATGGGTGACCATTTGGGAACACCAGGTGCTGTAAACGTAAGGACCAAGAATGGTCCACCGGTCCTTCATGTTTGGGGGTTGGGCGCAGGGCTAACAACCCTGCCTCGTAAAAAAAACAAAAAACAAAACAGATTGTTACAGAAACAGCAACAAAATGTTGCTGCCCTATGCACCATCTGGGTGTGACGGATAAATGATGATTCCCCTCAATTATGGGTTAAATAACAGGACATATTTGATTCTATAAACCTTGGGTGGTAACCAGTCTACTGTAGAAAGTAATGGCAACCTTCTACAGGATAATCTCCTACCCGATTAATCATGTCTCTTTCGGGACTTGATTGACCAAGCGTGTATCACGTATGGCATTTAACTCACTGAGTGACTAGAGTGGCTTGATGTAACCGTAAATCCTATGCTAACAGTTTCTTTTCTCACACTTCTTGCTTGTGTAACTCTTCCACCTCCATACTTTTCATCCAACTTTAATCTGCAAATATTTAAATGCAATATCAGTCGCTCTCTACTATCCTACTGATTACTCTATCTTCTTCCCGATCATTATTAATGTTTGTTGCTAACTGTTTCACACCATGTAAATACTTGTATCTTAGTGGCTTTGCTGCCTTGCATTGGGTGATATTGATAAAAAGAAAACTAAAGTCTAAAAGAATTGCTAGACCAATCTAAGAATCACTGATTCTGTCTTCGAATAGTCTACGCAATGTGTTCTTCGTTCCTTGCTTCGATTTGTACATCACCAGTCGGAATATAATATTGCAAGTTTTGTAAATTCATACTGTCATTGTTTCCACAAGAATACGTTCCACTGTACGATAAACATGTTGTCACGTGACTGGTATAGTATTAGATTTGCAGTGTAAGCCCAACAGACTGTCATTGTCGACGTATTTTTCCTGCTGGTTCGACATATAAGAAGCTAAATAAGGATTATGACGATAGTAAACTTCCTGCTACCGACAATCCTCCAACCATTACTCATCCTGTAGCAAAGATTGGATATATCCGGAGAGTGGATATGAGCAATAAAACTGAAGAAGCAGAAACGGAAGTCTAGCATGTCGATTCAAGCATTTCATTTTGATCACCTTCATCTATGCTTTCTCTATTCCCGGTTTTTGCTTACATTGAACGCCAGCAGGATCTGTGGATCTGGAGAAAATATCCTATTATTACACGCAATGTCCACATATCCCGCCATTAACATTTTCCTGTCTTCTCGTTAATGATACACTGGCATGTACGCAGGCGCTCTTCATAATATCGACTGATACTTGCTGCGTTCTTGCTAATAAGCCAATCAAACTGAAAAGGCCATCACCCAATGTTGATATCTCTTCCTCTTCTCAGACATCTACTTTTAATGAAGGGAACATAATTTGAAGAAATAGTAATTAGAAGGTAGGCATTGAGATATTTGCTAAACGCAATTTGAAAGTGGGTTGCAATTATTCGTTTCCCCGTGGGGGTCGAATTCAACTATTATCAGTCAGGGTTGGGTTGTGGCGTCGATGCGCAGCTCATCGCCTGACTATCTCTCTCTACATGTGTCGATAAATACATATTCATCAGTAGCGTGACTTGGGCAAAGTAAACCTGGCGGATCCCATCCCCCTCCAGGTGAAGCTACACTCGATTCCCCACCTCGAAAAGTGACGTCTCGCTTTCGTTATGCACACGTGGCCGTTGACTCCAGTCTAGGGAGTTCTTTTTGTTTATACTGTGTCATCATTGCCTGCATATACAGTCGGTAGTTCAGCCCCATATGCAAATATGGACTGCAGTTGGTCTAAACTCGATTTAGTTACAGTCTGATCATTGTCAAATGTAAGAATTATTATTATTCCAACTGTTTAAATCTTAACGTTAGAACTCTACTAACTATGAGTAAGATCTACCTTTTGATCTGGCAACGTCTTATAACCAGGTTCCGTTAAAATTCGTTAATTTCCGTAACATGTTTACATTTGTTGACATTACGATACATTTCAGAGCAGATATGGTGGTGACGATAAATCGAAAATTGTGTTATATAGGCTTGATTAAAACCTCGTTTAGACTGGAGGCCATTCATAAATTTAATTATATATATATATATATATATATATATATATATATATATATATATAATGAAAATCATTTTCACAACATTTCCTGATGACGAGATAGAAATCTCGAAACATAGAAATGTATTCTTAATTGTGTAATAAATTTAATTATAGCTATATATATAGTCATCTGCAGACAGATCTGTTTTGCTGTATCACAGCTCCTCAGCAATCGAGCAATCGGGCGTCTAGCCTGGATTGAAACCCAGCCGAATTGACATCAGTCGACGATTCTACCACTGAGCTATAGGCGCTCGATAGAAGAAGGTAGACTTTTAAGGTGTGATATAACATGTAAACATACGCCAATGGCTGAGAGTGTTCTAATTCATTACTGAATGAACGATGCGTAGATGCTAAAGTAACTACTGTTTTTTGCAAACAGTGTCCGATGGCATATTTATTGCAAAAAATGAAATAACAAGGCACTGTTAAAGAGTAAACACGTGATAGTAAAGATTAAAGTGAATGATCTTAGCCGACACTGCCTCGATATTGTTTCTCTTTCTCTCTATGAGCGAGACGTATATATATATATATATATATCAGTGTCTAGACACATCCACTTGCTTCTGGCTGGGATCGAATCTCGACCGATTTGGTGTCAGTCGGAGTCGCTACTCCCTAAGCCATAGGCGCATGAAGTCAGAGAAGGGAAATTTTAACGTGTTGTATATAAGCAGTGTATACACACGCCAGTCACCGAAAGAACTCAATTCATTTCTGAAAAGTCACGCTTATAAGCAGAAGAGGAAACTGTTTTTAAAATTTCCTTCTCTAGAGAGCTCAATCGTAATGAGTGTATAATATATTAGTCATCCACATACAAGCCTGTTTCGCTGTATCACAGCTCATCAGAGTGGCTAGACACATCCACTATATATATAACGAATATATAGGGAGGATCATAATGAGACAATGTGTTTTTATAGAAGTTTTCAGTTCATTAACTTAAACTTATTAATTATTCGTTGGTTTTTGGATTAAAATAACATTTCAGTTTTTATTTTAATTTCAATCAATTTTTTTCTTATTTTCAGTTCATAATCTCTCACAGTGGTGGCTTTAAAAATATATGAATTGTATTCTTACTATCTTCTATATAACTGTTTTTGAATGTTTTTATCTAATTTTATTAAATGTGATTTTTCATCGTTTTTTCACAGTTCAATCGTAAACCAGTAACTTTGCATATCGTATTAATGCATCAAGACCATGCCCACTATGAAGCACAATGTGAAACAGTGTCGTGTTTAACGTAGGTATACTGGCAATACCGTGGAAAGATACCCCCAACCCATCTCAAGACATCCCCATTTAGGGGATGCCTCAAACGCCAGGAAATATACCCAGCCTTCTCCCGATACAAAAATAAAGCCACATCACCATCATCATCATCTATATGCCGTATCCCTTCAAGACATAGGCGATCATAGCCTTCCATTTCTCCCTATCCTTTGATACTCTTATTATCTCTTTTCCTGTTATTGCACTCAATCCTCTCTCTACCATCCATCTGTTCAAGTCCATCAGATAAGCCGTGCGCTGCTTTCTCTTGTTTTTCTTCCCCTCTATCCGTCCCGTGAGCTAAAGGTCCTTTAAGCCCTCCTTCCTCATTACATTCCCCAAAAACTTCAGCTGTCTTTTCTTAATGTTACTTATCACTTTCTTTTTAGTCTCCAAAATATTCTCATTTATCGTGTGCTCAGTCCG
Source organism: Ascarosepion bandense (assembly GCA_037127315.1). Lineage (NCBI taxonomy): Eukaryota > Metazoa > Mollusca > Cephalopoda > Sepiida > Sepiidae > Ascarosepion > Ascarosepion bandense. Next base: position 1,956,703 of record JBBBDQ010001047.1, read on the forward strand.
TCCTATCTTCAGCATCCTTCTGGATAACCAAATTTTGGTTGCTTCAAGTGTTTCATTCATCTTTGATGAAATTGTCTAACATTCGCTGCCATATTGAAGTACGGATATCACATAACACTCCAGTACTGTCTTCTTTGTTTCTAGTAAAATTTTCTTGTCTCTTAACACTCCACTCAGTTTCCAGAATTCATCCTTGTCTGGATCTCTATATTGCACTTTACGTCCTCTGTTAGAAGGGTCATTATTGGCAGCAATACTCGCGTATCTTATTCTGCCTCTCGGTCTCTGCTTGGGCACTAATATAGTCAGTATAGGTGTCCAAGCAGTTCTAAAAAGAACGGTCTATTTGGTTCTATAACTCTTCTACGAAAAATGCGAACGGACAACTTCTAAAGTGATTTCTTTCAGTCTCTAGAGGTAGTAATTTTTTGGGTAGAAAAAATTAGCTATTGTGATATATAAATGACTGCCTAATTATCATAAAATATTTCTCAGTAAGAAGACCTCAGAGTGAAATATGATGGTCAAATACATTAGAATAGCATTCCATAATATAGCTAAAAAAAAAAAGAAACAGTTTCTATGTCTCTGGCCATAAATCATAACTATTCGATCGAATAAGCTATTATCCTGCAAAGAGCACCAGCAGATGATGAATACCCAGCATCGTTACATTTCCTTTTGCTTCCCAAGACATATTCCGGCTTTCTCACTTTTTTTATCATTGTCTAAGCATTCTCCAGACATCGAAACGCAAAATCCACAAATAGAAACAAATGATTTTGCTCTTGGTAGACTTAGTGCTTCTCACTCCACGTCGTGTGCTGTCACGTGATTTAAGCTAGTAATTTGTGGAAAATTGGGATGCGTACGCCCGTATTACGCAGTAGCATATAACCATTACTTATCTAAAGTATGGGTTCCTTAACCGGATATCCGGCCTAAAGTTTTCAAGTTCATGGTGCCAGTTACTTAGGTACAAGACAATACGATGTTCGATTTCAGAGTTCAACTCTGAACCTTTTTTTCTGACTTTCTTTCTTTCTTCATTGACATTTCACAACTTTTTTCTATTTTTCGCCAACATTCTAAATTGACTCCGGCTGTGATAACTATTCTGTTCGATTTTGCCGCTTTACTCTTTGTGTCTTTCTGTCTCTTCCCCCTCTCACTCTTACTTTTTTTCTGTCTCTTCCCCCTCTCACTCTTACTTTTTTTCTGTCTCTTCCCCCTCTCACTCTTACTTTTTTTCTGTCTCTTCCCCCTCTCACTCTTACTTTTTTTCTGTCTCTTCCCCCTCTCACTCTTACTTTTTTCTGTCTCTTCCCCCTCTCACTCTTACTTTTTTTCTGTCTCTTCCCCCTCTCACTCTTACTTTTTTTCTGTCTCTTCCCCCTCTCACTCTTACTTTTTTTCTGTCTCTTCCCCCTCTCACTCTTACTTTTTTCTGTCTCTTCCCCCTCTCACTCTTACTTTTTTTTTATCTTTCTCCCTCCTTTTATTTTTCTTTGCATCTAACTTTCCCTTTATTTTTAAATCACTAAAGCCCATCCCTCCCTCCCTCTTTCTCTCTCTCTCTCTCTCGCTCTCTCTCTCTCTCTCTCAATTTCTTTTTGTCTTCTGTTATTTGAAGTTCCAGTTTCATATCTTCCTTTTTATTTTATTCCTTATTTTTTCACTACATTCTTCTTGATATATTCTTTTATTCAATTTTCTTTCGTTCACGGTCTTACGGCCATATCACTTTGAATACACCGGTTCTCGCTCGATCACCGAAGTTAAGCAACGTTGAACCTGGTCAGTACTTAGATGGGTGACCGCTTGAATATACCAGGTGCTGTAAGCGTATAGTGTCGGATGTGCGTTGTGGTGCAGTTGATATCGGCTCGGAAACTGAAATCGGTGAGCAGTGTTCGAATTCCAGTTGAATACCCTGCATTCACTTAAGCACTGGTACCCTTGGGAAAGGTATTAATCCGTCCCATCTTTCCATTTATGGGTTAAATAACAAGGGTAGGACTTGGGGACCCTGCTCTTAAAAACAAATCGCAATGAATCTTGATACTCGTAAAGAAAAATTTATTACTAGACACAAAACTTATGTAAACAACAATAAATTATTGAAAGAAAAAGTTATTACCAGCAACAATTAAAGAAAATTTAGTTGGCAATAAATGACCCGCCGAGGTTGATTTGCCATAAAAACAAAACAACCAAATAAAATCTTTCTTTCATCATCGATTTAGTTTATGTTTGTTGTTATCAATTTTCTTTATTCTGATATTTTCTTTCAATTTTTGTTTTCCTTTCGTTATTTCTTTCCTTCTTTAATTGGCTATTTTCTTCGTAGCTCCTTCAGTTTTCAGGTAAGAAGAGCCAAGTTTGAAATTCAGTTTGTGAAATTCCCCTACCTTACGTGCAAATAATTTTTGAAAGGTATCAGTCTCTTCCCATCAATTATAGAATAGATGTTAGGATTTGTATCTAAAAAAATACTTATTCCCAAGAGCATTGTTAATGAAATATTCGCTCGCAAGAGAGAGAATTATTCTTACAATAAAATGAAACATACATCCACCACTTCAATCCAGAGTCAAATCGACAGTCAGCTGAGTGGACAGCAGCAGGTGAAAAGCGTCCAAAGCGACCAAAAAGGCAAGTTTTTCGACTTTGTATTTTGGGACGCGCAAGAAATTTTGTTCATCGATTAACTGGAGAAAGAAATAACCACCAATAGCGAATATTATATAGAATTATTAGTACGTTTGAAGGAATAAATAGTTAAAAACGGCCACTAATGAAGAAGAAAAAAGCGATCTTTCACAAAGACAACACACTGTGTCACAAGTCGATCGCAGTGATAGCAAAACTACATGAATTGCACTTCGAATTGCTTCCGCATCCACTTATTCTACAGATCTAGTACCCAGTGTCTGCTGCCTGTTTGCAGACCTCAAAAGAATGCTCCAGAAAAAGAGATTTTGCTCCACTGAAATAATGATATCGGAAACTGGGGCATATTTTGAGACCAAAACAGGCATCAAATTGTCAGAGAAGCGTTGCAGTCAGTGTATCACCCTAGAAAGCGACTATGTTGATAAATAAAGTCGAATTTTGTCTATATACTGTTGTTTTATTCGTTATACCCAGGATCTATTGAGCAATGTGTCACAAAATATGTTTTAGCTAATAATAACAAACATATTAAGCATAAACAGTAAACAGCAAATCAGTCGTCTTTTTCTTTTGTTTTTTAATTTATTTTTCACTCTCACATGTTTCATTATTTTAAAGAATTATTGTAATGGATGATTATCCCATCATATTAACCAATGTTAAATGCTTTGGGTTTTGTCTTCAGTGGATCCAGAGGCCTTGGTGTTTACTATAATATTCTTGGTGATAAACTGTAATCTTAAATTTTGCTTAAACAAATCCAAAACTGGATAAACAATCAATTATCTTATTTTCTCTTCTAAGATCTATAAATATGTATTGATTTCCTTTATTCTTTTTTTCTTTTGTGGAAGGTTTTCAATTTTATATTCGCATTCAAACTATTTCTCTACACTTTTTTCAGTTTTTCTTTCTAAACTTATTTCCTTTCTGCCTCTTTCACTCTCACACACTCTCAAACACTCTCTTTCTCTCTCTTTCTCTTTCTCTCAATTTCTTTCTCTTTCTCTCTTTCTCTTTCTTTCTTTCTCTTTCTTTCTCTCTCTCTTTCTCTTTCTCTTTCTCCCAGTTGTTTACAATCTGTCCAGGCAGACAGCTACGACACGTGGAAAGACATGATCACATGCGATCACTGGAGTTAAGCAACATCTATTATGATCGCTACATAGAAGAGTAACCGCTTGAGAATGGCGGATATTGCAAATCTGTATGTTGGAATGGTGTAATGGCTAACGCCTCGTAACTGAAAATCGGAAATCCGTGATCCGTTCATTTCAGATTCGTTATATTCGCGTACGCGCACATACTTTTTCCCCAGCTATGGATTAATTAGTCTGATTTCTATCAATAAATCATTCTTATTAAAAAATTAATTATATTAAAACTATTTTCTGTCTTTAAAAAGCCATAAGAAATAAATCAAACACCAAAGCAAACAAGCTTACGGCCATATCACTTTGAATACACCGGTTCTCGCTCAATCACCGAAGTTAAGCAACGTTGAACCTGGTCAGTACTTAGATGGGTGACCGCTTGAATATACCAGGTGCTGTAAGCGTATAGTGTCGGATGTGCGTTGTGGTGCAGTGGATATCGGCTCGGAAAGAGAAATCGGTGAGCCGAGTTCAAATTCCAGTTGAATACCCTGCTTTCACTTAAGCACTGGTACCCTTGGGAAAGGTATTAATCCGTCCCTTCCCTCCAGTTATTGGTTAAATAACAAAGGTGGGACTTGGGGACCCTGCTCTTAAAAACAAATCGCAATGAATCTTGATACTCGAAACGAAAAAAGTATTACTAGACACAAAACTTATTAAAAAAAAACTTTAAATTGTTGAAAAAAAAATGGTATTACCAGCAATAAATAAATAAAATTTAGTTGGCCTTAAATGATCCGCTGAGGTTGATATGCTATAAAAACAAAGCAAACAATGTGCCCATGCTTTTTTATAGGATTTCTTTCTTTCAAATTTTACATCATTTCTTACGCTTTTAAACCCGCGAATTTCGCAAACAGTGGTTAAGGTCGTTAGATTACCCTTTATCTAGTTGCATATCAATTTTCTACGTACTGAATGAAGTTTTTCTTTTGCTTTTAAGTGCTTGCTACAGCACTGGTTAACCTGCTTGGTAAATATTAACATTTATAAATATCTACTTTGACTTTGCATTTAAGTACTTAATGCGGGTTATATTTCCTCAAAGCTATATCAAAAAGCAATGAACCCTCTCCTTATATATATATATATATATATATATATATATATAACAAATAATGTTATGTTTAAGTTCTTGCCATGTAGAGTTATGTAGAGAAAATAATTCACGAAGGTTGTGTTGTGTTTTGTTCTGTATAAAGATAAGTACTGAACTGCTATGTCATGTCTGTTTTATATAGCAATGGATGCTAAGCCATTTCTTTATGAAGAAGGAACTCAAAGTGGCTGAGATGTGGTTCTGCAAACTCATTCTGAGAATGATATTTGTAAAATATGGGACCAAAGAAAACATCATAAAGAAAATCGGAACTATAAGAACGCTCACACATAAAATAGCAAGAGATACTGACATTTCTGAAATATATGATGAAGAATGAAGACTTAGAAAAGTTAGTATTCAAAAGAGGTATTGTGGGAAGGACGGATAAATGAAAACCACGACTAACTGCGTTTTTAGGGATGGATGACAAAAACGACAACAAAGAATGTTAGTGATAAGTCAAATGTTGATTCGAGATGCATTAGAGAGGAAGATGTGGAGATACGTAATCGCAAACATCTCGAAAATCGATACGCCTAAATGACGATGATATTCTAATATCTCCATCGGATTTACAATTATTTCAGTTTCTTAGCAATTGAATTCACAAAAGGATTCGTTTTCGTTACAAGTGTTTCACTAATGGTGGCATTAATAGTGGTGCTTGGAAAGAGAAAATATTTTCAATGTTTTATTGTTTTTTTTAGAGGAGCTGAGTACTGAGAGACAGGAAGATCTTATTAGAAACAAAGAAAAGAGTTCTCAGATGCTATATGATATCTTTCTTTCTATATGACAGTGAATCTTTTCAAATATCAAGTGGAAGCTCGAAGCAACAGAAATGTGGATCTGCAGAAGGATGCTGAGGATACCATGGGCAGTGCACGTGAGCAGTGACAGGGCGTTGAAGAAGATGCAAACGAAAAGAAAGTTTATACTTAGCATCAGTTTCTTAGCATGAGTTTTCTGGGCACACGTAATGAGAAAGATGGTATGGAGAATTTAATACTCACATGGAAAGAAAGATGGAAGAAAACAGTGTGAGAATTACTTGATGGACCTGAGCAAATGGATTGCGAAGCCCGGTTTGGGTGAGATACCATAAAAAATATTAAGAGCGACAAGGGACAGAGACAAGAGAAAGTCAATGATCGCCTACGTTCTGAAGGTACTCGGAACATAAAGAAAAAGTTATCCCCGATATATTAACAAATTCTCTCGCTACAGTAGCACTATTTCCACTGAAAATATTTAGACGAACTACATTTCTTATTATAATGTTCACAGCTAAGACCCACTATGCCATACACTTTGTAGCAAATCACCCCGTTCACTTCCTCTTCCTTCTGTTAGAACTAAGTTCCACTGGAACAGCTTCTAATGAACACCTACATTGCAGAACAGACACTTAATCAGATTCTTCACAGAACCTGGCAAAGCGGAATCCATATTGCCTGTCAGAGAAGAGTTTGTGGGCAGTGAGATGTTGAACTATTTCAGCATTGATTATGGCCTCGAATACTTTCCCGAATATCGGTAGAAGACTGATATGACGATAGTTGGATGGGTCCGAGGGTTCACCACAATTCTTAAATACAGGAACGACTGAAGAGAACTTCCAGCATGCAGGAAAGCAGGAAGCAGAAAAGCAGTAGTTACAGTTTAGAGAGGACAGGGGAAAGTTCAGGAGCACACCTCTTAAGGAATATCACCTCGATTCCATCGTCTCCACTCGCCTTATGGGGGCCAAGTTTTGAAATTACTCTGGATACTACTGTCGGGGTAATATATACGTTGTGCAGTTTGGCCTCAGTTCTAATAGGGAAGTCGGGTGGGTGTACTCCAGATGAGTCAAATATGAAGTTGGATGAGAATCTGCGCGCAAAGCACTCAGCTTTGTCCGCATATGACGTGAGAACCTCAAATTCATGGATTAAAGGAGGTATTGAGGATTTGCTATTGTTCAGCACTCGTTTGCAAATCCTCCAACAGTCCTTAGAGCCGAACTTGCGGTCAGCTATGCGCTGTCGCATTCTCTCAGCAAACATCCTTTTGGCGTCATTTAGGGTTCTCTTGCACTCATTGCGAGCAGACGTGCACAGGCGCCTATTGTGATCAGATGTCTCCGGAATAGACAGAAGTAATGTTTCCTGTGGGCAATGGCGGCTGAGCAGGCAGGAGAGAACCACTGAGAGGAATGGGGTTTTAGGCAATACTTCCTGGTGGGTATGAAGGCATCAATGCCAGCTTTCACCCATGACGAGACCTCAGAGGCACAGTCAACAGCTGATAGATCGAACACTTTTCCTCATGGGACGTCGCAGAGAAAATCGCGAAAGGCATCCCAGTCAGCTTTTTGGTATAGTTAAGAGGTCCTATAGGTAGGGGGCTCTTGTGAGGGAGTGAGAGTAGAAAGAGATACTGAGAGAGACTACAGCGTGGTCGGAGTTGCCGAGAGGGCAAAGCTGCGAGACTTGACAGGCGTCAGGCGCAGAGGTGAAACATACATCTAGTAGTGAGGAATGACCCGAGGGAATGCTTGGGAAGCGAGTGAGGAAGTCCACCAATGCGTAAGGGATTGGGAAATAAGACACAGGAAGGTGTGAAGATACACATTCCTGTTCTAAGCAATATTTGTACCCTTAACAGTCCCCCTGCTGTCACATCAACTTGCATCTGCTACGTTATTCGCTGTTCCTATCTGCTCATTCACTATCATACCACATTGAAACAGCGATTTTCATAAGATCAATGAATTTAAGCAAACTGAAGCTTTGTCAGTATCTACATGAGTGACCGATTGGGAATATCAGCTGCTGTAAGTTGACTGTGCGGTTAGTTCTATGGATGCCGACTCTTAATTGGAGAGCCAAGTTCTGATTCCAGTTGGGTTCGTTATATTCATGTTGTAACCCTGTTTAAGGGGTTACAAATAAAATAGGAACACTGGATTAGTGTAAACAATTGTATTAACAAAATAATGGGAAAGTTACAATATGCCAGCTTATTCGTCTAGCTGACGAGCAAGCCGTGTTGGATATCCAACATCTCTGTTCGGTAAGTCACTTTACGAGTGTCTGACTCATACCAGACTGTTCCTCTCCGGTGACTACTAGTCACATGGTATTTATGCAGGTTGAGTTAGTCCATTACTATGTTAATGGGTAGGTTCGCCAAAACAATTCACTTATGCGCAGATTCTCTTGAGAAAGGTATAAATCCATCTCTTTTTCTCCTACTGCGAATTAATTAGGGGGACGTGTATCAGTAAATAATTATCATCTCTAAAATTATAGTATTTGTGGCAATACATAAAATGCTATTTCCTTTCACCCATTTTCTAATGTATTTGTGTTCGGTGACTTCAATGCCCAGTGGCTGGAAAACTCTGTCATTGATCTTGCTCAAGTCCAAACCCTTAACTTCTCATTCATTCAATCTTTCGCGCAAGTGGTTGATTTCCTTACTCGTTTTCTCGGTAATCACAATGGATACACCTCTCTTCCAGATCTCTTCGTTATTTCTATTCCAGATTCTTGCCATGTTATGCAGCTCTGCCTTCTTGGCAACTCTGATCATGCTGTGGTGTTAGAAAATATGACTTTTTACTTCCCCTCCATCCAGAAACCAGTAGAATACCTTACTACTATCAACGAGCAGACTGAGACTCATTCTGTGAGTTTCTTTGCGATGTCCCTTAGAACAATTTTTTTAGTCTCCTTGTTCAAGACTGTACATCTGAAGTCTCCTCCTATATTAAAGCCGGCATCGATGCTTTCATTCTAGCTAGAAAATTTCTACTTAAACCTAATTCATCTCATTGGTTCTCTTGTGCTTCTTTGGCTGTCATTGATCACAGGAATCACTTTATCTAGCTTTACCAGAGCGACATGCCTGATCAGAAGAAGAGGCCCTTTGTCTCTGCTCGTCATAAATGTAAATCCTAAATTATGTTAAGTTTATGCTTATCATCCTAAATGATGCTAAGCTATTATTTACTGATAGAATGAAGCAGTGTATAGCATCGCGCAAATTTGTTTCCAAAGATTACTAGCGGTTCTGCAAGGATGTACCGAACAACAGAAAACCCTTTATCCATCCTCTATTCAATCAACTCAAATCCTAACATCCGCAACAAAGTCGAGCATTTGTGCGCAAATTCTCATCAAACTAGACTCAGCTATGTATACTCTCGACATTTTCTACCTACAACTGAGGTTCAATTGAGTAACATATATATATATATATATATATATATATATATATATATATATATATATATATATATTAATCGTGTCACCCCAAGCAAGGCATTCCACTGCCACTATAGCGCAGGGGGTTACATAGAGCGATTGCGTATAGGAAATGTCAGAAGGAGGGTGATAGACGACTTAGGATCTACATAGGGAGAGAGTTGGAGAGAGTGGGTATGACTTAGTGTGTTAGGAGGTGTCTATTGACCTTAGATTTAAACTCCTGGAGGTTGTAGCCGTCGGGGAAGCAAGCATGGGGTAGGGAATTCCACAGGTGGGAAGTGCGAGGGAAGAAGCTGTTGGAGTAGAAATTGCGTTTACATTTCATCGGTTTCACTGTAAAAGGGTGGGACCTAGTTGTCAATCTAGTATCTCGTGCAAATTCACAGCTAGGGGGCACCAGTGATTTAAGTTCGTCAGAGCAGAAGCCCCGAAAGTATTTATAGAAGAGGCACAGGGAAGCCACGTCACGTATATATATATATATATATATATATATGTGTGTGTGTGTGTGTGTGTGTGTGTGTGTGTGTGTGTGTGTTAAATCCAAAAAGGATTAGCAAATAGGTAAAATCCCAAAATTGGTCCAGGTGGAGGGCTCAATTCAAATAGTATTATCTATTTACAGAGCTAAATATATATAGTGTCATATGCCTTTCTCGTCGATAATCACTAATGCAATTATACGCCGATTCAGGAATATTTACATTCTCCACATCTATGGACGGATAAGAGTTATCCCTCTTAGATCGTGGCGAATGAATAAAAATATAAAATAAAACAGATAAGATTACTGTTCGATCCGTATGATCGAAATGTAGTCTTCCAGGTCCAATTCTTTATAAATACATGCACTGACCAACAATTCAAGGATGAGCAACAAGGCAAAATGGTATTTTGATATAAAATTTTAATACATGAACAAAATATTAAAATAAAAAAAAATGTTTGAGTAAGAATGTACAATGACGCGAATATCAAAACTTATGTTGGGATACCAAATTGGTCGAAATAACAAATTACGAGGAATTAATACGAATGCAGAAGATTAACACATAATCAAAATGTGAGAAGGTATACATAATATTATTAAACATGTAGCATGATTTTTGCAATGACATTATATTGTGGATGCATGTATATATCTCTAACACGAGGCCAAAAGTATAATAACTTATGTTTATGTTCAATTCTCTTTTCACTCTTTCTTCTCTCTCTTTTTTTCTTTTCTTTCTTTTCTTTTCTTTTTTTTCTTTCTTCTTCTTTACACAGACTCGGATTCAAATGCTGTCCTACTGTAATAAATGTGTCTGCAATTTTCTTCACTTCTTTCTTAAACCGAATGTTGTATTTTCAGCACACAAATGTCTCTGCAAATTTCTTCACTTTGGTTTCTTCAACTGAGCATTGTCTTTTCTGTGTCAGTATATTTCTTCATTGATGAACAATTCGGTCTAGTCTTCTTCTCAATTTAACGAAGAAAAATATATACACTTATATTTATGATTCTCATCCAGAGTTGCTGAGATGAATTGGTTGATTTACGTCATTATAAAATGTGACTCCTCTTTTCATTCCTAAGCTGTCGGAGCTTCAGCATATCACGACTTGTCCATTCAAAATCTAACACGCAACTAATTAGATTTTATGAATTTCTCGTGACTTGCATTTAGGCGTGAATTCTACCTCCTGCTGCTTCATGACCTCATGTCTGGCTCCTGTCTAGCTTCTGTTTAGACATTTTTGCTAAGTGTATTCGGATTAGTCAACATCTGCCCTGCTATTCCCAAAATGACTACAGTCCCTCACGTGACTATCCTCTGTTGCCTAGCGAAGACTAAGCTTAGTATATGTGTGTAGGTATGTGTGTGTGTGTTGATCTGCATTCGAACAAAAGTAATTCAAAAATTTCAAAATTTAATTTCGTTGAATGGCCATTTCAGCGAGAAAATCCTTGCTTCATCAGCAATGGTCGAAAACAAAAACAAAAACAACGGTCTAAAACAAAAATTTTAATAAAGTTTTTGTTTTCACCCGTTGCTGATGAAGCGAGAATTTTCTCGCTGAAATGGCCATCTTGTGAAATTAAATTTTGAAATTTTTTAATTACTTTATATATATAACGCCATCACTAGTTTCTAGCATAATTTCTAAGCTTGACTACCAATTCCAGCCATCGTTCTAAAGAAAGGTGCCCTTGAGCTGGTTCCAGTCCCCTCAAAACTCTATAACTAGCCTCACTCTTTCTGCCATCCTGCTTGATGGAATTTCTCCTAGGTAGTTCCTATTTTTAAGAACTCTGAGGAGCACTCTGACTCATATAATTATCGTCCTACGAGCCTATCTCTTTTTGGCAAGGTATTCGAGGTATTTGAAGTAGCATCTCACACCTCACAACCTCACACCTCACAACCTTCTCTCTAACAAACAGTATGGCTTCCGTTTTCTCAGGTCTACCGCTGATGTGCTAACGACCATCACTGAATATATATACCAGGCTCTTGATAAGGACGGTGAAGCTCAATCTGTTGTTTTTATACTTGAAAGCATTTACATGCTGGCCTTATGTGCAAACTCCAGGCCTATGATATTTCTTGGCGATTGTTTGATTTAATCCAGTCATCCCTATCAAATCGTGAAATGAAGGTCATTTTGAATAAGCAAGCATCTAGATCATTCATACAAACGTGGGCGTCCCTCAAGGTTCTATCCTAATTTATGCGCTTTTTTCTTTTCTTCATTAATGATTGTTCTGATGTAACCAAATTCATTTATGCAGACCGTCTCTGTAAGAAGTCTGCCAAGGGTGACAAAGTAAACCTGGCTGCTGAGCTTCAAAAAGGCCCCCAATCCGTGATTAAATTTGGTTAAGTAATGGCTGGTAGATTTTAATTCCACCAAAACGAAGCTGCTCTTCTTCAACTACCATAGAGAATCATTCCTGCCTACCATTAGAATTGATGACGCTAGTATTCTTGAAAGCAATACACTGCGCCACTTTAGCCTTATTTTCTCAAATGACCTCAAATGGAATGACTACATTGAATCCATAGCTTCGTCTATTTCTAGGAAGTTTTGATTCACATTATCTGGTCATGATGTTTTTCCTCAGCAGAATTTATTTTGTACATTTATAAATCTACCATTTGTTCATGTATTGAATACTGTTACCATATCTAGTCAGGTTTTCCTGCAATTCGTTTTGAGCTTCTGGTCAATATCTAATAGTGGATCTGCAATATAATCGATCCTGACTTATAAGCCCGCTTACTGTCAGTATCTCACCAATGTGGTGGGGTTTCTCTCTGTCTTTTCTACAAGTATTTTCATGAAGATTGCGCTGACGAGCTTTTTGCACTGGTACCGTGACTAAGTGTATTTACTTGTGCTATTATATTGGCATCAAGGCCCCCATCTTATTACCGTAGAAAGTTAACTGTAACTCCCACTTCCACTCTGACAGTTTCTTTTCTTGCACTTCCAGTTTGTGAAACTCGCTTCCATTCTCTTGTTTACCTGACAGCTACGATCTTCAAAAGTTTAAATGCAACGTCACTTGCCATCTTTTATGTCCTTGAATCCCATCCATTCTTATCCTTTCTTTGACATCCCCTGGGTCTTTTTCCTTTCACTGTTACTCCCTGCGCACCAGTAGCATTTCTGCCTTACTTGGGGAAATGATTATAAAAAATGACATCTACTTTCACTAGTAATAACTGTTTCTATAAATACCTATAAATATCAATTTTTTTTAAAATTGTTTTCTTTTTTTATCCCGTTGATAATTAGAATGCATCTGGTTACGATAGGATACGTTAACGGTGTGTTTATTTTTGTATGCATTAAAGAGAGATCTTTTGTTATTTTTGTATGCATTAAAGAGAGGTTTTTTGTTAATTTTGTATGCATTAAAGAGAGGTCTTTTTTATTTTTGTATGCATTAAAGAGAGGTCTTTTGTTATTTTTGTATGCATTAAAGAGAGGTCTTCTGTTATTTTTGTATGCATTAAAGAGAGGTCTTTTGTTATTTTTGTATGCATTAAAGAGAGGTATTTTGCTATTTTTTTCTAAATTTTGTTGAGGCTAATTTTTTGTGTTCGTTTTTTAGCGAAGTTGATGAGAATTTGTTTAATGTTGTTTCGTTCCTTTTTTTTCTTTTCTTTTTTTAGTCGTTTCACCCCAAGCAAAGCGGTACCGCCACTGATACGCAGGGAGCTACACAAGAGAGTAACAGTTTAAGCAGGAGGAACGCGGAGAGAAAAACGAATTAGTTATGGTGGCTGTCAGAGAGAAGACAAGAGAAGGACGGGAATACAAGTGTGATGACAGTTGCAAAGAGTGGGAAAGGAAAAGAACAAGATACACGCGGTGATGTAGAAAGGACGAGGAAAGAACTGGAGTCAAGTGGATAAGTGATGGAAATTGACATTGCATTTAAATTCTTGGAGTTGTAGCTATCAGAAAAGCAAGAATATGAAAGGGAGTTCCACAGGCGGGAAATGCGAGAAAAGAAGCTGTTGGGTAGAATTGTCGCCTACATTTGGTAAATTTAACTGTAAAAGGGTGGGATCTTGTTGCCAGTCTCGTTGCTCGACTAAATCTGTGTGGAGGGGTCTTCAGTGACCTAAATTCTTCAGAGCAGAAGCCATGAAAATATTTGTAGAAGAGACAAAGAGAAGCTATATCCCTCCGGTGAGAAAGTGGCTGGAGTCGAGCTACCAGGTCTGGACCGCTCACATTACAGATTCGCCTGACTAGACATGACAACAGCATTCTATGCACGATCTGATTTGTATATGTGCAAGATGAATCGAGGCGAAAAAAAACTTCCTGGCCCGACACAGTTACCCAAAATTTCTAGCAGTAGATTTAGCTATTGATTCAATTTAATGGTACCATTTGAGGTTGGAAGAGAGGGTGAGACCGAAGAGGTGCATTATATTGCTTTCAGGGAGACTCGTTTGCTCCATGATTATATGGAGGGCACAGAGTGGAATTCTTCTAGAGATCATCAGCGAAGTTATGTTTGTTCGCCTTCCCAGATTTCTTACTGATGCTGAAGTAAATAGTGGTGTCATCAGCGTAGATGCCTACTTGGGATTTGATCACGTCAGGGAGATCATTTATGAAGATCAGAAAGAGGGTCTGGCCTAGGATAGAGCTCTGGGGGACGCCAGCGTCCACGCGGTAGGATGAAGAGACATGCCCGTTCAAGAAAACATTCATTATGCGATTTGATAGAAAAGATTGGATCAAACCAAGCTATAGTCCAGTGATATCATTACCCCGTAGCCTGCGCAGAAGGTCGGCGTGCTAGACCCTATCAAATGCTTTGGAGATATCCAGAGCAACAGTTTGAGATTCGCTGGACTTACTGAGGGCCTGGTATGTATACTCAGTGATGGTCGTTAGCATATCGGCAGTAGACCTGGCAGAGCTGAAACCATACTGTGTGTCTGAGAATAGTTTGTGGGCAGTAAGTTTTTGGAACTATTTCAGCATTGATAATAGCCTCGAACAATTTTCTTGTAGGAGGCTGATAGAGCGATAATTGAATGGGTCTGATGCAGGAACCACAGAAGAGGACTTCAATCAGGTATGAAAACAGAAAACAGAGAGGCAGTAATTATAGAGTTTAGAGGAGACAGGCGAGAGTTCAGGATCACATTTCTTCAGGACAATGACCAGGATTCCGTCGCCTTAAGGGGATCAAGTTTTGAAATTATCTTAGATACCAGAGATGAGCTTATGTTACCATCTATCAGCTGAGCATTAGTTATAAGGGGGGAAGCCGGGTGCGGATACTCCAGACGAGTCAAATGTGGAGTTGGATGAAAATCTGCGAGTCAAGTATTCGGCCTAGTCAACAGATGCTGTGAGGACGTCAAATTTATTGATTAAGGGAGGGATGGAGGGTTTGCTGCTGTTCAGCACACGTCTGCAGAGCCGCCAAGAGTCTGTTGAGCCGGACTTGCGAGCTGCTATGCGCTGCCTCATTCTCTCAGCAAACAACAGCTTAGCCTTGTTCAAGATCCTCTTACACTCTTTACAAACAAAGGCAAATAGGCGCATATTATAGTCTGACGCGTGGCTCCGAAATAGCCTGAAGTTGTGGTTCTTGTGGCGAAGAGAATGTGTTTCAAGATGAGACTATTTTGACTATGTTTTGTTTCATAGCTATTTTGTTTCTGTGACGACAGTCACTTTTGTAGTTAAATAAACACGAGTTTCTGTTTTTGGGGGTATTTTTTGTAAAGAGAGGTGGTGAATTTATGACAGTTGGTATTGATTAATACGCCAAGCAAAGGAATTTTATTATTAAAATTGAGTTCGAACGAGGTGTTAGAGAAACTGGAAACTTATACATAACACCAGCAATAGACATTTTTCTAAGTGCCGCTTAAATGTGGCACAAGGCTGAAATAATGGGGCATCTAGTGAAGATCGAACGCACTACGCAGTTGTAACTGTTTCTAACGAGACGAACTTGCTACCCATTACACCACGTCGACGTGTACAAATTATGAGCTGATAAGGTATCTTGAATCTGGCGCTTAGACTGCTCGGCCAGGAATAGGCAGTTAAAATTTCTAGAGAACGTAATGAAGAAGGAGGACTTTGAAAATTGACACTCACAAAACAGACTGGCGGGGGATAAACAGAGGAAAGCAGCACGTAACATACTTGATGAGCTTGAGTAAATAGATGGTGGAAAACGTGGTTGGGAGAAATAGCAAAAAAACTAAACTTATTAAGAGCCACAAGAGAAAGGAAGATGTGGTGGGTCATGAATTCCTTCGTCCTGAAGTGACACTGAAAATTAAAGAAGAAATAAAGGAATTGAACAAAAATAAAGACCGCTCGGCCGGAAATAGGCAGTTAAAATTTCTAGAGAACGTAATGAAGAAGGAGGACTTTGAAAATTGACACTCACAAAACAGACTGGGGGGGATAAACAGAGGAAAGCAGCACGTAACATACTTGATGAGCTTGAGTAAATAGATGATGGAAAACGAGGTTGGGAGAAATAGCAAAAAAAATAAACTTATTAAGAGTCACAAGAGAAAGGAAGATGTGGTGGGTCATGAACTCCTACGTCCTGAAGTGACACTAAAAATTAAAGAAGAAATAAATTGAACAAAAATAAAGAAACAAATGCCTCTTTGATACCTTGACCTGACTTCCTCATTATTTCTTACTTTGATTTTTTTTCGCCTCTTTCCTATCATTCATTCTAAAACTTTCTGAACTTCATGTTTCTTCTGCTCTTCTTTTTTTTTTTATCAATCTCTTCCTTCATCCGTATTCTTAAATTATTTCTTTTGTCATCATTTTATTGCGATTCTCTCTATCTCGACTTCAGAGACTGAGTTACCGCTGCTTTGAGAAGACAATCAGTAGTCATTAGTCAGAATGCATCTTTGTGTTTCTGTAATAAGGAGTATTATATTAGCGTAAAAACCTCCGTATAAGAAAGGCTGGGGAGGAAAAGGAATGATTGTATGATGTATAGATATGTATTACGTTTTACGTTTCCCCTCTTTCTCTCTTACTCTTTCTATTTCTCGCTCCCTCTTTGTGTTTATATCTGTCTTTTATTTGACATATGTACGCGTGAACACAAACATACATTTCAGAATAACTGAAAAAGAGATAAAGGGGAGCAAGAACAACGGCGTAAATAAACATGTATATAATTATATACATAGACACACGTAAATAAATATACAAGATTAATGCTACTCAAATATGTAACAAAGAATAAATATATGTTACAACTATCTGTGTTTCTAGACATACATAATTATTGTAAGAAAGAAATATCATTCATTCAGTAATGAATTTGAATACTCTCGCCTACTGGCAAGTGTTTACATTGTATATAACACGCAAAAGTTCGACTTCCTCTAACGAGTGCCCATAGCGCAGGGGTAGAATCGCCGACTGATGTCAATTCGGTCGGGTTTTCAATGTTGGCTAGAAGCCATTGAATGTCTTGCCGTACTGATGAGATGTGATGCAGCGGAACAGATCTGTCAGCGGATGACTATATATATATATATATACGCTGAATAAATTTTAGTCTAAACTGCGCGAAAATAAAAATAAAAACACTGACATCCCATTGTAACAGACATATTTACCAACATTACATAAAAAATATTTTCAAATACTAAAGAGTAAATTTATTCAATAAAATTGCCATTTGCTTCAGCCATGGTCCCCAGATGATTGGGAATCTTTTTTTAAAAAATGATTTCCTAAAAGCAAGAACAGAAATTATTCCCAAGTGTAACCATTCTAATAAATACATGCTAGGATCATAACATCATGGATAAAAGTGTTCCAAGACCGTTATGTAACTTCTAATATTGAAAATAAAAGATCCCTGTTATGTGAGCGTGTAAAAAACTGTAAAATCAGTTATTGAAAATCACCTGAAGACACCGAAAGGTAGAAACCAATGTCTCGATGTAACACGTTTCCAAATGAAAAACATTTAAAACTTCTACTATATAATTGTATCGAACAGTTTTTAATAAAATTGTGTACTGGTCTAAATTAATAATGACTAAAAACTAATTAATTAACTATATATATATATATATATATATATATATATATATATATAAAGGAAGACTCAACTCGTCATATTAGTTATAAACTATAGTTCATTTCAATGAGCTTAATTAGCTCATACCATCAGACTCTTTTACAATATTTCCCCCACTTGGCATAAAATTTCTGCCGGAATGAACTTTTTTTTTAAATGAAGAGTAAACATAATAGAAATAATAATAATAAACATAAGATTACAAACAAATAAATAAATGACAATAAATGTAATGGGAAGGAGGAAGGAAAGAAGAGAGATAGAGTCCAGTTCCAAATATGGGTAGTATCCTTTTGAAGTTATTTTGACCGTCTAAGATGGCATGACCTCTGAAAAAAACACAATTCCCCTGACTTTAGGTGTCTATTTGACCCCATCAGGTCAACCCACTTACCTATACTTACTTTTATCCATATATATCTATGTGTACATTCCTACATATACTTAACCTTTGATTTTATTTAAGTTTACAAATCCATTGATTTATTTTTTTATTTTTTTATCTTTTTAGGTCTTAGCGTTTTCATACTCACACATATACGCTTTATAGGCGTATATATATATATATATATATATATATATACCTGGCGAGAAAGAAAAACTGCGACATACATACATGCATATTATGTAATGTTGATATATATTAGTGTATATAGAACTTTATCATAAATGTGTTCGTGTGTAATATTCGTGTGTCTTTATTTGAATATATGAATATGTGAGTGTTTATGTAAGAATATTTTGAACTTCATGTTTATTCAATTTTATATATTTTACATAATTATATATAGTCTTTCATGTTCTGTTAGAATCTAACATGGCAACGAATTACATTTCTCTTGTCTGCTTAGACAAAACAAGTAAGTAGCTTCCTATCGTTTCTCAGTGCGGTGAGTAAGTCACTTGCTTCCTCAACAAAAGCGAACAATATTCAAAGTACGACAGACTGACGACAAATACTCTCCTATTAAGCAAAAATGAAAAAGAATGAGGACATTTTTCGAAGTAAATTTCGGAATTATTCGTTTACAGCGCTACATAAACTTTCAAAACTTATATTCATCGTTATTTTCATGAGAAGTTTTAAATGATGAGCTTAAAGATACAGTGTACAACAATATATTATCACGAATCGAATTATTTTTCAGAACTTTTATTCCAAACGAAATTTCTTTTCTTTTCTTTTTTTAATCATTTAAACTCTAGCAAGGACAGGATGTCACTAGTACATAATTGAATGCTAGATAATTTCATCAAAGATGATGGAAAGATTTGAAGCAACCGAAATGTCATTCTAAAGTAGGATGCTGAGGATAACATGAACGGAACACGTGAGTAACGACAGGTTTTTGAGAAAATGCACACAAGAAGGAAGCTGGTACTCAACATCAGGTAAAACCGCTGCTGTGTTTGGGGCATGTAAGGAGGAAGTAGGGCTTGGAGAACCTGATGCTCACGGGACTGATACCTGGAAAGAGAGACAAGGAAAATCAATGCATGACGTACTTGATAGACTTGAGCAAAAGGATTTTGGAGCTGGGATTGAGTAGGATAACGGGAGAAGGGTTATTACGAGCGACAAGAGATAAGGTAATGTGGAAGGCTACGATCGCCTACGTTCAGAAGGGACACGGCACATAGAAGAAGAGAAGAAATAGAGAGGAGTGAAGAAATGCTAAAAGATGAATGGAATTCAAGAAGATAGAATATAATTTTTGAAGTTGCATCTAAATTTTTTAAGATTGTAGCTCTCAGGGAAGCAAATAAGAGAAGGGATTTCTACAGGTTGTAATTGCGAGAAAAAAAACTGATAGATTAGAAATGAAAGCAGAATTTAGCTGTTTTCTCATTATTTATTCTGAACTGAATTCTTTATTTAACCCACGATAAGCCAGGTTAGGGAGATTAAATGTTTTGAGGAGCGTGGAATAATCTCTTAATTGCTGTTGTTGCCAGGTCCACGAAGTGTTAGCACCTGTTAGGGTCCCAAGCAAAAATTAAAACGCTCGGAAAATGTAAAAATACATATTTATAGTAACAATAGCAGCAATATATTTTTAGAAAAAAATCTAACAATGATTTTTTTAATTAAATTACAAGCAACGCATTTTAATAGTACAATGCCCAGCAATCTAACACTAAAAAAGTTATAATACATTATCATAGGAAAATGACCTGCAAAATATTTTTATTATTTAAAAACAATTTATCTAAAAAAAAAAAAGCACACGTTTACATTGAAAGCATAAAATTATACACAAAATATGTGTATTTGAAGCCATAAAATTGCGGCACATAGCAGAAGATTAAGAAGAATGCTATCTCCATCTACTAAGGGAAACACGAAATCCTTTCAGTCCCATGAAAAGGAATTAGACATATACAAAAAAGTCGAAATAGATAGATAGATAGATAGATAGATAGATAGATAGATAGATAGATAGATAGATAGATAGATAGATGTGAGCAAAATAAACTGAGATAGATAGATAGATAGATAGATAGATAGATAGATAGATAGATAGATAGATAGATAGATAGATGTGAGCAGAATAAACTGAGATAGATAGATAGATAGATAGATAGATAGATAGATAGATAGATAGATAGATAGATAGATGTGAGCAGAATAAACTGAGATAGATAGATAGATAGATAGATAGATAGATAGATAGATAGATAGATAGATAGATAGATAGATGTGAGCAGAATAAACTGAGATAGATAGATAGATAGATAGATAGATAGATAGATAGATAGATAGATAGATAGATAGATAGTGTGTCAACCTGTGCGTATTGCAATACAGTTTACGTAATCTAACGATTTATCAACATCAATGGTTACAACTACTGTCATTTTTGGAAAGAAAATTGGCAAAAAAAACATCACTGTGCTAGCAGATTTCATAAGAATTTGAAGATGGCTGAGTTTAAGAAACATTAATGGTTCTTTTATTACAAAGTTCCAATTTATAAATACATGAACAACCAAAGAAGACGCTATGTACCTCTAGTGTTGCTTTCATCCATACATATAAGCAACATATATGGATCCTTGTAGGCATACCCTGCAAATTATTCTGTTCAGACAAGTTTCAGATCATCCGACCAAAATGGACCATATGGATGTCATGCATAGCACCCTTTCAGAAATATATGTTAACTGTTCACATTATTTACGACTTTTGTCTGCACCTTTGTCTTATTCATCTTTAGTAACAAGACTTCATTTTTTTGTTCACCCCTGATGTGACCAGGTATTGAACGCACAGTTCTTGGGATCAATTACTAGATTACTTAAACACTAAGCCATTGAACGAAATAATGGGTTTGGTTCGATATTACAATGTATATCTCCTGAAGAAGGCCAGAGCGTACAACAGCTGAAAAGTCGCGAATATATAAATAATAATGAAGACAAAAGTTCAAACAATGTAAATAATATAGATAGTTACAATACTTCATCTCCTAAGAAATATAGACAAATTTCAACTGCATGCAAGCATTAATGATTAAAAATTAAAATAAAACGAATTAAACCTGTAGCTCCTACGGGGGACATCTTTATTTGAACTTCACATGATTGTGTTGCCTCAAACTTTTCCTGAAAATTTGTTTTATCAGAAAGTATTTATAAATTGTGCCCAACAGTAGCACTGGTTGTTCGGTCAATGAATGTCGAATGTTTTCATATCAGCAAATGATTAATACTACTTGTACATGTGTCACGAATGTGACACTTGTAGTTGTACTTCTATAATCAGAAATGATTAGTCAAATATAATTAGAAAAGCAACCCCGGGATTCTTTCTTTCTTTGGTTTTTTTACTTACGTTTTAATTTAACAAATTTATTACATAAATACATAATTGTTTTTATTATTATTATTATTATTATTATTATTATTATTATTATTATTATTATTATTATTATTTATTAGTTTTAATTTAGAAAATTTAACATGGGGAACAAAATTACATCACTAGAATTCCAAATGACATGTGAGGAACTAACACATGATGTGTTAAAAAACTAACTTAATCACTTATCATGACACACAACCATAACTGTATACTTCGTCGTATCATGGATAGCCACCCGCAAAAACTACTACACAGTCCAGATCGATCCCACTCACGGATAGTGTTTCGTAGTAAAATCTTTCTTTTTTTAAACGGATTAAGGATATGGAGATTTTACATTAAATAATCGACGTTGTGTCACATTCGGCCTCAGTGAATTAGTTTTTGGCAAATACCCAGATACAGAAAATTGTGATAGAGCCGCCTCGACATTATACACTTGCTGGTGGTATGACCTTCTTAAGAGTTACTTTCTGGTTCTCTTCTTCTTCTTTTATGTGTCCTGTTTTTTTCAGGGCGTAGGCGATCATGGCTTTCCACATCTCCCTATCCCTGGTGGCTCTTAGCAAGCTTTCTCCTGTTAAACCACGCAACCCTCGTTCCGTCATCCACCTGATCAGGTCCTTCAGATATGTTATCCGCTGCTTTCCTCTGTCTCTTTTGTCCTCTATTTGGCCTGTTAGTATCAGGTTCTCCAAGCCCTCCTTCCTCATTGCATATCCCAGGAAGTTTAGCTGTCTCTTCTTGATACCCACTATTAATTTCCTTTTCGTTTCCATTCTTTCCAAAACATCATCATTGCTCACATGCTCGATCCATAATATTGGCAGCATCCTTTGGTAGAACCACATTTCAATTGCTTCAAATTTTTCCTTCATCTTCGATGATATTATCCAGCATTCACTGCCGTATTGAAGAACTGACATCACATACTCCAGTACTCTCTTCTTTGTTTCTGGCGAAATTGTCCTGTTTCAGAAAATTGTTTAACTGACGCTCTTAATGTACAATTTGAACTTTTATTTACTATTTAATAACCTTTTCTATTTTCAATAGGACTAGATGGGTTCGCTTATTGTTTAGTTCACATCATCCTTAGTCTTTTGTAAATGAGTATAGGTTTATCTCTTGTTTGGGTTTGGCTTCCTTCTAAAGCCTTTTGTTTTTCTTTCACTTTCGGTGTCCCTTTGCATTTTGGTGGCATTATCTCATTGCTTGGGGTGATGCATTTTAATCTCTAACCCTCGACTACCAGTGGTCTCGCTCCTTGCTACTGGTTGAATATAATTGTTAAAATAAACCCCAGGAAATAAAATATAAGCATCCTATCTAGAATAATTAAAGCAGCAGAACTTCTTGAGTCATACACATTATGCCTCGTCAGGTTGCTCAATACCAAGAAACGCTCACTATCAAGTGAAGACTAAATGACCCACTGGGAGAAGAGTGATTTACACATGCTGCTCAAGGAAAAGCTAACATTCCTTACCCTCATTGCTGATATCCCCTATCCCTATCTTTCTTATAGCAGGATATATTGACTTATATATCTTTTACCTATAAAGACTTAATATATTTCTAATAAAATAAGACGCTTGTATACATTAGAACAAACTATGATAACCATGTGTAGAAATTCGACTAAAATCAATATTCCATCTGCAGAATTCACAAATGAAGAACAGAATTGATAATTTATAATTGTTTAATGAGGTCGAAGATTTTTTATTGTGGTATATATATTATACATTTTTCAAAGAGTAAATTTCTAATTATGTAGTAAAAGAAATATAAGAACGAAAGATATTAAATTATAAAACATATTTCTGCCTTCTGCAATACCTTGTTCATGTACTAATATGATTATATAAGTGCAAAAGAACAGATATAGAGAAATAAAAGCAAACTCTAAGAACAAAAGATGTCTCAAAAGTACGAGACAAAAGTTACATGAAGATACAGGGTGTGGAAAAAAATGGAAACATCAACTACTATAATTAAAGAATTTCGAAAATTTGACTAAACTATCAAAAGCTTGACTTTTTATGTTTGTTGGTTTAATATTCGTAGTACTTCATTTTTTGGTTGTTTTTACAGATATTATTTAAATAAGTTTATTAAAACCAGCAGTCAACACTTTTTAAGAATTTCCAGTGGTCATCTTCATCCTATTGTTCAGGAACTTTTTCCGGGGAGAAATTCCATCATTTAGGACGATCATCATCATGATTTTGCGGCCTCGGACGAGATTCAAAATCTTGTCAGTAGCTGAATACTTGATGCTTCGCCAGACCTACCAAGGGTGTTTTTATCGTGACACCATCACTAGATGGGTTGCTTATCACGGCTTAAGAGAGGCCCGCTAACCCTCATTAAAAGAAGGATATCCCGCGCCAGTTTCCCAACCTGGTGTTTTTTACAACCTCGCGGTAAAAAAAAGATATTATACATGAACTACTGCATGTACAAAACAGTAATTTTTGAATGTTTTTTTTTTAACGTCGCTTGCAACGACTGTTTCTTTTTGATCATTAAAGATATTATCCATAAACTTCTGCTTGTTGAAAACAGTAATTTTTGAAAGAATTTTTTTTTCTTTTTGTTATAACGTCGGTTGCAAAGCCTGTTTCTCTTTGATCGTTAAAGATATTATACATAAACGTCTGCTTGTAGAAAACTGTAATTTTCGAAAGGATTTTTTTCTTCTTGCTATAACGTCGGTTGCAACGCCTGTTTCTCTTTGATCATTAAAGAGATTATATATAAACTACTGCTTGTAGAAAACAGTAATTTTTTAATGTTTTTTTTTAACGTCGGATGCAACGCCTGCTTCTCTTTGATCATTAAAGATATTATACATAAACTTCTGCTTGTAGAAAACAGTAATTTTCGAAAAGATTTTTATCTTCTTGTTATAACGTCGGTTGCAACTCCTGTTTCTCGTTGATCATTAAAAATATTATACATAAACTTCTGCTTGTAGAAAACAGTAATTTACGAAAGGATTTTTTTCTTCTTGTTATAACGTCGGTTGCAACGCCTGTTTCTCTTTGGTCATTAAAAATATTATACATAAACTTCAGGACGATAATGCACCTATTCATACTGCAATATAGTAGCTGAATGGCGCAAAAACTTTCTAGTAAAGTAGAACATCTTATTTGACCACCACACGTCAAAGATCTTATCATTACTGAATAGTTATGGTTCATTTTAGAAAAACAATTGAGGAGTCAGTATCCTCCACCATCATCGTTGTTAGAATTGGAGATTGTTATAGTTGAAGAATAGATGAAAATTTCTCTCCAAACAATTAAAACTTTGTATGAGTTGATCCCACGCAGAATTCAAACTGCAATTACTACCAAAGAGGGTTCTACCCCTTATTTAAATAATCTTGCTTGAGATTTAAAGGTGTTTCCATTATTCTATCTACCTCTGTAATCTGACAAATACTTTTTCTCGTAAAAGATAGTTTACAGTGATATCACGTTGAAACACCGGTTACAGTACTATCAATGAAGTTAAGCAACGTCGATCCTGGTCGGAACCTAGATGCGTTTAGATATACAAGTGGTGTAATAGACAACGGCTTGGATTTAGAAATCTTCTTCTAATTCCAGTTAAGTTCACTTAAACGCAAACGTCCTTGGTAATGATATGAATCTACCTCTTCTCTAGCCATATATGTTAAATAGTAGAACTTGTATCACTAAATCATTATCATACCCGAAAATTTCTTCCAATCACAAAATATCTTCTAGCTTTAAATAATTTGCAACATCAATCAAATCAATAGTAAAAAAAAGTGCGTGAAAAATTGAATTCCAAGGTCGCAAACAATATATTACTTAACACAATATAACCTGAAGCTTGTGGCCAGAATGACAGATGCTGTCTCGTAATGCGCATGCCAGAGAAGCATTAAAACAATCAATCCAGCTTCCAGTATATTTTGAGGTGTTGAATGCCAAACTTATGAACAAAAAAAGACTTAGATGAAGCGGTAATTGTTGTGGCCAGAAGACTAGAAGATACTTACAACACGGCTAGTAATGTGACCCCATTTGATTGCGTTTGGTAACTATAGGCCGTAGTACAAGAGAAGAAATATCGACATTCACTGACAATACATTAGTCAGCCACGACTTATTGATAATAGAAGTGAACAAAGTTCTTCTCGCCAAGTATGGACCATCAGAAATGCAACTGTGACACCAGTTGTAGTTAGCTTTAATCAACGGAAAGAAAAGAAATACAGGCTGTGATAGGTAAATTATCACTATTTTATATTTTTAATTTGGCCACATACGCGTTGTTTGTTTTTGATTTCATCGACTGCACAGTATAGTAAGGTCAGTTGGGCACCGTCTTTGAGAAAAAGAGTACCATGATGCCATTCACCATGGCAGAAGTTTAGAAACAGCATGCTGTAATGCTTAGCATTCACAATGGAAGCTGCAATACGAACATTTAAGAATGTTTGGGTGTCAATCGGTGAACTGTGCAGAGTATTAAGAAAGAGTTGGATTAGTCTAATGGTGATTACGTAGCCTTTTAGAGTGATCAGTACTGATATCGACGTTATGCCTTCATCCATCTTTTTACAAGGCCTTAGACTACATCAAGTATCTTGAGAAGTGTTGGGGCGCTCTCCACCTTTCCACGGAAATGGACAATTCGAATCACTATATAAAATAGTAGTGATTATACCTCGAGGAAGGAAGTCGAGTAAGGAAGTCGAGTGAGCGAGTCAGTCGGGTATTTCCGGAAGTGTTCTAATAGTCAATCTATCACGTCTCTACGACGATACTGTATACTAATTACCTTGTTCTGTATTCTACTAATCCTCACCTCTTGTAAATACTTCTCTTTCCGGTCGATACACCTACTTTATTACTATTACGTTGTTTTGTATTATTTCACATAATTCTGTTACCCGACGTAAAAAGAAGGCATTGCTCCTCTGGGTCAATAGTGCGGCTACTGCAAGACCCTATGTCATGCAACAGTATTCTACACCATGCCAAAGAAGCAGAAGACAGCCATGGTTGTCAGACAATTTCTACGACCGTGGTTAAATTCATTGAGGATTTCATTCTAAAGAGTAAATTTCTCTTTAGTATTTCAAGCTATTTTTGTGTAATTTTGATAAATATATCTGTTAAAATGAGATGTTGATGTTATTTTCATTTTTGCGAAATTTAGATGACAATTGATCCATCGCCCTCCGTATATGGTAACACACAGCACATCGATTCTTGTTGCGACTGGGGCTTTAAGCTAGTCACCTGCTAACAAATCGTCTTTATTGAGAGGACGGTTGTCGAAAAAGGGCAAAAGTGGAAAGCAGTGTATGCATGTAGCGTTATGGTGGGAGGGCGAGGTACCATGATGAGAAACAGATTAGTGATATGAATGTGCGGCTTTTGGTAATGTTATTCTACATGCTTGCATTTATGTAGATTTTCTGTTTTTGCGCAAGGCTTTCATCAACATCATGGAAAATCAAAAACACCCTTCCATACAACGATTTTCTAAACTTGACACTGCGTCACCACTGCGCAGATGGCCCGCTGCATTTTCCAAGATACAGGTTGTGGAGAAATAGATATCAACACTGCTTAGAAAAATGTCAGTTTCTGAAATTGAGATTCACCATTCAGTATTGATTTTTGTGTCCCTCTTTCTTTATATATATATATATATATATACATATATATATATATATATATATATATATATATATATATATATATAGTAAAATGAATTAGAACACTCTGGCTATTGTAAAATGAATTAGAGCACTCTGGCTATTGGGCGCGTATAATGATAATATAAACGCTAAAATGTCTGCCTTCTACTACCGAACGCCCATAGCCCAGAGGTAGAATCGCCGACTGACGCCAATTCGGTCGGGTTTCAATCCTGGGTTAAAAAGCAATCGGAGTCTAACCGTACAGATCTGTTTCGCTGTATCACAGCTCATCAGTGTTGCTAGAGACATCCACTTGCTTTTGGCCGGGATATGTCAAAAATATTTCTTTGGGTTATAATATATTTATGACTTAATGTGCTCAATATCTGGAATAGCGTATGTAATTATAATGGTGACCATTGACGTCAACACCCATCAGCGACAGTTTGTTCCATGCTTAAACGTAATCATCAGGCAATATGCATTATGTTTTGACTTGAGTATTTAGATATGCTTGTCATGGGTGCATTATAGGTAAGGTCATTTTATTATCCTAGCGGTTATATGAGTGTGCGATACCGGTTGTATTAACAGTTATTCTAAGGGAAAATCATTCTGCATACAAATGCACTTTTGTGATTATTAATATTTTATACTGTTGCTTGTTAACTGTTTAGCTCATTATTAATATTATTTTTCTCTGTTGTTGGTTGTTATTATTACATTTACTTGTGTATATTTGTGTTTTCGTAGTTTCTTAATTTCATGGACCAGGCTTGCCTCCCAGAGAGTAAAACACTACGCCTCCTTGGTCTCACACTTTCAGCGGACCTCAAGTGGAATGACTATATCGAATCCATTGCTAAATCCGCTGCTATGAAAGTCGGTTCTCTGTGCAGGGCCCGGAGGTTTTTTTCCGTCTGCATCTATCCTGCACATTTATAAATCTACCATCCGCCCGTGCATTGAAAACTGTTGCCATATCTGGTCGGGTGCCCCTGCTATTCTCCTTGGGTTTCTAGACAAGGTACAGCGGAGGGTCTGTAATGTGATTGATACCGACTTAGCAGACCGCCTGCAGCCTCTCTCTCACCGGCGCGACGTGGCTTCCCTGTGTCTCTTCTATAAATACTTTCACGGCTTCTGCTCCGATGAACTTAGATCAATGGTGCCCCCTCGGTTCGAATTTGCACGAGATACTATATTAGCAACTAGATCCCACCCTTTTACAGTGAAACCGATAAAATGCAACTGCAACTTCTACTCCAACAGTTTCTTTTCTCGCACTTCCCGACTGTGGAATTCTCTTCTACATGACTGCTTCCCCGACGGCTACAATCTCCAGGAGTTTAAATGTAAGGTCAATAGACACCTCCTAACAAACTAACTTCCATTCTTTCAAACACTCTTCCCACCCACCCAACTATCTATCACCCTCTTCTGACATTTCCTATATCTAACCACTCTTCTTATTTACCTCCCCCTATGTAGCCCCAAGCGCAATAGTGGCATTGGAATGCCTTGCTTGGGGTGAAATCATTTTTAAAAAGTATATTATTTACTTAATTGACTTATTTAGATTAAATAATTTTATTTAACTATTTTATTATCTATTTATTTTTGCGTTTGAGTTTTCGATTTTTACGTAACGTAAACAAAATTGTTTTCGTGTTTACATTTTGAAATTAGTTCTAATCGTTTATTTAGTAATTTGTGTTTGTCTAGACAGTTAATTATAGTTATTTTCTCATCCGGACAAAGTTTATAATTTTTATTTATTGCTGTAAGCTCATGATGCTTTCCCTATTCGCTATGTGATTTGGCTGTTGTTTGAAAATTCCCAGATGTTTTTAAGAAGCATTGTGCTTTTCGGGTATATATTATTCGTAGAGTATATTTTGTGCGAGTAGTTTATTTTTTACAGAGTCCATCAGTTACGCCTATGTATATGTTATTCGTTATCTGCTGCTTTTATAGAGATGTAGTATACTACAAGAGTACATGCATCGACTGTCATCCCTAAATTTTGACTTCAATGACAACTTATATATATGTGTGTGTGTGTGTGTGTGTGTGTGTGTGTGTGTGTGCGCGTGCATGCGTGCGTTTGTGTAAATTCATGACAAAGAATATTGCGTTCACACATGAAACACATTGTTGTCATTCGGTGTTGATATACTCACACATATTTACACACGTTCTATTCTAGATATTGACCACTCAGATAAATATAACATACCTTCAAACTATATTGTATAATAGATAGATAGATAGATAGATAGATAGATAGATAGATAGATAGATCGTCAGGGAAAGCTTATGGGAAAACCATGGTAGGATTGTTGGCTCACTAGGTATACTTTATTTATTCTGCTCCACCTAAGTATTGAGCGCTTTTTTGTTAGTTGATTACTCGTCTCGGGCTTTTTATTTGGGTTACGTACTGACTTGATCCGAATCCCTTTGGCTGATGTTCATGTGCTTAGCTCTTTCTTTTTTTTTATAACCATTTTTCCTTCCACATAGATCCACGGCGGGTTTTTTGACACGAGTATAGTTATAAGTTTGTCTTTATATATATATATATATATATATATATATATATATATATATATATCTTTATATATAGTCTTTATATATATAGTCTTTATATATATTGTCTTTATATATATTGTCTTTATATATATATATATATAGAGAGAGAGAGAGAGAGAGAGAATAAATACAGAGCAAATAGGAAAATGTGTCTTTGATCTAACATGTTTCACTCACTTGAACAGGCTTCTTCAGAGAATATTTAACGATGAATGATTCAAAAATCATATTAAAAAAATCCAAGAGATAGATATGTTGATTGAGTTATGGTTTCTTTGGTCAAATATGTGACATACGTCATAAAGCAATAGCTGAATATTAAATGTAGAAGAAAAACCTTGTTTCTGTTTGTAATCGTTCATTATTAAAGAATCTCTGAAGAAGTTCGTTAAATTAAAACATGTTAGATTAAAGATACTTTTTTCTAATTGTTCTTTATTTATTCTGTTCATCATGTCGGATTCCGATCTATATATTCAACAGTGATATATATATATATATAAGAAAAATTAAGGTAGACACGTTATTTCATGGTAAATCGGAAGTGAAGCCTATTTCAGGCGAACCATCATCAGCTTCCGTCTTTATTGTACAAAGGAAATTCTCAAAGACTTAAAAAAACGAATAATATATATATATATATATATATATATATATATATATATATATATATATATACAATTGGAGTAGATAGATCTATCTATTGCCCGGTTCACACTCCACCCATGTCTATTGAACAGGTTAAGACGCTCATCCCTTGTTCCCTGTTTAAGATGTGGTTTCTGGCTTTCTCTTTTCCAATCTTCTCACTATTACGTAGCCCCCTGCACATCAGTGGCGTTACCGCCTTGCTCGGAGTGATACCATTATATATATATATATATATATATATATATATATATATTATAATGATTGCGTATTTGGGCAGCAATCCTTTTTTACAAGTTTCATTACAGACGACCGCCTTGGTACTGGATGTTTTACACTGTCTAAATGTTATATATATATCCATGTGGTTTCGATAATTTTATTGGCGGTTTTTAATGCGTAATATTATCGAGTTTAGAATATTCAAAAAACATTCCAATCACTAAAAAATATAGAAACCTACATATTGAGTTAAAAATATAAAAAATATCATTGACAGTGGCTAAAAGAATAGTCGATAGCGCTCGCATATATTGAACATTTCGAGTGTTTTACATATCTTATGTCCAGAAAACAAAACACTTGTACAAATGCAAGAAGAATTATATAATTTTCTCACAGTCAGTCAGTCAGTTAAGTGCCATACGCGATACACGCTTGGCTGATCATGTCTCAAAAGAGACATGACCAACTGGGCAGAAGATTAACCCGCAGTAGGTTGCCATTGCTAGACTGGTTGCCGACCAAGTCTATAGAACCCAATCTGTCCTGCTATTTAACCTATAACTGAAAGGAAGAGACGGATTAATATCTTTCCCAAGGGTATTTGCGCGTAAGTGAATACAATGGATTCAACTGGAATTCGAACTCGGCTCCCCGGCTTCTCGTTCCGAGCCGATATCTACTGGACCACAACGCACATCCGTACCCTGTCATAAAAGGCTGTATACCTTTATTTTGTAAATAATGCGTTTAATACCAATTTTCGCGCAATATGCAACATTTGCAAAACATGTGATGATACCGAGCAAAGAGAGGGACCGGATGTTTGCACTCTCACGACCACAAAGCAAATGACCAAAACTCGTCGGTGCGCACCCCGGCTTTACGCAGATGTTCCGGTTGAAAACTAAAAATTAATTAAATAACAAATTCCAGTTCGCGAGCCTACGCGAACTTTATTTATCGGCCAATGGGAAGCTCAGAATCAAATACGGATGTGAATTCCCAAATGATCTGCTGCGATCCAAAAAGTCGAAATAAAAAGCCGATACAAAAAGCATCGCCAGACAGACCGACGCAGACAGGCACGCACAGACAGACTCGAGAGAGACGAGTATAATTAGTATCTCCCTTGACCGACGTCAAGCGGCTTATTATGCTCGCCTCCCTTCCCTCTCCTTTCCTTCTTCTCTGTCTCAAAACTACTTACCGACAAAAGAGCGGATACATCAAAGACATTCCTTACTTACAACGCTCTCACATACCTAAGTACAAATTCTTTTTTCAGCATTTCATCGCCATGAACATTTTAACGTCCGTTGGACTCATACTTAAAGGATTACTTTAATTGTAAAAACCTTAATTGATATGTGTATATATAAAATGTTGTTTCTAAACTCAATTTACTTTTCTTGGTTTATAACTATTCTTTATGACTTATAGTGGGCTATCTACAACGAGGCCAAATTCCGTTAATCTGCAACAACATACAACTACTCTTCACTAGAACGGATAAGACCACTATAAACATTATTGATGCAGTTAAAACTTTACTAGATTTGTCATATTGCAAGGATGGTTGACAACAGAATACCTAACGTACTCATCTAGAGCCAGCTTGATAGAAGACAAATGAATGTTGGACGGCCATGCCTCTAAATAAAATAAATTTAAATAAAAGCTAAAGAGTAACCTCTCAAATGTCAATGTATTTCATACTTATTTCGAGCGTGTTGCCCTGAACAGATTTAACTAGAGTTAATTATTTCAAAGTAAATTTTGGGATTGATTATGTTAGAGACGCATACGAGTGTGGGTCTTTCTATTCTGTTATTGAAAAAGATAATACGGTTCTCATTGTTAAAAAAGATAAGGTTGATAGTAGGACATGGATGTTTAATCTACAGAGCCACTTTTATAGCGAGATGTTCTCGGTAAGATGATTATATAGACATTTATTTTATACGAGCAGAATTTCTCTTATGGACTCTTGTAAATTGTGGATATATATATATATATATATATATATATATATATATATCCACAATTTACAAGAGTCCATAAGAGAAATTCTGGTCGTATAAAATAAATGTCTATATAATCATTATTATTCGATTTAAAACGAGTTGAAATAAATGTCCTTTTATATTTGAATTTATTTAAATTATATATATATATATATATATATATATATATATATATATAATTTAAATAAATTCAAATATAAAAGGACATTTATTTCAACTCGTTTTAAATCGAATACTGGAAATACTAGATGAAATGTTAGCATTGGTTGAATTGACACTTTCATTCAATTGTTCTTGGCTTTGCCAATGAATACTGTCTGCCAGGAAAAGTGAAATTGAAACAGCCTTGCATAGAGATAAAGTCATATATACGGAATCATTAACAACTAGTCGAACAATCAGTGCTCATTTTTCTTGCAGCGTTCACTTTCACTATGCCAAAAATGAGTATATCACTGCTGGCAACTCCTTCATAGGCGACTCTTTAAAATCTTTGGTCAGCCAAGTCTCAACGGCGAAGAGAAATAAGACCGTAGTCATTCGGTTAAATTTCTCTTTTTTTTTTTTTTTTTTTTGCCTGCGTCACGTCAGTTTTATTACCTCGCAATAATAGACTTAATTATTCTTAGAAAATGTTTGTATTCATTTGTATAATTTTACAACTAGTATCATTCCAGTTTCATTACTTTGATTCTTATTTTTTTATGCGTTAACACGCGTTCTTAAAAAGAGTAAACAGACATTCAGATGGACACAAATATACACAGCTGGACACACTGAGAAAATCGATCTCACTCCACTGAAGAATCAGTTTTCGAGACAAGTCTGTTTAATACAGCACGCCAGAAGGAACTACGTTTCATTATTTACTAAGTTTAGTTTGGGCCACCAGACTCAGGGAGAGTCAGCACACACACACACACACACACACACATACATACATATATATATATATATATATATATATATATATATATATATATATATAACATATTTGGGTGTTTTGAGTTTGTCTGTGTATGTATACATATACATGTATATGGGGGTGTGTATTTGTGCGCGTGAGAAAGAGATTTGTCCAAAAAGCATCAGTATTAAATCAAATACCCACTAGAACAGAATACGGCACAAGGTCGACCGAGGATAAAGTGTTAGTCCCACGCGTACAAGGCCAACTGTGGAAACACTGGAATTCCAACCCACTTGGTATTTCAACTTTTGAAGATGCCTCAAGCGCCGAATGTTAAACCTAGCCACCTTGCGAGATAAAGGTATTTCATCGGGAGACATACCCATGAGTACTGACATTTTTTTATCTCAGGTTGATCAACTTATTTTGAGTCTATCACTTGACAATGTCTTAACATTTGAAAATACCTATCTTTTCCCTGAATTAAATACAATTTCCTCAGTCTCATGAAGTTAGTCCGGAATAAAAAAAAAAGAAATAAAAAAAAAGAAATAAAAAATAAACACCCCCAAAATGGTGGATAATCGCGAATTAATGAACTGCTGAAGGAAAAAGCTGTCCCTTAAGAACCTCAAAAGTACAAAAGTACAGAGATGTCGTGATTAAAATCCTTATAGTGAAACTATTCATGATCTGTGGATTAACTAAACTATACTTGTTTTATGAATGTCAAATTCTCATAATCCAGTTCAGTTTTCTTTGTGATAAAAGGTGCAATGGTGGTATATATATATATATATATATATATATATATATATATATATATATACAAAAATCTAGAGTGAGCCAAAACCTACCGCGGTTTCACACTACGGATCGTCAGGGTGAAACCGCGGTAGGTTTTGGCTCACTCTAGATTTTTGTGTGTTTTTGCTCTACTATTGTATCTTTTCTTTCGTACTTTGTATTGAGCACTTTTTCTTGTGTTTGGTTCCGTTTGGGGTTTTTTCTTTACTGCGGAGTATTGAATGTTTTGTTCTTGTTCCGCGGGTTTCTTTTTTTTCCCCCATTTATCCGACGTCCTAGTACACCGGATTGTAACGGATTTAGTTTTCTGTTTGTTAATGGTTTTTTCGGAGGTTTATTTTAGTATAAATTTACGGCCGGCATACTTACAGAGTCTACGTAGTTATTATATATGTATATATATATATATATATATATATATGTGTGTGTGTGTGTGTGTGTGTGTGTGTGTGTGTGTGTGTGTGTGTGGGTTGAGTTGTGAGAATATTTAGCACAGAGATTGTTGTTTTTTTACTGATAAAAAAGTATATTATAAATCAGGTATTTTATTGCAAAGTGCTTCATATCAGGTTATAGAGCGTTTACAGAATTAGCGTAGAGAAGTTTGTCACTAAAGTGAACACAGTCATGTCGACTCGAAGTTTCGTGAGGGCACCGTTATGATGTCTTCACACGTCATATATATATATATATATATATATATAGTCATCCGCAGACAGATCTGTTTCACTGTATCACAGCTCATACGGTTAGACATCCGATTGCTTTTGCCCAGAATTGAAATCTGACCAAATTGGCGTCAGTCGACGATTCTACTTCTGAGGCAGGCTTTTTAGCTTATAATGTTTCATACGCCAGTAGTTAGTGTATAGATATATATGGTTGCAATAGGGTCTTTTGTGTAAGTATCATATTTTATTTTATGTGTTTTTAGGTTTTTGAAATATCGCCTTATTTCTTCATCTACTATGTGGTTTGGGAAGTCATTATAAATAAGAATCTGCTTAATAGTTTTTAATTCTGAGTAAAATATATTTTTGTGGAGGATTTGATTTGTGCTCGGTTAGTTAAATTGTGTAGAGTAGATTACAGTTTAATTCCTTACATTCAATTACGCACAAATACCCTTGGGAAAGGTATTAATCCGTCTCTTCGCTCGAGTTTTTGGGTTAAATAACAGAACAGATTGGGTTCTATAGTCTTGGCTGGCAACCATTCTACCGCAGAAAGCAATGACAACCTAGTGCGGGATAATCTTCTGCCGAGACATGATCGCCCAAAGCTTTACTGACTGATAGTAGATGAATAAACATCAAATAAAATATGATAGTTCCACAAAAGACCCTAAACATATCAAACTCTTTTATTGCAACGAGATGCACGATAATTACAAACAGGATGAAAAAATAATAAAATATCTCATTCGTATACACACACACACACACACACACACACACATATATATATATATATCATCATCATCATCAAACAATTTCAAGAGATTGTATATCTCTCCAGTACAACCTTTTTTACCTATTATGTTGATCTCACAACATGTCATCTTATTAATAGAAACTTCCTCTTCTTATTAGAATATCTGACTTCAGTAAATACACCGATCTAATAGATAAACAATATCGGTTCACAATATTACCCACGTCTGACGAGTACCTCAAAAAGGAACATTTCCAACCCAGTCAGGAGTACAAAAAGAAGAAATTGAG
Organism: Ascarosepion bandense; assembly: GCA_037127315.1. Lineage (NCBI taxonomy): Eukaryota > Metazoa > Mollusca > Cephalopoda > Sepiida > Sepiidae > Ascarosepion > Ascarosepion bandense. Next base: position 1,993,001 of record JBBBDQ010001047.1, read on the forward strand.
AGATCCAATCTATTTAATATTTTTAGTCCATGCACATATACAAGTACAGATGTGAAGAAATGTGCTTTCAGAATTTGATACTACATCCCAAATGAATCTCCTAATAAAGAACAGTGTTTATGCTTTCCTTCCCAACGCTAATTTCCTGATGAGGAGGTGTAAATGCTGATGACATAAGTATTCATAGTTTGGTTAAGAATGATCAAATAAAAAAATCAATATTCTTTATCAGATTTTCTAGTAATTATAAGTCAAAATAAACCTTTCTAAGAAAGGAACTACGATCTGGAACTGGAATGAAAATAAAGATGTCATCGATCCTGAAACCATCATACAAATCAGGATATGAAGTTAGTAAATATTAAGTCTTTAAATAATTTGGCGTATGAATTGATTACAATAAGTAGTATATGCGATTAAAAAATGGAATGCACAATAGGCTGCTTTTAATATAGTTTCGCCCAACACTGGCAATTGCTACAAAACAAAAACATTAACCTAAAAAGCTCGAGTCATGTCCTTAAATAGTTTCATAGTTGAGATATCCATGTCAATGTTAGTGTTGAACTCATTCAGAAATATATAGATCATCAGCTCTATACAACCACATTTTCAGATACATGATCAAAACTTACTTCAGGTTGATGAAACCTCAACGAGGATGAAATTTGTGAATTGGTGAAACAGAATCACAAACATGGAACATGATTAAGATGTTGATGTTCCACATTACTTCAAACAAAATTCTAGGAAGGAAATCTCAATCAGTAGTAGAAAGAGAGATAATAGTTAACTCACATGAAAATCCTATTTTCCTGAAAAATTATTTTCATAGAAAAATTTATAAATTCTAGCCGAGAGGTACCCTGACAGATCAGTCAATGAATGTCAAATGTTTTCGTGAAAGGAAATGAGTAAATTACCATATAGGACTGATTTTTGACCGTCATTATGCACTCGCTTTCAGTTTCAGTAGAACGGTATCATTTTTCTTTACGCTGAAACACAATACTGTGTCACAAAAAGTTGAATGAAGGCGCCTGATTTTCTTTCAATTTTCTTTTAATGTTTCCATATTTGAAACCTGGCTCATCAGCGTAAATGGAATTTAGGTACACACAGACTATGAACTCGTCAATTACAGTCATAAATCTTGATACCAAACATTTGAGGACGCCAAACATGCTGGGTGCCAGCAATCGCAAAGAGGTTTTATTTTGTTTCATTTAACCAAAGTAAGCAAACTCAAGATTATAACTTATAACTGGGTTAAATTCTGTAAGTCGTACTTGTAAGCTGGTCATTTTCAGAAAAAATCATTTGAGGCTCTCATCCTTTTTACTTTATCAGCAACATTTATTTCAGTCGGTGTTTTTGGGTCTTCATCAATCAATTTCCTGATCAAACGAATGGTGTCAGCTTGCATGATCGACCGGGTCGCTTCTGAACGCTAGCAATATTCCGTTTTCCTGCTGATATTGACAAACATTGATAACAATGTTTTTGTTCAGCTTTCAAATTCTGGTTGTTATTTTCTTTGTGAAAAGAAAGAAAATTACAAAATGGAAGCGAGTTCTTTACCAATGAACGCGATGGCCGGGCTGAATATCTGTAGAAAAATATTACTTAAAGTGTATAAACTTTTTTTTAAATAAATATTTCTGAAAGTGTACAATCTATTTTTATTTATTTATCATTACATTTAAATGACTACGACCGGTTGAGAAACATACTTAATATATCAAATCAATTTTTCATGGGGTTTACTCACTTTTGCGCAGTAATATATTCATTTTTTGCAGCAATATTCCCACGTTGTCAAATCTGGTCATATATAATAATTGATGTCCGTTTTCATAAGAAAGTTATTGTTCACCGACGCTGGCCAGTCACAGAATTCATTCAACCAATGCTTTTATACACTGGACCATGTTTCAATGAATAAATTTTTAGAAAACTCATGTCTTAGTAATCATTTTTACCAGCGTTTCTATTACAGTTTGGACTGATTTGGACTTACATTCACAGGTGATTTCCTCTATATGTGGTCAGCCATACCTGATTTTTCTGTTTTTACTTGTGTTACGACTTTACGGTGTTCCTAAAGTTTTATCTTAAAGAGGCAGCCTGTTCTTCCTTTGTGTTTCTTGCCACTGAATATGACGACAAATATGCGGACAACAGTCCGAACAATGTAAATAGTGTAAATAGTTACAATACCTCATCTCAGAAATATAGACAGAAACATATATATATATATATATCAGTACGTATCTTCTAAAGCCTTACAAAAGGAGTATAAGTGGGTCATTAACTTGACGCATTTTAAGTTTTGATAGAAAGACAGATCACCTTTTCTGGTTTCTGTTGATGATTTGTCACAAGAATGACAAGATCAAATTAGTCTCTGGCGGCTCTGCTTGTCAAAGGGGATATCAACGTTTCGTTTTAATTGATCCGTGTATTTCCCTGTCATGTGAGGCTAATATTCTGATAGATCAATTCATTCAATCTCGTATCTTTCATTGTACATGGGCGGAATGACAGCGTTCATAACTGGTTCTTCAAGAAATATTCAAACGCAAAATATTTTTCGACCTACACAAATCTATATTTTCCTCCTCCTTCGATTATCTTTACACAGCTCATGTTTTAATAGTATTTTTCAGCATCTAATCTAATCTAATTATAATACTCAGAAATTTTATTTGGTATCCGTCAATCTCGAGTGAATATAGAGTTTACTAAACTCGTTGAAGACGTCATCTCAGTCACGTTTGTATTTATTCCCCACTCACAAAACCAATTAGTATTTTATAGCGCTACATTGCTGAGCAGATCTTGCTTACAGTTTGGAAAGGAAGTGAATAATCTGGTGTGATCACCATTTTGATTAAGACCAGCCATGTTCGATTAATTATGGCTTCGTTTTCGTAGAATTCCTCGACGGTTTGTTAAGAGTGTGCTCTTCCCAATTTCACTGTCATGGAATTTGAATTAACTTGGATTAAGTGAAACCCCACGCAAGAATCATCTTCTCATGACTATATTAGCAAATAACCTTGACTCTGGTTACATTCTAAAACAGGTCTCATGAGCAATACGCTATTTGAAGCAATCGATGACAGGCGTATTCAGGATTCAGAAAATCATATTTTAGTGTACAATTATAAGTCACAGTTGAAACTGCCTTTCGCTTGATATAGTTTTATAATATAAAAAATGTATTGGAACAGAAGTAAATGTTCAAGATTTGGAATTCTTACTTTCCAGACAGTCAATCATTTCAATTAAAAATATATGAACAATGCAATCGTACTTTCCTGATTGATAGCATTTTATCTTCAACTAGCAGTATAGCCCGGCGTTACTCGGATGTAATGAAAGTTTTAAAACTAATCCCTGGTCCTGGAGCTCAGACTCTTTGGACGTTGGCACGAAAGACTAAAAAGCAATCGTTGTTTCCAGTTAAAGCGAAACCGTAGACAGAAAGAAAAATGAATGGATGTAAGTCAAATTTTGATTTCCTGGTATCGATATCAAATAAGTTTTTTTCTCGTAAACTGAATTTTGAAGGCTAAATAAGTCCTCTGAGTAAATGGCATCATGGCTGAGATTAAGAACTACAATTATACCTACTTAGAGCCAAACCCGAAGCAAAAACTAAAATAAAATGTCTGAACAAAATACTGACATGCAGGCAGATAAACAGACACACACACAAACATCTTAACATCTTGCCTTTTATATATATATATATATATATATATATATATATATATATATAATCGATTTTTTGCACTATTTTAAGAAGTGCAATCTTGAAAATTCTGAATATCATTTCTTATGTCTATGAGTGTATCAAATTTGATTAAAATCGGACCACTCCTTCTATAACCCTATTTTTTCAATTATCGATTTTCAGTATTTGTCGGGGGTACCTCGACACAAAGCCTAGCTAAGAACACTCGCAGACGCTTATAGTACAACTGTGTAAATTTTCAAGAAAATCGGTTCAGCCGTTTCGGAGTCTATATTTAACGGATACACACAGACACACACACAGACAAAGTTCCATTTATAAATAAGTTTAGATAGATAATCTTTCCTAGTTAATGACAATCAAATACATATGGCAGCAAGATCTCTAATCTAGAGGTTTTCAAGAGAGTGGAACAAACTCTTAATTGCTGCTGTTTGAATTATCGGCTTAATACTGGATATGACGATAAGCTACATCTGGTACCAAGCCCTCTGATCGGGAGATTCGAGGTTTTAAGGGGCGTGGAACAACATGATAACTGCTGTTTTTACCAGGTGCACTCAGATCCGGTTTGGTAACCCCTGTTAATGTTTCAGCAATGGGAAATATGTAACAACAAAACTAAGGATGAAAACTATATAAAAGTATTAAAAATACATTTTATAGTAAAAAAAAATCCAGCAATACATTTTCAGAGTAAAAAGATTACCAGTAACAGATTTTCGTAAATGAAATTACTATTGCTCTCAATATAATTAAATTTTTGTTTTAAATAACTCATAACAGTTGATATGCCGCTAAACAATAAAATTCATATTGTACTGTACTCCACAAAACATTGTAAATATCTCTGATAACATCTAAATAATAATTGACAATTGCTTCATTTTTACAAGCACAGAGATATAGCTTGCAAAAACAGTTCTTATAACAAACTATTTAAATAATGATTATAAAACATTATATGAATCTTTAGCATAGCGTTTGTTATTTTTTATTTATTTTTTATTTAAATTAAATGTATAAAAATATTTAAACTGTGAGTGTAATGATGAAATTAGATTGGCATTTATATCACTATATAGCTTATCGTATCCGTCAAAGGAAACATTTCTTCCAAAGTCATACAAATGGGGGGAATCCTAACTCATTCTTTGCGTAAACTCATTGTCACCTGAAATGCATCTTTCATGCTACTGAAGAATCAGATATTTTTATAGCCGTATATAAGTTATTACTTTGCCCAACGTAAATAAATAAACGCTCTTTACCAACTGCTGGTAATGTACATCATTGAATAGTGAAATTTTAAAATGATCAAATACTTCTTCTTCTTCTATGTGCCCTGTCCCTTCAGGACGTAGGCGATCATGGCTCTCCACGTCTCCCTATCCCTTGTGGTTCTTAGTATGTTTGCTCCTGTTGCTCCTGGCAACCCCCGTTCCGTCATCCACCTGATCAGGCCCTGCAATTATGTTATCCGCTGCCTTCCTTGTCTCTCCTTCCTTCTATCTGTCCAGTCAGTATAAGGTTCTCCAGGCGCTCCTTCCTCATTGCATGTCCCAGGAACTTCAGTTGTCTCTTCCTGATGCTCAGCATCAATTTCCTTTTTGTTGCCATTCTTTCTAACACCTCGTCGTTGCTTGTATGCTCAGTCCATGATATCCGTAGCATCCTTCTGTAGAACCACATTTCGACCGCTTCCAGTTTTGTCCTCATTTTCGATTATATTGTCCAGCATTCACAGCCGTATTGAAGAACTGACATCACGTAGCAGTCTAGCACTCATTTCTTCGTTTCTATTGAGATTTTCCTGTGTTATTAGTATTTTGCTCATCTTCTGGACGCGTCCTTTGCCATGCCAATTCGCCTTCGGATCTCCGTGTCGCACTTTCCATCTCCTGTTAGAACACTTCCTAGGTACTTAAATTCTTGTACTTGTTTGATTCTGTTATCCCCCACCTGTATTTGGCATTTTGGGTTGTATCTTTTGCTATTATGCTTATAAAATTCTTACTACCAGATAGCAGTTCAGATACACACAACCAATCTAAGCTTCGAAACTGTCTTACGGTGTACATCAGTTGGTCACGTATCAACTTATCAACTAAAATCAAGAAGGCTTAAACAACCCCTAACGGGGTTGTTTAAGCCTTCTTGATTTTAGTTGGTAAGTTGGTAAGCTCACGGAAATTTAGACAAACTCCCAACTATTCTCACAACACTCTCATCTACCCAACCCTCATTCTCGGTATCCTCACCCGCCTATCACCCACCCTCTGTTATGTCCTATATTTAACCAGCCTTTCTCCTCTCTACGTAGCCCCCTGCACAGTAGTGGCAGTGACATGCCTTGCTCGGGGTGAAACGCTTATAAAAAAAAAAAAAAACAGACCTTGCTACTGCTCTTGAAAAGGACCTACAGTCAGTGGTAGAATAGTGTAAAAAAATAGCTCGTAAACTTTAATTATTCCGAAACGAAGATTCTATCCGTCAAAAACGATAGACAATCTTTCCTACCCATCATCAGCATGGATCACGCTAGATTCCTTCAGCGCAATACACTACGCCTCCTCTCTCTCTCTCTCTCTTCACTCTCCTATTATGTAAACCCCTGTGCACCAGTGTCAGTGCTGCCTTGCTTAGGTTGAAACGAATATAAAAAAAAATTAGTGAGGAGTGATTTTATGAAAAAAATAGACTATCCAACATGGTTTCACTTATTGTCCTAATATTTCTAATGATTAAAATATACATTCACTGAAAATCGACATTAAAGTTCCTGGCAATTTTACCTGAATTTGAACACCAAACATCGGTTCAAGCGACGGATATTCATCTATTTCTGTCTGAAAGCATGTGGATTTTGTTATTCGCGATGTAATCAGTTTTATTATTTGAATTAAAGCATTACTATTTTCTATGATGATTAACTGTTCTTTTAACACATAACGATAACTTCGTTTTTTTTTATTCAACGACTTTATTTTGAGGGATGTAGGTGTAGTTTAGTGGATAGTGAGATTAGAGAGCGGAGTTCAAATTCCAATCGGTTTCGTTACATTCACATTCGGAAAGTCTGAATCCATCTATGGGTTAAATTGTGGAATTATTTTATCTGTAAACATCATTGTTATTCTCAAAATAAACATTTTAATGCTATTTTCAGTCGCAAAATAAAAATTATTCTTTAAATCTAAAATACGCATCGGCTTTAAATAACTCACAAATGTTCGATAAGCTATAAAAACCCAAGTAATCCTTTCATGACTGTATTATTTAGTGGCAGGAAACTGTAGCATTTCTGAAAGACAAATAACAAAGAATAAATATAAAAACAGATTTGGTAATTTGAGTCAGTCAAGTGTCATAAACGCTTGCGCGATCATGTCTCTTTCGATCTAGTTAGATGATATTTCTGCAATAGGTTGCCATTTCTTTCTGCGGTAGACTGGTTGCCAACCAATGCTACAGAACATAACCTATCCTTCTATTTAACCTGTAGCTGGAGAGGGAAGAGATTGATTTTATTTTTCTCAAGTGTACTTGCGGGTAAATGAATGCAACGACTTCAAGTGGAATTCGAACTCGGCTCTCTGGTTCCCCATTCCAAGCCGATGCCCATTGCATATCCTCACATCACAGTGGTGATTAGTAAACCGATTTAAATGGTGCGTCTCGATTATCAGAGAAGTGGGTCCGAGAAAAAAATATTTTCAAGAACTACACAAATGGTAGCATCTGGCACAAAAACTAAAAATCATCTGAAAAGACATTAAGATCTACTTGAAATCAAAAACCAGACTGATATTGTTTTTTGTCCTTTTGTATGCCTGTGAATCTTGAATATTAGCAGTAGAATTACAGCGAAGAAGCTAAGGATATATAAATAAATGCTCCAGAAGCATCCTAGGTATCTCAAATGATGCAGTGAGATATACCATCATCCAAAACACAACATAATTTAACAATTTATAACCAGCGTTGAAAATAGAAATTTGAAATGCTATGGACACGCCACAAAAGAGAACAATCGTTTCGCTGCCAACCTACCACTCAAAGATCTTGGCAATTTTACCTTAATCTTTTTTTTCTAATCATTTCTTTTTAATCATATCACCCCGAGCAAGGCGGTAATGCCACTGATGCGCAGGGGGCTACGTAAGAGTGAAAAGATTGGAAAAGAGAAAGCCGGGAACCACATCCTAAACAGGGAACAAGAGATGAGCCTCTACACTTGTTCAAGAGACGTGGGTGGAGTGTGAACCGGGCGATAATTTAGTCTGTCTACTCCAATTGAAAAAAAAAAGAAAAAGAAAAGGGTAAAAAGATTGAAAAAGAGAAAGCCGGAAACCACATTCTAAACAGGGAACAAGAGATGAGCCTCTTCGCCTGTTCAATAGACGTGGGTGGAGTGTGAACCGGGCGATAATTTAGTCTGTCTACTCCAATTGAAAAAAAAAAAGAAAAAGAAAAGGGTAAAAAGATTGAAAAAGAGAAAGCCGGAAACCACATTCTAAACAGGGAACAAGGGATGAGCCTCTTCGCCTGTTCAATAGACGTGGGTGGAGTGTGAACCGGGCGATAGTTTAGTGTATTCACTCCAATTGAAAAAAAAAAAGAAAAGACTAAAAAGATTTGAAAAGAGAAAGCCGGAAACCACATCCTAACAGGGAACAAGGGATGAGCCTCTACAACTGTTCAATAGACGTGGGTGGAGTGTGAACCGGGCGATAATTTAGTCTGTCTACTCCAATTGAAAAAAAAAGAAAAAAGAAAAGACTAAAAAGATTGGAAAAGAGAAAGCCGAAAACCACATCCTAACAGGGAACAAGGGATGAGCCTCTACACCTGTTCAATAGACATGGGTGGAGTGTGAACCGGGCGATAATTTAGTCTGTCTACTCCAATTGAAAAAAAAAGAAAAGGGTAAAAAGATTGAAAAAGAGAAAGCCGGAAACCACATTCTAAACAGGGAACAAGGGATGAGCCTCTTCGCCTGTTCAATAGACGTGGGTGGAGTGTGAACCGGGCGATAATTTAGTCTGTCTACTCCAATTGAAAAAAAAAGAAAAGGGTAAAAAGATTGAAAAAGAGAAAGCCGGAAACCACATTCTAAACAGGGAACAAGGGATGAGCCTCTTCGCCTGTTCAATAGACGTGGGTGGAGTGTGAACCGGAACACCGAACATCGTTTCGAGTGACTGATATTGAGGCTATTTCTGTTTCAAAGCACGGGAAGTCTTTATCCGCTATGTAATTATGGTCCATTCAGTAAAGGCAGACGTATAAACCGAAAAGAAAAAATGGGATGACAATGTCACTGACTAAACTGAAAGATCATTTACAAACACTCAAAAATTGACATGCAACCGAAACATACGGAGGGAGCTGATCAGGTCCTCAGTTGCGTAGAGACCTACGACCAGGATAATGATTCTTCACTTGCTAATGCCTTCACATAACCCAAAATATGAAAGCAAATTATCCGAAAGTAGAATCATCGGCATTATTTATTTTAATTTTAGGTTAATTAACATGAAAATATTTAAAAAGAATTATTACAAATATTTGAAGGATGTTTCAGTATTTGAATATCATTACTGTATAAGTTGTAACTGTCTTACACTGTTATGAGAATCATTAGTTAAGCATAACTCATGATATCTACAACACTAATACATCAAAATTATGAGTCACTTATCTACGTAAGTTCATTGAAAATTACATTTAATAATGAAAAAAATATATTATGCATAAATAGTTTTCACTATAAGTTACTTCCTTAGAACTACATTTGATATTAATCACATAGTTCAAGCATTATATCATGAAATTTTCGGATCCAAATCTATACTATAATAAGAGCCCTATCAATCCGTTACACGATTCAACCAGTAATATAATTATAATGCCGGTGTGTTATTTTTAATTGCATAAACTAATTTGGACTAAAACTTAGACAGGAAATTGGAAAGTAAAATGTTAAGTGTAAAATTAACACTTAAATAAATAAAAATAAGCAGAATATTTTTAGGGCAAATACGTTTTGTGCGTCTGAGTCAAGAGTAATTACCTCTTTACTAAATAACTACGTGTATACCACATGCTTACTGTTCAATCCTTTCAAAATATCTGCCAGAGGAAGAAGGTATTCCAATAAAACCCACTTTGTTTAGATTTCAAACACTTATTTGAGCCACGAAGTTTTCAGCCCTCTCCTATATATCACTGAGGATGTGTTAAAGCGAAATAATATTCGTTGACTGATCTCAAAATAACAAAACATAGGCTGCAAGATTTCTGCTTTTTTGGCTGTTGCATATTGTTAATATCTCATAACATTTTGATTTCATAATTTTTATGAAAGAACAATATTTTCTGCGATAAGGAGAAATATTATTAAACGCTTAAATACGAAATGTTACATTTTTAACTGTTTCAAATATTCTAAGCTTTTATTTGGTGTGCTGTGGATTCTAAATTAGTAGCAGAATTACGATATATCACATTGAAACACAAGTTCCGGTTCGATCACCGGGGTTAAGCAACGTCGAACCTGGTCAGTTCCTGTATGGGTTACTGCTTAGGAATACCAAGATACTGTAAGTTTGAATGAGCCGGTGGTATAATGGATAATAGTGCGGGTTTGTTAATCAGAGAGCAGAGTTCCAATTTAGGTTAGATTCGTTTGTGTCAAAATATCCTTTGGAAAATAATGGACCTACCTTATTTCTCCCACAGCTATGGATTAATTAGTAAGATTTCTGTCATTATTTCCTTAATATCGAAAACAAATTCTTACAATCTAAAAAATATTTTCTGGCTTTAAATGCATTGCAAAGAGTTGATAAGCTGTAGAAAACGAAACAATCAATGAAATAAAATCAGCAATCATTAAAATTCAAAATTGTGTTTTGACGAGTTACGCCGATAGAAGGCATGTTTTGCTAACGAATTTACAATTGAAATGAGTTGGCATTTTTTTACTATAAAACTTGAATTCAAATTCATGAAGAAATAGTCAGATAGAAGAAAACCATGCCTAATTTAATTTGTTTTCTTTGAAGAAATACACACTAAAAGTTGTACCTATATATATATATATATATAGACTTTCTGAAAACATTCATCTTTTTTAGATAATTTTGCTTCTTAATATTTTTTTTTAATTCATGGCATTCACTTGTGCACAAATACCCTTGGGAAAGATATTAATCCGTCTCTTCTCCAGTTATGGGTTAAATAATCGAGACATAATCGTCCAAAGCGTGCAACACGTATGGGACTTAACTGACTGGATATTTTCTTTCATGAAGATTTCGATATATATATATATATATATATATATATATATATATATATATTGTCCCAGAAAGTTCAACTCTCTCTTTCTGATTCAGTCAATTAGTGCCATACATGATACACGCATGGGCGATCATGTTTTTTTTCAAGGCATGACTGATTGGGTGGAAGTTTTTTCCGCAGTAGGATATCATTACTTCCTGCGGTAAACTGTTTGCCAACCAAGGCTATTGAACCTCATTTTTTCCTGCTATTTAACCCATATCTGAAAGGAGAAGAGATGCATTGTTACCTTTCCCAGAGTATTTGTGCGTAAGTGAATTCGACTGGAATTCGAACTCGGCTCTATGATTTTTCATTCCGAGTCGATATCAATTACGCCGCAGCCCACATCTTCGCATATTTCTGATGAAAACATTAATAAATGAATGAAACAACGAAACAAGGAGGTAAAAAGGGAAGGAACTAAAGAAGGGATGTAGGAAGTGTTAATGTTGATTATTTCAATGCAAAATTACAGGATACGGATGAAAGAGAATAAACAAAGAAAGGTTGAAAAAACTGTGTTAAACGCGGTCTTATGGCCCAGTCAATGATCATAAAAATAAACCCACAGTTTCATGAAACTACCGCGTGTCTAATCTTCGAGCATTCCTGCTGTAATGAACGTGCCCTTTTAAACAAATCTCGTAAAGCGTTACTGTTTTACTCCAATAAAAGCCAAATAAGAACATTAACATTAAATCAAGACTTAAAGGCGTGGCGTTATGCGTGTGTGCGTTCTTTTTGTATTTTCTTCTCCCAGCACATATGAATTAACCACATGGCGACTGAAAGGCGTGTCCGATATTATCAATTCATGTGCCTCTGCGTGATTCAAATTACGTTTAGCTTGTCTGTGATAATTAATCATATATGTGCGAAAGGTATATATATATATATATATATATATATATATATTGCTAAATATAACAGACAATGAATGCCTATTTTGTTTAATAATGAGACGTTATAAACATCGCATTTTAGCTTTAATTTTTTGTGAAAATAAAGATAAAAATTGTCCAACATTTTGATATTGTTTATTAACTCTGGTCTTAAGCTTTCAGCTCACATGAGTCATTTTCAAAGTGGTTGTAGGAACATTAACATAAAGATATTTATCATCAAAGATTATATTCTCTTGTGTTGACATAAATCATTGCTATGCGACGATAACGGTCACTGAAAAGCAGACACAGATCGTACATTAATAATGCCGTTCTTTGACGTCATACCACATGAAATACCGAAAAGCTAACAACAAAACCATATGTCTAAATGCAACGTAATGTGTTGTGACTAGTTTGAAATGTCATTTTATTGAGTGTGGTTTGCTTTGATTTAATGTAGATGGCCTCCAATATCTGAAGGTTCTTTTTACTGAGTGTATGTGTGAGTATTAATATGTTATCGATTAAAAATCTGTCTAATATTACGTAAATGGCTATGTTTTTCTAAGAATTGACATCATTATTCATGATGTATACAATTATACTACTAATCCTCATGTACTATCTGTGAGTTCAAGTGTAAATCAATAGCAGGACTAACTGAAAAAAATTTGAGTCATCTTAGACGACATCAACGAGAAAATCGTAATCCATAAAAATTTTTATGTCAAAGTCAAAGTAGTCATGCTCGGCTATGAACAGACTTCCTCTACATATATGCATGTATATATCATTCCTCCAAACTAACTCACCTGATATCTTAGCCCTATGTGAAACTAACCTTGACCCTTCTATCCCCTCCTCTGAGTTTTATGTTCCTGGCTACCTTCCCCTCTTCAGGAAGGATTCCAACGTCCATATGCATGGGCTTGGTGTATATGTCAGCGAACACCTCCCTCTAGCTAGAGTGACATCTCTTCAATCCCTGGACCAGTCTTTCATGTGCTTCCGTCTCTCACTTCTAAGCTCAGTGAGCTATCTCTTCTTCCTCTACCGCTCCCCCTCCTCCTCTGACTGTTCAGTGCTTGACAACATCTCTGACAATATCGACAAGGCCATTTCTTCTCACCCATCTGCCCATATCTTCGTGTTTGGTGACTTTAACGCCCACCACACTAAGCGGCTGGAAAACTCCGTCACCGACCCTTCTGGTGTCCACACCATTAATTTTTCAATCTCCCAATCCCTTACGCAAGTGATGGACTTCCCCACGCGATTCTCCAATAGCCCTAACGGAAGGGACTTGCTACTAGATCTCTGCTTCACTTCCATCCCAAATTCTTGCACCACCAGACAGCTCTGCCCTCTCGGAAATTCTGACCACGCCGTAGTTTCTGTCAACATCTCTTTCCACTCCACCCCTACCCAAGAAACCCAAACCCAGACCAACAGAATATCCTACTGCTATCAAAAAGCAGACTGGGATTCGTTCCGTGACTTCCTCTGCGACGTCCCTTGGAACAATGTTTGTAGTCTTCCCGTCGAAGACTGTGCATCAGAGGTCTCCTCCTGTGTTAAGGCTGGCATCGATGCATTCACCCTGCCAGGAAATTTCAGCTTAAATCCCATTCGTCTCCCTGGTTCTCGCCCGCTTGCTCGGCCGCCATTGCCCACCGGAATCTCTGCTTCCGGCTTTATCGTAGCCACGCGTCGGACCAAAACAGGAACCTCTTCGCCTCAGCTCGTAAAAAGTGTAAAAAGGTACTTAGCGAAGCTAAGATGCTGTTTGCTGCCAGATTGAAGCAACGCATAGCATCCTCTAAGTTCGGCGCCAAAGACTACTGACGCCTCTGTAAAACCGTGCTTAACAAGAGTAAGTCCTCAATACCCCCACTAATCAACGAGTTTGAGGTCTTCACCCCCCCCCTCAGCGGACAAGGCTGAATGCTTTGCCCGTAGATTCTCGACCAACTCGTGTCTGGATTTGTCTAGAGTCTATACACCCGACTTCCCACCTAGAACAAAGGCTCAATTGAATGACGTCCACATCACGACCTCGCTGATTTCTAACATAATCTCAAAACTTGACCCTCACAAAGCGTGTGGCGGGGACGGAATCCCTATCATAGTCTTGAAGAAGTGTGCCCCTGGACTCTCTTCTGTCCTTTCTAAACTCTACAACCTCTCGTTAATTCAATTCTTCCAAAACGAAGCTGCTGTTAATTAACCACCACAGAAAACCGCACTTCCCCCCCCCCGCCCCATTAGCATGGAACAGGCTTGCCTCCCAGAGAGTAAAACACGGCCTGACACTCTCAGCGGACCTCAAGTGGAATGACTACGTCGAATCCATTGCTAAATCCGCTGCTATGAAAGTCGGCTCTCTCTGCAGGGCCCGGAAATTCTTTCCGCCTGAATCTATCCTGCACATATATAAATCTGTCCCTGCTATTCTCCTCGGGCTTCTTGACAAAATACAGCGGAGAATCTGTAATGTGATCGATACCGACTTAGCTGACCGCCTGCAGTCACTTTCTCACCGGCGTGACGTGGCTTCCCTATGCCTCTTCTATAAGTATTTTCACGGCTTCTGCTCGGATGAACTTGAATCACTGGTGCCCCCTAGGTGTGAATTTGCACGAGATACTAGATTGGCAACTAGGTCCCTCCCTTTTACAGTGAAACCGACGAAATGTAACTGCAATTTCTACTCCAACAGCTTCTTTTCTCGCACTTCCCACCTGTGGAATTCCCTTCCGCATGATTGCTTCCTCGATGGCTACAACCTCCAGGAGTTTAAATGTAAAGTCAATAGACACCTTCTAACACACTAACTCGCACCCATTCCCACCAACACTCTCCCTACGTACCTCCTAACTCGTTTATCACCCTCCCTCTGACATTTCCTATACCCAATCGCTCTATGTAACCCCCTGCGCTATAGTGGCAGTGGACTGCCTTGCTTGGGGTGATATGATTAAAAAATATATATATATATATAGTCTATTTGAAGTTATTACACAAATCGCATAGATCTCAATAACTTGAATTTATTTTAAACAATATTTGTCAATTTTCCAATAACTAATGTTCATGCCAAAACAAACATTAAGTTATACCTTAGAGTCTTTTCAAGATTTTCGTTAAATTTATTGGATTTATTATAAATCTTTAGTCTGAAGTTATTATGCAGATTAAACTCACATTATTTTAAGGCCTCTGAAATACAATAAAACATTTCTTTTTTTTATATAATATCTATCGAAACATCGGTCATGGAAAGGATCTAAGAAGTGTTGAAAAACAAAATGGCTGTGTTTTTAGCGTGTGCATGTCCACATTGGTGATATCAAAGGAGTTTCGCAGAGATCATTGAACGCTAAAGAGGGTTGTTGAAAATATAACATGTTAAGAACTAGAATAAAAAATGGCTTTAAAACTGTTCGAAGGGAACATAAAACAAATAAAGTTATCGAGAACAACTACTTTTGACCAGTTCGCAGATCTTTAAACAAGCTGTGATTAAAGTATCCCAGAAGGACAAATAGAATACAGTATTTACACTATTCTGACTATTGTCTTCATCTTTGTTGCCATTTGTACGACGTTTCGGCCGTCGTACGATCCGGCCTTCTTCAGGTGCTAGAAATTTCGAACCGAAAAACTTTATTACAATCAGTGGGCTATATCATTCTAATTCCTTGCCTAGTGCCTCTTCTGTCATGAGTTATCTCCTAAACCTGCGAGTTACTTGACAACCACTGTTGTAGCCTGGTAAGGAACTCACAACTTCTTTGGGTCAAGTCACAGAAACTAATTTCTATAATAAAAAATTGCAATACGAAAAAAGGGTTACAGGACATTAGGATTATAAGTCTCAAAAATTCAATTGTTCTTGTCTTTAAGAACACATGGCCTAATGAATATAGACGTTGGTTACTTCCTGTGACTTGACCCAAAGTGTTGTGAATTGATTACCAGTTTTTAGCAGTTGTGAACATGTAAATTACAGGGTTTGAGGAAGATAACTCAACTACCAGAAGAGACTCTAGGCAAGGAATTAGAATGATACACCCCAGTGATTGTAATTCGAAATTCCTAACACCTGAAGAAAGCCGAAGCATACAACAGCCGAAACGTCATACAAATGTCAAAGATGAGGACAATAGCCCGAATAATGTAAATACTGTAAATACTAGCTCGTCTCAGAAATAAATGCAAAGATAATACTCGCAAATTGAGATCTGTCAAACACCTCTCACCAAAGCAAATATTTTAAATCATCAAAAGTAGGCTAAGTAATCCATAAAAATTGACTTTTTAAAAGTAATTTTCACGGACAAGTGTCGGTGACACTCGACAGATCTGATGGAAAAGGCCTTGATCGCTCACGGCCTAAAGGGACATGGCACGTAGGAAATCTTTTCGGGCATGTTTTAATCTAACAGAAAACCAGATTTTTTTTTCGTTAAATAATAAGTGGTTTTTTTTTTTTTTTTGCCATTCGTAGCTTGCCAATAATATCGTTGACAACTGAGTAATAATATTTTCATTTATAACAATAGGTAAGTTCATTTACTATAATCATAATTACCATTATTTTCAATTATAATGTTTTCCCAGCCAAAAAATTCTGTAATTCTGGACAAGCATAATTATCATTTCACCCTAAGCAAGGCAATAACGTCACTAAGTTGCAGGGGTTGTTAATGATTGTGAAAGTATATTAGAAAAAGAAAAACCTTTTTAAGGAAAGAGAACAAGAAATGAACTGGAATTAAGACGCTAAAGGTTATGTTGGCATTGCATTTAAACTTTTGAAAATCAGAGTCAAATGGAAAGCAAGAGAACAAAAGTGCAAGAGAAGAAACATTTAGTATAGAAATTACGGTTAAATCTAAAGTTTAAACTGTAAAATTATGAGACGTTGCTGCCGACAATTACTGGACATAATTCGTAAAATAGTGATACCAAAGAGGAACCCTCATCAGAACAATTACTATAAAAATATATATAAAAATATACCACAAGGAAGGTAGATTACATTAAGTGTTTTGGCGAACGGATGAAACGGACATATTCTGATGTGAAACATGATGACTTGGGGAAGAACTATAAGCTGGTTTAATTTTTATGAATATAGACATGTACTAGGTTATGACGAATTACAATTTTACTCATTGACAAAATCGTGATATTTTGCATATAATTCTATGCTGCTAATATTTTGCCGCAGCAGGCTGGCAACGTTGTTGCAAAATACTATGTCGTTTTCCTGAGTGAAATATGGCAAGAATTCAATATGGCATTTTCTATAGGTTATGAGAGTTCCAGGCTGAAGTAGATTTTTGTCTTTGAGTCTTGAAGCTAAAAGTTCAGAAGATTCTTTGGAAAGGTTGAGATCTCTAGTCAGATCATTAAGTTCTCCTTGAGGAAAAAGCTGTTGCAGTGAAAAAGGAGGAAACAGTGGCTTCGCTACTGTCAGTGGACAAACCAGAGCCTTGCTCTTCTTCAGAACCAAGCAATACCAATTCGGACAAGCCTTTAAACACTGGAACAGGAATTTCATTGCAGTGTGGAATTGGCCTAATTGCAGACTTGAGGTTTGGATAAACCAACGAATTCCTGTTGTTCCTGTTGATTCGTTTTGACTGCACAGAAGTAACAGTCATCGAAATGGTTTTTCGGTTCACGCCACACCATTGGAATACCAAAGCGGAGTGACTTTCTATCTTTTTATGTCTACTGTCAAAGATGCTCAACACATTGCTTGCATACAATATGGGGTGCCCATGCCTTATCTTGATCACCCACCATTACTTTGAAGTAAGCAAAATAGGCACACTTCACAAATTCACTTATCCTTTTCCTGTTGAATTGCGACGTATATTCCCCGCAAATATAGCAAAACAACACATGTGGATTGTTTAAACAACGTTGCATAGGAGAGAATGTAGCCATGCTTAATTTTTGCTCCAAAAATCTGCAACAAAAGTAAAATAATGCAGCTTAATATTTCGTGTCTGACTTATAAATGCATTCCTAACATTAAGAGAATAAACCCGACTTTGGCTCAGAAATCAACAAAAGAGAAAGTGAAAAGAATAACAACAAACGAAGGTGGGGAAATGAAGGAGTTAAAGAAATCGAAAGACTGAATAGGTACTTAAAGAAATGGAACATGAAATGTCACGTTGGATGACAAAGTAAGCAAACACATTGTCCAGAAGAAGAAATGAGTAAAACATACCGTTGATGCCGGGGATGGGAGCGGATAAAGAAGAAAGAGGAGTGCTGTGTCGCAAGTGGTTGCAAAAAGGAAGTAAAGACCATCCGGAAGAGGAAATTAGGAAGAAAGTAACTTTTTAGTTAAGAGTAACTTAAAGGGAGATAATCGGTTCAAAACAGGGAATCAGAACACCTAATTTTAAGGTAAAAAAATGTATAAAATAACAAAGTTATCAAAAACTTGACCTGATGAGAAAAAATTAATATGATTTTCGGAATCAGCGCCACCGAATTAGTGTAAATTAGCTTAGAAACCTTGGGTACCAAAAAATGTGTTGGCCAGTGTAATCAATTGATAAAGCTTTCCCTACAGGTTCCTTTTTTAACAACATATATATAATACATGATGTGTTTGCCTTCAGTTTATTCTGTATTCCCCTTACCCTGGGTAACCAACTTCAACATAGTCTTGTGCCTAGCCTAAAACTAACTTATATGATAATTAGAAATAATACAGAATTTTGTAAATATTCATTAACTGCTTTAAAGTTACTTTCTTTATATATACGCTACAGATATAAAATTACAAAATTTCGGAGCGTTCAAACAAGAGGCGTCTATTTCTTTAAAAAGTACTTGCGTTTTGCTTTTTCTTTGCGGGTTCTCATGGAGGAGTTGTTAAGCTTGTTTGGCTCGAAAGCCTTTTCCCATGATAATAGCAAAACAAGTTTGATCTCTTTAGGAGAGGCATGCTGTTTTCAATAAAAATTTTGAATACGGAAACCTTTAGGTATCAAATTCACTGTATGACAAAAAAAAAATAAGTATGTTTATTAAAATACGTGTTCCCAATAAATATAACATTTATAGTAATAAGAAATAATGTTGGTGGTAAAAAAGAAATTCATTAATTTCTTACTAATTTCTTTAGGAATATATGAGTTATGCTACCATATTTTTATTTTAGTTTTGTTTAACGATATATCAACATCTGTGGGTTATTAATTTAATTTAATTTTAAGGTGGGTGTTTAAGGTATTTTTTAATGTTTGGTTACAGTAAGAAGATTGATTTAGTCACATTTTAATGAAAATTTTGTTTTTATTCTTTTTTATTTTAGAAAACTGAAAATGTCTTCTAGTTTTGTATTCAAAAATGTTTTGCTGACAAAAAATATTTTTCTTCTAAAAATGTGTTATGGTAATAATTTTTTCCTTCAAAAATGTATATTTTTCTATAAAAGTCAATTTTTATGTATATATATATATTTCTATAAAAAGTGTATTTTTATACTTTCATAGTGTTTTGACCCCAGTTTGGGGGTTAACTATTTGCCCATCGCTGGGACTCCAACAGGTGCCACCACTCCCATTCAGGGTAGACCTGGTAACAACAATTAAGAGGTGGTTCCATGCTCCTCACAACCTCCCCAATCAGAGGCCTTGCTGCCGGATGCAGTTTATCGTCATGGCCAGGACCCATATTTTTATTGTGTAAAACGTTCTTATTAATTCTTGACATAAAATATAGTGCTGTTCACAAATGAATGTTTCATTTATAGCGAAAGAAACAAGATGTCAACTAGCTCTTCATTCTCTGAAGATGTAGGAACGAAATTCGTAGGCCATGGTAGACTTTGTCTATTACGAACTCAGAAAAACGCTACCAAAAAATTAAATAAATAAATAAAAAATAAAAATAAATAAATAAAAAGATAAATAAAATAAAACCGTGAAATCTTTTTCACTGCAAATATAATTAATAACGCCGCTTTTTCCATATCTAGTAGTAGCAATCGCAATGCTTTCATATGTCCGTCACCGTATTTATGTAAGATCACTACAACCTATACTATAATCACTAGCATCTGAAACGATTTCTTGTTTTGGATCGTAATGCGCTAATGATAGGTTTGAACTCTCACATTCAGCATATTAGGTAAGTATATTTGATAGTAGTTTGCTAGTCTCAGGGATTCTTGCAACCTAGTAATATTTAATTGATCTGTTCTCAGTACTTAATTTTGAGCAAAAACAATTGACACTTCTCACTGAGTTTAAAATTATACTCATTTTTTCAAAACTTTTCACATGCCCAATATATAATCCAGAGGAGTTTATATATCCCTGGGACCACTTTTATACCAAAATAATATTGTTGGAACTTATACAATTCCTTGTATGTAGTTATCGTTGTTACATCTGAACATTCTTTCTCAAACTGTAAATACGCTTCCGAAAAACCCAGTTACCAAAAAAAATTCCTTTTGACTTGGTAATGCGTAGTTGTGAGCATCTAAACTTGTGTAAACCTGTCGAAAAATCTGACAAACGACTTTTTTTCTTTACATATACTGACGAACGGCTTTTTTTCTTTACATACACTGACAAACGACATTTTTGTCTTTACATACACTGACAAACGACATTTTTGTCTTTACATACACTGACAAACGACATTTTTGTCTTTACATGGTGCTGCCAATTTTGAAAGATTTATCTTTTCATTTACACCTGTTTTTTTTTCAAGTGTGTCTAATTCTTTGTTGACTTTTTCCAAAATTGCGAATGATGCGCACCGTTTTGGTATGAATACGTTCATCGAATCTTTTTACGCTTAAAATTACTCTTTGAATTTGGAACACTCATTCGACAAAACATTCTGAAATTCTTCTTCAATTTCCACTTTAAATTTTCACATTGTGTTTTTTTTTTAATAGGCCTCTTATTCACTTGCGATTTTGCAATAGACGTTTATCGGTAAATCTCAAAAATCAAATAATTTCATCCATTCATTACCAAATAAACTTTTACACACTTATTACGGAATTTAAGTCATTTCGCCAATAAAAAAAAATAATTTCTCGCCCAAAATAATAATCACGACTTTCGAACTTTTTAATATGGTCTTTCCGTTTGCTTTTCATGTGGTTTCACCTATTGGGATATCACTACCATTGTTTATTGGCATTTTCAAATTCACATTATTAACGCCTTATTTTATCACACTTGTGTCATTTGGATTAATTAAAGGGAAAATAAATAGTCTCCGATATGTAAACTTCCACATTTGAAAAATGGATTTAATTCTTTTGATCTTTTTTGTTTGTATGTTTGCAGACTCTTGCCAGCATTTCTTCGGTATCGTGCCTCAGACTTATGATTCTCAGGCATTCATCCAATTTTTTATGTTGTATAAATTTATTATTTTGTTTAATTTTTAAGATTTTTGTCAGCATTCCCGAATCTTTTTGCTGTCAAACCTTGAACAAAAATTAAACCTTTGAACATATGGAGTTCATTTAATAAAATTTTTTTCCAATCCTTCTTAACATTTTCAGCATATTTGACAAGGTCTATGCCCTTTATCTGACGATAAAAAAAGGGACGAAGATACAGTCATTTTCAGCTAATGTTAAAAAGTTTGTCGCTAAAACTTTTGGTTAGAATATTTTTCAAAAATCTGTCTTTCTCGATAACACGAAGTTATAGTACTTTTCACGTTCTACCGGTGATGAATTACTCAACAAATGTTTCGTTCTTTCTTGTTTTCCCAGTCGCTGCATTCCTTTATGAAAATTTGCTCGTATCTTCGAAAATACACAAAAAAGGTAAAAAGTTCATCTGAAATGTATGTAAATTCAAGTACGGGAGCAAAAGAATTTGGCGAGTTAACTGTTTACCTCCGTATTATTTCCATGAACTTTTTGTTATTATTTCTGAATTTCCACCAGCTGCTAAGGTTGCTCCTGCTGTTAATTTTGTGGTTGTTGAATTTGTAGCAATAAAATTTCTTCCAATATTTCTTTCATATTTGAAGAATTTTTTCTATTTTTTTTCCGCACAAAGAGAAAAAAATTTAACCAACATTGTTCAAGATTCTCGTCGTCACTAGTAACTTGTACGCTGAAGCAACAAGTTTATTTTTCCTTATACAAAATATGAGTTTCAATATTCTAACTCCTGTTATAACTCGTATGAGATTTGATGTCTCGTAACTCCTTCGTCATCACTGTTAGATCTCGGTTTCTATCGGTTAGAATATAAAGTTTAGCTTAGACACTCACCATGACGTCTGTATTAAATACTCTGAAATCTTACTCCAACAATTTTCTAGGCCATTTTGAGTTCATTATTTAAGTCTTTAGGCTAGTTCATTTGTGTCACTGGGGCTGTATTATTTACTCAACAACAATATTATATCTGACAGAGGTTTTTTGTCATAATCTATTACCCTAAATTTATTGATGTGTGTTTTACACGAGTGCGCATTATACACGAATAATTACAATATCCCCTTATATTAAAAACATTCTTTATGCATATTATATACATCAGAAGATTTTTGTTGGAACTTCTTAGCCACAATTTTACTGATAGGTATTATACACGAATAATTACGATATCCCCTTATATTAAAAACATTCTTTATGCATATTATATATGTCAGAAGATTTTTTGTTGGAACTTCTTAGCCCAAATTTACTGATATGTATTATACACGAATAATTACGATATCAAACGCATAAACAAACTTGCAACATTATAATTCATTATAGCATAGACAAAAAGAACAACTACAAAGCCAGTTTATCGTTGCTATTTTAATATTGTTAATATTAAAAATAGAGAAATATAAAATATAGAAATAAACCAAAAGTAGGTAGAAATGTAGAAGTAAAGGTGAACATACGTGAATTAATATGTACGGAATGTGCAAGAAGGAACTGAGTAAGTAAAAAATATACAGTTGCAATGATCATAGACCACAGACCAAATTATACACTACGCCTTACCCTGTTAGCCACTTCATGTTTTATTCATAGATAAAATAATTGCTTATTGGAATCTAAAGGTTTATTTGCAGAATGATAGTAACATCGTTTTATGCAATTCGGATGATAGCCAGTTTCTTCTGCGCAGATGTAAACAGATAGCAGTCATTTGTATAAAATGTCCCGAATTTGACAAGTCGCAAATTAATAACTACTTTGCAAGGTTGGTGCTTTTCAGATCAGTCTGATCTCTCCACAAAAGAGAAATATTTAATACCTTCAGAGCTTACAAATGGTAAAATAATGCTGGAATTTACTAAGATTCTTCATGGGTATCACCGACGTTAGTTAGATAGCTTTCGTGACTATGATACAATTCCAAAAAATGTAAATCGAGGATATTATCTCTAGCTGATCTGTGTCCTAACAGAAAAGAAATTACTTTTTAAATCTTTCTTTTTAAAACTACGAAATACTTAACAGTTGAGGTAGCACAGAAATGTCGAAAATCACAAAATGTCGTGTTGAAATAAAGTAACAAAATAGTCTATTTTAGTATCCTTTTACTTCTATAATGTGCGTCTCTTCGGGACGTTGGTATCACAGCCCTCCACAACTTCTTATTCTTTAAAGCGCATAATAAATTTTGTCTATTTCTTATCTCCCCCTAGCTTCTGTTCTGCCAACCATTTACATAAGCTTGCTAGATAAGTTATGCTTTATTTACCTCTGTCTATCTTGCTTTTAGTCTGTATGTGAGCGTCAAATACTCAAAGACCTATTTCTTCCTCATATGTTTTAGAACTTTCAACTGTCTCTCCCTGTGTATGTGTTCTTTTTTTATTCCATTTTCTCTAATGTATTCTCAACATCCATCTGTTGCCCTAGATCACGTCATCGGTGAGATTATCCAGCATTCACTACCTTATAGAAAAACTAATACAATGCAAAACATCATTATCTTTTCTTTGTTTCTAACGAAACTTTTTTTAAATATCTTACTTTGCTTCTGGAAGTCACATTTCGCTACCCAAATGCGTTTTAGGATTTCGTTGTCGAAAACTGCATCCTCTGTTAAAACACCAGATTTTTTTTAATCGTTTCACCCAAAGCAAGGCCTTCCACTGTCACTATTGCGCAGGGGGTTACATAGGGAAAAGTGATGAGAAAGAGTGGTTAGATATAGGAAATGTCAGAAGGAGGGTGATAGACGGGTAAGGGTACCGAGGATGAGGGTTGGGTAGATAGGAAGAGTGTTTGAGAGAATGGATGAGTTAGTGTGTTAGGAGGTGTCTATTGACCTTACATTTAAATTACTGGAGATTGTAGCTGTCAGGGAAGCAAGTATGTGGAAGGGAACTTCACAGGCGGGAAGTGCGAGAAAAGAAGCTGTTGAAGTAGAAATTGCGGTTACATTTTATCGGTTTCACTGTTAAAGGGTGGAACATAGTTGCTAATTTAGTATCTCGTGAAAATTCCTACCTAGGGGGCACCAGTGATCTAAGTTCATTGGAGCAGAAGCCGTGAAAGTATTTATAAAAGAGGCACAGGGAAGCCACGTCACGCCGGTGAGAGAGTGACTGCAGCCGGTCTGCCAAGTCGGTATCGATCACATTACAGATTCTCCATTGTATTTGTCAAGAACCCCGAGGAGAAGAGCAGGGACACACGGCCAGATGTGGCAGCAGTATTCAATACACGGGCAGATGGTAGATTTATATATGTGCAGGATAGATTGAGAAGGGAAAAACTTCCAGGCCCTGCACAGAGAACGGACTTTAATAGCAGCGGAATTAGCAATGGATTCGATATAGTCATTCCACTTGAGGTCTCCTGAGAGTGTGAGACCGAGGAGGCGTAGTGTTTTACTCTCTGGGAGGCCAGACTGTTCCATGCTAATTGAGTGGGGGGGGGGGATACGATTGTCTATGATGGTTAATTGATAGCAGCTTCCTTTTGGAAGCATTAAAATTTACGATCCATTTCTTACTCCAGTCCACCAAATTGTTGTACTCGTTTGATTTTTATTGGTATGTTAGACTGTTCCTTTTGCCGACAACCATGTATCATGTTTTCTTGTAATTGACCTTTAGTGTTTTCTTTTTGCCCTCCATCACTACGTTCTGTATGAATTCTTATAGTTTTCTTTCTGTTTCTTCTACCAATATTGTATAACTTATGTTAAGATTGCAGTCAACAGTTATGAATTTTCGCTGTATAAGTCCATTAAGAAGATAAATCCTTGTCTTACACATCTGAATTCATTTTATATATGTATGCAGCCAGTGGATGTTCCGGATTATTCCCAAATATATTAACGTTTCCTTACAGTTTTAATAGGTCTTTGTGACGTCACTCATTATCCTTTAAAAAATATTCACAACGTAAATAAAATTTGGTATGCAATAAAATAAAATTCTATGATATTAGTACCTATTTTACAAACCATATTTTTTAGATATTCGTGCTTAGTTTAAAAATCATATACCTTAATTGTGAAAATACGATATTCCTGAAAAATTAGTAGTTATTTTAAAAACATATTCATGAGATATTAAAGCTTACTTTAAATACCATATTCCTGAGATATCTGAGCTTGCTTAAAGAAAATATCCCTTAAAAAATTCCTTCGTTATTCGTGGCTATTATAAAAAACATATTCTTTAGGTATAAATATTGATTTGAAAATACCATATTTCTGTGATACTGGTGCTTATGTTTTAACAAAATCATTGGATATTACTGCTTATTTAAAAAAAGAAATTGCTGTGATACAAGTGAATATTTTAAGAACCATATTTCTGTGCCGCTGAGGTCTCTTCTTGGGTTAAGGCTGGCCTTGAAGGTTTCATCCCAGCCAGGAAGTTGAGTCTTAAATCCCACTCGTCACCTTGGTTCTCCCCACTTGCTCGGCCGCCATCGCCCATAGAAATCACTTCTTCCGGCTTTATCGGAGTCACGCGTCGGACCATAACAGGCGCCTCTTTGTCTCTGCTTTCAATGAGTGCAAGAAGATACTGCTGCTTGCAGCCAGAATAAAGCAGCGCATAGCATCCCGCGTGTTTGGTTCCAAAGACTACTGGAGGCTCTGTAAAAGTGTACTAAACAACAACAAACCCATCAATCCCCACTCTAATCAATGAATTTGAGGTCCTTACCTCTACAACAGACACGGCTGACTGCTTCGTTCACAGATTCTCCACCAACTCGACACTGGACTTGTCTGAAGTATCTGTACCCGACTTCCCACCCCGAACTGAGGCCCAAGTGAATGACATCCACATTACCCACTCTGTGGTCTCTAGCATAATTTCAAAGCTTGACCCTCATAAAGCGAGCGGCGGCGACAGAATCACAGTCATTTCCTGAAGAAATGTTCTCATGAACTTTCCTCTGTTCTGTCGAAACTCTTTAACAACTGCCTCTTTGCTTTTTGCTTTCCTACCTGCTGAAAGTCCTCATCCGTGGTTACAATATATAAAAACACTAGTGAACCCTCTGACATTTCTAATTATCGCCCTATCAGCCTCCTACCTGTTTTTAGCTAAGTGTTCGCGTATGCGAAGACGTTTGACAAAATACCCCACAAAGAACTGATGGAGATGCTCGGCAGCCTGAACATATTTGGGAATGACTTGAGAGTAATCAAGAATCTTTACTTGCAGAAAACCGCTTGCATACGGACAGGTAATGAATTGAGTAGATATACAAAGATAGGAAGGGGCGTATGTGTCTTTTCACTGGATCTGTTCAACTTGTACAGCGAGAATAT
This sequence comes from Ascarosepion bandense, assembly GCA_037127315.1. Classification (NCBI taxonomy): domain Eukaryota; kingdom Metazoa; phylum Mollusca; class Cephalopoda; order Sepiida; family Sepiidae; genus Ascarosepion; species Ascarosepion bandense. The sequence goes on from JBBBDQ010001047.1 coordinate 2,019,775, forward strand.
TTTGAGGACCCTAGAATTTATGCCTAGATTCCTAATCGGAGACCACAATTTAAACAACCTAAGGTACGCAGTTGATACAGTGCTGATAGCAGACATAGAAAAAACTACAAGACCTCCTACAGAAGGTAGCTGAATAAAGAACTAGAAATAAATTGCATGAAAACCGAATGAATGGTCATCAGTAAAAAGGTCAGCCCAAACTGCCAAATACAGGTCGGGGATACGAGAATCAAGCAGATACAAAAATTAAAATACCTGGGAAGTGTTATAACAGAAGACTGAAAGTGCGACACAGAGATCTGAAGGCGAATTGACATGGCGAAAGAAGCATTCCAGAAGTTGAGTAAGGTATTAAGAAACAGGACAATTTCGTTAGAAACAAAGAAGAGAGTACTGGATTGCTATGTGCTGTCCGTCCTTCAGTATGGCAGTGAATGCTGGACAATACCAGCAAAGATGAAGGAAAAACTTGAAGCAACTGAAATATGATTCTACAAAAGGATGCTGCGAATATCATGGATCGAGCATGGGAGCAATGAAGAGGTCTTGGAAATGATTGAAACAAAAAATGAAATTAATACTGAGCATCCGGAAGAGACAGGTGAAGTTCCTTGGACACGCAATGAGGAAGGAGGTTTTGGAGAATCTGATACTAACAGGCCAGATACAGGGGAAAAGAGACAGAGGAAAGCAACGGATAACATATTTGAAGAACCTAATCTAGGTGGATAACGGAACGAGGATTGCATTGTGTAACAGGAGAAGGCCTACTCAGAGCCACCAGGGATAGGGAAACGTGAAAATCCATGATCGCCTACGTCCTGAAGGGACAGGGCACATAGAAGAAGAAGTTCGAGGCCATCAGCAACTGCCAGGTGGTTCAACATTTCACAACTTATAGACACTTCTCTGAAAAACAGTATCGTTTCCGCTTCACCAGGTCTACTGCTGACATGTTCACGACCATCACTGAGTATATACATCAGGCTCTCACTAGAATGGCGAACCCTGAACTGTTGCCCTACATATCGCCAAAGCGTTTGGCCGAGTCTGACATGCTGGCCTTCTACGCAAGCTGCGAAGCTATGGTATAACTGAACAATTGTTTGATCTTATCCAGTCATTCCTTTTAAATCGCACAGTGAAGGTGGTAATATTGAACGGACATGCCTCCAAATGATATCATATGAACGCGGGTGTCCCTTAAGGCTCGATTTTAGGCCCTCTGCTTTTCCTTATCTACATTAACAATCTCCCAGATGTAATAAAGTCTGAAGTAGGCATATACGGTGACGACACTACAACAGACCTCAAGTTGAATGACTATACAGAATCCATAGCTAAACCCGCTGCTAAGGAAGTCGGTTCTCTGTGTAGAGCCAGAAAGTTTTTTTTCCGCCTTAAACAATCCTGCAAATATATAAATCTACCATCCACCCGTGCATTGAATACTGCTGCCATATCTTGTCTGGTGCTTCTGCTATCCACCTAGGGGTCCTTGACAAAATCCAACGAAGAATCTCTAGTGTGATCGACCACGACTTGGCAGATCAGATACAGTCACTTTCTCACCGGCGCAATGTGGCTTCCCTCTATTTCTTCTACAAATAATTTCACGGCTTCTGCTTCGATGAACTTAGCTCACTGGTGCCCCTATATATGAATTTACTCGAGCCAAAAGTTTAGCAACTAGGTCCTAACCTTTTACTGGGAAACCAATAAAATGTTAACGCAAATTCTACTCCCTCAGCTTCTTTTCTCTGTGAAGTTCCTTTCCTTATACTTGTTTCCCCAACAGCTACAATCTCTAAGAATTTAAATGTAAAATCAATAGTCACCTGCTATCTCACTAACAATGTATCCTCTCTGTCATGCTCCTTTCTCCGTCCACTCCACTCTCATCAGTATTATCATCCTTCTCTTACCCACTTCCTGTACCCCCTATAACCTGTCACTCTTTACTCCTAACTTTCCTCCTATGTAAAACAGTGGCAATAAAATGCCTTGCCTGGGGTGATATGATTATAAAAAAATGTGGGTAAATAAAATCTTTTGCAGCTATAATTAATCTTTCGCTTCCTACATTGAATCCTCAACTCCCTTGCCATTGATGGGTGAGATTATAATCTTCATCGGCGTGGATATTGACCATGCAGAGAAGTTTTCTTTAGATTATTTCTTCATTCAGATTCGGCTATATTCTTTAAAATATTTGCAGCCGTTATGGGTGGCTCATTTCAGTTTTTATCTTTTGTAAATTGTATGTTTAACACAATTGCGTTTTTTTCTTTAATTATTTTTCTAGTCACGATCACCTACTATTTGCAACATCCAATCTGCATTGGTTTCAATGCACTCGACTGAGCTGATCTTAACAGATCTTTACCGTTCAAATGTCAAGGTAAGTAAAGCCAATCAACATCTGATATTTTATGGTTTATTTTATTTTCTGTTAATAGCTTTCTGATTATTACGTCTATTTTATTACATCGAAGATAGTCCAGTTTAATACATTCAAACTGGTTACAGCTAATTAAACGTTACTTGAAATCTGTTCTGTCTTTAGGACAGTACATACTTAGAAAATACACTTTTATACCTTGTTTTCTTAAAGAGATTTAATGTATTACCTTTCATCAACTCACAAATATTTAAAAACTTGTTCACATTCGAACTCATTTTTCAAAGTATAACCATAAATTTTATTATTGTTATTAGTAGCAGTATTAGTAATATTGATTGATTTCTGTTGTATATACATTTCTTACTAGGACCCATCCAGTGACCTAAGGTCAGAAATGGCTTCATGATACTTTTTACCGATCATTTTTGTAGAAAAAATTAATATCAGACATTTTACAGAGATAAACATCTTCATAATGTGTAAGCTGCACTTGTGAATACAATCTTTTGTTTTACTTTAAGGCATGGACTACCATGAATATCTTCAATAAGTCTATTATATTTCCAAATTCTTTTCATAAATGAAAAACATATATGCATATATGTGAATATATGTATAATATATATGATTAGCTCTCCTGTCGATTTCGACATATGAAGGTTCAGTTCGTTTGGTACATAAGTTTAATGTTTGTCTTATATCCGCCATCAAGCCTGCCTTTGACTTACATAACAGTCTGCAGAGGGAACATTTGAAACTGTCCGTTTGCGATTCAGAAGCTCCAGATGCAGACCCGGATTCTGGATGTTTATAGTAAGTGTGAACCATCAAAGAAGCTTTGGATTTGCAAGACAACTGACAAACTGGGCACTTGAATGTCGCCAGAAATGAAGAAATAAGCATGAAAGATCTGGTTCTCAAAAGCAGTGCATCAAACTGTTGAAGGCGATTCTGTTCAAAACATGTTATGTTACGATGAAATGCCAGTGTTTGTGAAAGGATCTTTATTGGTAATATGATTTTTTATACATAGGTGATATATATATATATATATATATATATATATATATATATATATATATACTACTTTAGCATCTACGCATCGTTCATTCAGTAATGAATTAGAACACTGTAACTACAGCCGTATGTTTACATGGTATATCACACGCTACAAGCCTGCCTCCTACCGAGCGTCCAGAGTTCAGAGGTAGAATCACCGACTGACGCCAATTCGGTTGGGTTTCAATCCTGGATAAAAACAATCGGATGTCTAACCGTACTGATGAGCATATGCATATAATATATAATATATAATATACATACATATTCATGTATAAATACATATAATACATCTGCCATTTATGGTCAGGTGCCCCTGCCGTTCTCCTCAGTGTTCTTGAGAGGCTCCAAAGAGAGTCTGTAATGTGATAGGCACTGATCTGGCGGCTCGACTGCAGCCACTTCCCCATCGTCGAAATGTGGCCTCCCTTTTTCTGTTCTATAAATACTTTCATGGCTTCTGCTCAGACGAACTTAAGTCACTGATGCCTCCTCAACAGGTGTTTACTCGTGCAACCAGATTGGCAACTGGGTCCCACCCATTCACAGTTAGGTTAGCCAAATGCAGACGACAATTCTACTCAGGCAGCTTCTTCTCTCGCACTTCCCGCCTGTGGAACTCGCTCCCATATTCTTGCTTTCCTGACGACTACGACCTCCAGAAATTTAAATGCAAAGTCAATACTCATCTACTAACCACTGGACTCTAGCTCTCTCCCCACCCCTGTATAACCTTCCCTTTCTCTCCACCTATGTATCTGTCATCGCACCTGCTTTTTCAGCTTTCTATTGTTCCTTTCTAACTAGGTTGTACTCCTCACTCTTTTCTAATTAATCTTTTTACATTTATGTAGCCCCCTGCACATCAGTGGCGTTTCTGCCTTGCTCGAGGTGAAATGATTAAAAAATATATATATATACATACACATATATAAATATATTATACATATATATAATATACATTATATATTATATATATTTACATACATATATATATATATATGCATATATTATATATAACATATATGTAATATATGATATATATACATACATATATGCATATAATATACATATGCATGTATATATATATATATATATATATATTTCTTTAAAAACGACCGACAAGGAAGGTTTTAATAATTTTTTATTTAATTTAAATTTTTTCAGTATTCTTATGGTTTTTTTTCTGGAGATAAGGAATGTAAAATGTTTCATAATTTTTGACTTTCCAAGCGCTTTCAGTCTCTTCACAGGCCATTTTCAGTGATGCTATTTTATCGTTGTCGTTATGTCTTCATGTTTGATTGTAATGTATTTTTTTTTCTGTTTTTTAGTGTTCTATAATTTTTGAAAAGGTGAAGGTTCTTTAAAGCGCTTACGTGATGCGCGCCGTGGGCATCGTATGAGCTTCTGTCTTTTTTCTTTTTTTCTTTTCCTCATCGCTAACTACTGAAGCCCTCGTCTAAGTAGAGAAAACTGTATTTTTCAGCAGCACAATACTGAAATTCATAACACTCAAAAGGTTGAAGGAGTTTTTTCTTTTTTTTTATTCTTTTTTTTTGGAAATCAACAATCAGCTTTTGAGCGATCCACCAATGGAAATGAAAGGATGTTTATAAACATGGATCGCATTTTGAAGCTGTTGATACTTTTTGTGCTGCAGAACAAAATAAAACAACATAAGACGATGACTTGAGTTTGATTATTTATTTATTTAATTTTGTAGTAACTTGAAATGTTGGCCGAAACTTCATCTGGTGCAGTTCATTCTATGTTTTATTTCCTGATCTATATACAAAATTTCTTATAACTGTTGCAACAAACCAATGTATTTGAAGTTAAGCGTTCTGGTCACCATTCCAAGCAACCTCCTGCAGAAGTTAATATGTATGCTAAAGGGAATTTTCGAAGTCATTTGCAAAAATGGAGGATATCCTATTGTCGTTGTGATTTATTTTTTCTTTGTTTTTTTTTACTTCTATTTACATGGTCTCTTTTATTGTTTGTTTAATTTAATCAATGAAAAGCTTAAAATGTGCTCTTGTTTGTTAATATACTACAATTCAGACAAAATATGTAAATATTTCTTTAGAATTTCGACATCCGCGGATATTTTTTTAATTATTCGTAGGTCTAATATAGTAAGCCATTTTAAGGTATATATAGCAGACAAGGGTCGATGTTTTTAAATAATTCTTTCTTTTCTATACGTTTCCGTAGAAATGACCTGTAAACCCATATTTTCGTGATGATTTAATTTGTACTTTTCGATATATTATTATTCTTATTAGGTTTTACGATTAAATAACAGCTTTATCAAAATTCGTTTATTTCTATACCGAATGTAAAATAATACGTAGAAATTTTCACCAAATTTTTTTCCTTAATGATGTCGATGAATGAGAAAGAAAAGGATAGAAAATTGAAGAAAGGAAAAAAACGAAATGAAGATAATTATGAAAATAAAGAAAGTATTAGGAATGTAATTAAGAAACGTAGATTAAGAAAATGGCGGAAATAAACGAAATAATCAACGGGTTCAGCAACAAATATTACGTAAAAGTATATAAATTGAATATTTGAGAGTAATGCATTACAAATCGGATAAAGTTCAAAAGGGAGAACGTAGCATGGAACATGGCGATATTGCCGATGAGAAAAAAACAAATGTAAAAACATGTTCAGAAATGTATAAATAATAGAAAAATATGGGAGGAAATTAGAAGGCAAACTGGAAAATAAAATAAGATTAAAGACAAGTATGGAATAAAACGGCTAAACTATTCAGAAACAACAGAAAAGAGAAAAGATACGAAAATAATAAAATAACAGAAAGCTCAAAAAGACGTAAAAGCATATTGAGCGTAGATTTTTAGTAATTTTTTTCTACATGTATTTATGTGATGATGGATCAATTCAGTTCAGCAATAAGCAATACACTAAGAAAACGAAAGCAAAATAAGAGTTGTCCTTAGCTTGAAAGGAGTATTATGAGGTTTTAATATCCTGCTGTCAAATAACAATACACTCAGATGGCATCTCATTTAAAAAGCGGCCGATGAGGTATTCTTCGTCCACTCTTGATGCTATCTCATTCTCATCAAGAAATATAGCCAAACTTGATTTATCCACTTCCGCATACATCCTGTTGTGTAGAAGGATTAAAAAGAACAAACCAGCGATTGCCCACAAGTGATCGGTAAAGGAAATGTTGTTTTCGTGTATACATAAAACGCATATTTTTCTTATTTCTATGTGACAGAGGAGCATAATTGTTCATGTGTGTCTAGCAAGTGCAGGTCTGTATACAGATAGGCAAATAGATATAATATACCTGGGTAAGCAATGAGTATATATATATATATATATATATATATATATATATATATATATATATATATATAATATCACTTAAACGTTATTTTTATTGCTCATGAGTGTACAATCCATTTATTTTATAAAGAGCATGTACAGGAAAAAGTGTTCTTAAATCCAAATTTCTTCAAACCAAATGAATTGCATATATATATATTTTTTTATCGGGACTAACTGGGAGAATAGGATAATTATTGTAATTTATATTTATAATTATTGTAATTTATATATATTTCTATGGCGACAAATACTTATGATCTCCCTTCGTTTGTTAAGGAGTATATTTTGGTCTCTTAAAAAATTTTAATTATAATTTTTCTTAATTTTAAAATTTTAATTTTTTATCCATATATATATATATATATATATATATATATATATATATATATATATGCATCATTCCTTCTTTCATACATGTTTCGTTATCTCCATGTGATTTTAAAGAGGAGCATAATTGTTCATACGTGTCTAGTAAATGCATCAATGTATGCATATATAGACGGATAGATAACACATCACTCATTAAATTTCGGATCTAACTAATAAAAGAACAAATTTTAGATAAAATTCGACTTTATTCATCAACATAGGGAGGTACACTCATTCCAAAGTTCTCTAACAATTCGATACCATTTTTGAAGAACGATTTGTTTTTGGCCTCAAAATACACCTGAGTTTCCGATATCGTTTCTTCATTGGAGCTAAATGTCTTTCCTTGGAACATTATTTTGAGTTTTGCAAGCAGCCACTACTCGGTGGGAGCCAGATCCGGAGATAGCATAAGAATGAAAATGCGTATGCAATTCGATAGTCAATTCATGTAGCTTTGCCATCATTGCGATCGATTTGTGACACGGTGCCTTTTCTTGGTGAAAGGTCACTTTTTTCTTCTTCATTTATGGCCGTTTTCTTTTTAGATTTGATGATTTCTTCCTTCAAAAGCACCAATGATGCTATATGATATTCGCTATTGATGGTTCTTTCTTTCCCAAAGTAATCGATGAAAAACATACTATGCGCATTCCAAAATACGCAGGCCAAATCTTTGCTGTTGATGTTTGCGTCAGTGGTCGATTTGGGCGATTTTCACCCGTTGCTGTCCACTCAGTTGACTGCCAATTTAACCTCGGAGTAAAGTGGTGGATCCATGTTTCATCCATTGTCACATATTTACGCAAAAAATCCTTCTTGTTTCGTTGAAACAGTCTGAAACAACGCTCTGAATCGTCGACATGTTGTTGTTTTTGATCTCTGTAGAAATGCTAGGGACGTGTTAACAAAACTATCGTTTTAAATGGGGTGAAGTTATTAGAAAAAAGATTTTGAAAAACATTTTTTGGAGGAAAAAATACTAATATATAATTTATTTCTACAGAGATTAAATTTTTCTTTTCTTTATTTTTCTTTCTTTTTCCTTTTTCTTTTCTTTCCATTTTGTTTAGCCCACTTCCCTGTCAAACACCACTTTCTATTTCTTACTTTACTTCCCCTTCCTTTTTTTAGAGCTAGTCATAGCCAAATTTTAAATTTTTTACTTAAAACTCGATCTAAAAAGTAAAGTTGTCCAAAATCTAAAAATAGACATTGATTGCTATCCCAACCCCTCTAGTTTGTCTGTGATGTAAGTTTTGAACTTCCGCCGGTAAATTCTTGTTTTATTTGGAAAAAGATTGCCGATGAAATGTGAAATCTCTCTTAGGGATTTCTTGTAGAAATGATCATACACTTCGAAATTTTATTTTATTGGCTCTGTAATTTAAATATTAATTACATTGAGCCCTCCACCTGTATCATTTTTAATATTAAAATATTAATATTAATTAGGATCGGGTCTTTGGGATTTACCTTTCTGCTTTTACTTTTGGATTAAAGTTTTTATATTTTAAAATAGATAGATAGATAGATAGATAGATAGATAGATAGATAGATAGATAGATAGATAGATAATCCCTTAAACGATATTTTCATTGCAAACCCATATTTATGTATACGTTAGATGTTTTACCAAAAAGAAGGCAAGAATTATGCCACCATTCACGAACTTAAAGATCTAGACCGTCCAGAAAAAATGCATGAGGTTCCTAAGTCGTCTGGAACCTGTGGCTGAATTCGTCAATGGCGGTTTTGTTTAATAGATTTACTATTTGGTATTCTACGATATTTTTGTTTTTTTCAATATTTTGGTAAATATATTTGTTAAAATAAGATTTTAATGTTATTTTCATTTTTTGCATAATTTAGATGACACTTGATTCATCGTTGTATGTATATGGTAATACAGAGCACACCAATCCATGTTGCGACTGGGGATTCATAGTAAGCTAGTTACATGTTAACAAGTCATAAACCACAAGCATCTTCATTAAGGGAACGGTTGTCGAAAATAGGCCAATGAGTCTTCCTCTTCCCTTAATAAAGTGGAAAGCTGGGTATGCGTGCAGCGTTCTGTTTCGACACTGCTTGTGTGTTATCAAGTCTTGAAAAAACACTAGTAGTGTCGAAAAAAGGTAGCTACATTTGTAGTGGTATTATAACATATTTATGTTATAAAGTCTAAATAAATATTATTCGCTGTACTTTGTATTGAACTCTATTTTAAAATAAGCGTTTTTGGGATGCGAAATTTTGTTCCATCCATATCTACGCTATACGTGCAGGGATATATATATATATATATATATATATATATATATATATATATATTATTTCTCCAAATAAGTTTGATTTAAAAGAACTGAAAATTTAATTAAAATTTTTGTTTTTATTCATTTTATTTTTGTCTTTTGCTGATAGTTGTATTTTGGTTGTTAATGATGTGCTGGTCAATGTATGGACAGATAGCATTAAGTTTCGGCAGGTGTCTGCTCAATGTGCGAAAAAGTGCGGGGCATGTGTGCCTAATGTCAGACAAAATAAATACTATTAAATAGAACCAATATCCACGACATCACCCAGTGAAAGAAAATATACAAAATTCCAGAATTTAATTTAATACAAAATGAACTTTTCACATTAAATAAAATATCATTCAGCAGAGAAGAAGATATCTTCAAGTTCATATAATATACTTAATGAATCAGCATTATAATAATTACAAAAATATAAATTAAATTTATAATAAATAAATTGCATTTTTTGCCTCCTCGTTCCGAATAGCTGTTACACACGACGTTATGCTCAGCCAATTCAATCAACCAGCTTCCCAAAGCATGCCACAAAGCAGACAACAGAATTCTATCACACAGACACCATATCAGTTCTTGATCATGATTACAAAAGTTGAAAATACTTGAACAAAAATAACACGATTTCAACTTCAGACACTTTATCCACAAATTCCTGCCCAGTACGCACATCCTATGAGAAAATTAACAGACTGACCATGTCAGTTCTATTTAATCAAATTAATATATATACATATGTATATAGTTCGGTTCTACTTTAGTGGAGAAATAGCCGTTTTCAATATGTCATTTTAAGCATGCCTGCTTCGACCCCTTATAAACAGAGAATGAGGAAAAATTCTAAGTCCAGGGGTTAGCTTAGATAAAAGAAGGGGTTGGATTGTATTGGTTTTATTTTGGTTAGGCTAGGGGAAATAACTTACTTGTAATTTCCTCTTTGGTAGTGGGAGATATGTAGCTTGACCCTTGAGTTAGTAGTGGTAGGTGGTGGGGAAGTAACTGCTTGGCCAAATTTTTTAAAAACTTATTGAGACTAATTGGGGGAACAGGATAATTATTGTAATTTATACTTATTTCTATGGCGACACATACTTATGATCTCCCTTCGTTTGTTTAGGAGTATATTTTGGTCTTGAAATCTTAAAATTTTACTTTATTTCTGTAAAACAGATTACATCTATCACTTAAATTATTAGGGGTCCTAGCCTTGTCTATGAGTTTCCATTTTATCTGGGGATCTAAGTTACTTTTTTTTAATTCCTAGTATTTTCTAGAAAGAGCTGTTTGGTATCTTAAACTATGGTTGGTGAAGGAGTGCCTATGGGTATAAAGCTGTTGCTTTCAAATTCCGCCGAATTCTGATATAAACATTACATCTCTTCTTATTTTCTTTAGGGTAGATGGTGGCTTGATCATACATATATATATATATATATATATATATATATATATATATATATATATATATGGAAGAATGGTAGACTTTAAAAGAACAGTAGTTACTCTAGCACTCACGTATCGCTCATTCAGTAATGAATTAGAGCACACTAACTACTGGCATATGATACATCATACGCTAAAAAGTGTACCTCCTTCTACCAAGCACCCATAGATCAGAGGTAGAATCGCGAAACAGAAATATATGCAGATGACTATATATATATATATATATATATATATATATATGAATGAAATAATAAAAATTTTATGCAATAGATAATCTTGAAAATATGTCCTGATCCTGAATTTAGAAGTTAAAACTTTTAATCAATATACAGATTCAAATCCAAACCAAAACTAGTGTGACACTCAATGAGAATAAATTTACAAGATATACACTGAAAAGCTAATTCGCTATGCATTGCTTTATGAAAATACTCTGAGAGAAAGAAAGAAAGAAACTATTGACTTTTATATTAATATCTTAAAATGAAACAAAAATCATTTTTACCTCTTGCTTTTTATGTTTATCTGTGGCGTGAGCATGATTAAATTAGTTAATGATGCAAATAATGCTGCTTATAATTCATAGAGTTTCCATAATTTAATAACTCAGAAAACTGACAAAATTTGGATTATTCAATAGTTTTCTTCTCAATTCACCTTCTTTCCTCTTGCGACTGTTATTTCAACAATATTCTCTTATTTTAGCGGGTAAATGTAGCATATGCTCAATCGTCGAAATAGTAGCATTGCGCATGTGCGCTAGACACTGTAGTCTAAACTCGCCTGACTACGTCCAATTTCCAATTCTCTGCCTCAATTCAAATACGATTACTTTAACTGAGTCCCGGATTTAAGAAAATAAGTGACCAGAGCCCTATGACATTCTTCTTACAGGAGAAAGTTATTTTATTGTTGGCTCTGTTCTGTCATTTCTACAAGCAAGTTGGATTATTAATCGACAAGAATATACACATACTGAGTGACAGAAAAAGAGTGATTTGGTTTAAAAGATCCTTGCTAATGCATTGAGATAGGTTTCCATGGGTCTGTAATCTCAGAGCCTTGAACTAGTTGAAGTCAACATATAAAATTAAATGTTCACTTAGCTTTTCCAAATCTGAGTTCGTGTCTACTTTTCATGGGATTAATAGAAAAACAGAATTTACTTACAAAAATATCAAAAGAAAATACGATTTCTGTGAAAAAAAATCATATTTACCATAAAGATCCCCGAACGAGTGCATAGTATATATGCAAAGTTAAAATTATATCAAGATATATGATTTAATCCTGTTCGTTACTATTAATGAGTTCTGTTTTAAAAATGAATATTTTAATTACAAAGAAGGCTGACCTTAAAAATTCTATCGTCCTGAAATACACTGGGTTTTATTGGGAGAGGGCAATATATATATATACATATATATATATATATATATATATATATATATATATATATATATGGCTAATAAATCCAGGAAAAATTTAGTAAACAATCCCAATGGAACTTAGTGGTATTAAATTAAATATTAAACCAGATTCAACAGAGAGCGCGATGTAATTTAATTTACAGAGAAAATATTTGTAGAATAGACATTTCCACAGACTCTCAAAAAACCCCTTAATCAGCTCCCAATAAGAGGTAAAATATTGAATTTACATATATATATATATATATATATATATATATATATATATATGAATTGTCCAAATGTTTTGTATTTTCGAGAATTTTTGGCTATACTTTTAACCATTATCAAGTTTTAATTTTGTTTTACTTGTAAATAAACATGTGTAAAGTTTATGCATATAGAGACTTGCATATGTTAAGTTCCGAACACGGTAAGCACATTGTTATAATTGAAGTTATTACGTATAATATTCCATCCGACCTCATTTAAACACACATCGAGATCTTTCAGGACCTATCAGTGGTATACTTGTTTATAATACATACATAATGGCATCATCCACATGCAAAAAAAGATTAAAATAATGGATGCATTACTAATAAAAAAAGAGAAATCCTACACTTAATAACATCATTTTTTTTCTAGAGACATCTGTCTGCTTGCTTATCCATCCAACCGCTTGAAATGATCATTTTCATGAGAAAGCGCTCTCAAAAACAAGCAAGCATAGAAGAAAATATGCTAAATGGATCTGTTTTAAGTGTCCATACGTTTCACCATGCCGATATAATACACTAAAGGAAATATTTATTAAAATGAACAAAAATTTACACATATTACTTTAAATGAAACAAGTGCACGAATGCATTTTACTTGAAAAACGAATAAGTACTTTTTTAACGTTTATCTTTTACTTAATTTGTCTCTTCAAATAGATAAATATGATACAAAGTTATCTATGCACTCTATCGTTATGGTTGGTCCGTAAATTTACCATTTGTAAAGATGTTTAAAAAATATCATCAAGGTGTATCTGTGATCACACCAATCATGTAATAAAGCGTTTCATTTTATTATTTTGCTATAAACAAGGCAATAATGCCACAAAGGGTTACGGGAACGAAAGAGAATGAGAAAGCTTTAATGAGGAGAAAGTGCAATAAAATAACAAATGAAAAGAAGCTATCGATTTGTGTGGTATTTAAGTTTTTGAACTTTGCTGTTGACATGGAAACAAGAAAACGGAGAAAATTGTAAAGGTGAAAAGTGTGGGTAAAAGAAAGCACTAGAACAATAAACTATTTCAACAATAAAACGATGAAACTTTGTTGCCAATGTAGCTAAACGCTTAAATTCTGAGGCCGAGTTATTAAGAAAAACTCCTGTGAAAATATTTATAAAAAAAACAGGGGGAATCCAAGTCAGAAAGTGAGATGCCAGATCAGGACCAGTTGCATTATAGACCCTTCTTTTAATTTTTCAAGACTCTTGAGATATATAGCAGAAGCATCAGGCCATATATGAGATAAATATTCAATACACGGATGAATAATATCTTTATAAATTTTCAAAAAGAATTCTTACGAGAAAATTTTCTATGAGGATGCAGCAAACTAACTTTCAAAACAGCAGATATAATCAGCCAGTCAGTTAAGTGCCATACGCGATACACACTTGGGCGATCATATCTCAAAAGAGACATGACTGACTGGACAAATTATCCCGCAGTAGGTTACCATTACTTTCTGCGGTAAACTGGTTGCCAGCTCAGACTATAGAACTCAATCTACCTTGGAGGGAAGAGAGGGGTTAATAGCTTTTCCAAGGGTATTTGCGCGTAAATGAATGTAAGGAATTCAACTGGAATTCGAACACTTATCCACTGCACCACAACGCACATATATTAATTGACTCAATATAATAACCTCTTCATATCAGTTAAAAAGTTCAGACCAGGAAAGGTCAGTGATTTACTACTAGAGATAAGCATCAGTCATGCTGATGGAAGATGAAATGGTTCTCTATGGTGATTAAAAGATAAGTGTCATTCTGGAGGCGTTAAAATTGACAAACTATTCCTTAACCTTAGCAACTGATTAAAGTTCATTTACGAGAACAGCCGCCAAATTTACATTGCTGGGTCTACTGGATTTACTATTAACTCAGGAGTAGATATTCATCGGAACTGCGGATACCGGAAAATTCGTTTATGAAGATAAGAACAACATAATTCCAAATATAAAGACCCGGGTAAACCCCGCATTAATTTGAAATGATATAGAAGTGTGGGCGTTCAACTCGGCTTTCATAACAGAATTTGTGAGCCAAATATCCATCCGGAGACACCATAGCCCTTGAACTTGAAGAAGGCCAGCATAGAAAACACTGTAAAACGTCCTCAAGTTATCTAAGGCCACGTACTGACGTTCTTATCTCAAATAATTATGTCATATATATGCAAATATATGCAAATATGTCGATAGGTATACTAACCATTACACCACGTTGATGTGTCCATTGGTGATTTTCTAACCTACGCTTATTGGCACGATATCAAAATTATTGAGCACCCAGTGAGGATCGAACTCAGTGTTTAGGGCGAAACAAGCTTACTGACTATTACACCACAGGGAAATGCCCTATTCCGACTTTTAATGAGCCTGCTATCAGGTCAAACATTTCCTCTGGGAAAAAATACTGCCGTTTCAGTCGTTTTGTAAGCTACTTAAATCGGCCATATTGTTTTTTATCCTGTGGTAAAGCACCGAGTTAAACAGACGACTTTGATCCGGTGGATATAAACCGGTAACTTAATGAAAGGTTTTTGTTAAAAACACGTTTCGTAAATAATTATACTTGATTCGTGCCGGATTAAGCTTTGAAAAATATATAATTTTTTTAAAATAAAAACTAAGTGAAATAGTATCGTTGTCTCAAAAATGTATCAGTGACTGATCATATTTCTCTTTAGAACTGAAAGTTTTGTTTAAACAGTTTAACATGATCTTCTAAGCTGAACATTTTAGGACCTTGAATAATTTATCGCTGATTTTTAATGAAAAGTAATGTTTTATTTACAAAAATTAGTAAGAAAAAGGTCACTTAAAATACTATCCATCGCTAGCCACTACTTTTTCCATTTTTCTGAAAGCATTTGAATACCACATCGGTAAAACCAGACGTCTTTTGAGGCTAAACAAGAGTCGATCCATTTTTTGGCACCCTCATAAGAATGATTATACGTAGCCAGACTATGTATCATCGTTTAACTTCAACATCAAAATCATTATGTTTGAAGCACTTAAACCAATCCCTGCATGTTTTTCCAACAGAGCAGGGCCACCGTATGTTTCAACAAGAATTCTGTGTGCTTTAGCTGCAGATTTCTTTTTAATAAAGAGGTGCAGTAGAATTCTCAGCAGATTCGCTTTCTTTTGCCCGAAATCCTACATGTTTAACGCTATGAAAAACAAACTTGCTTACTCTTCGGTAGAATGGCATACACTGAATTTCAGTTTTCTTATAGTACTTCCTTATAGATGTGATATCATCTGAAACTACACGCACGCTGTTCTGGGAACTTCAACTGTCAGAACACAGTGTGAAGTTATTCAAAGTGCTAACGCAAACATCAGCAAATTAGCACATCAAAAACTTTTCCTCGCTAAATAAATTTCCGTAGTTCTTTTAGTTCTGTAAACATTTGCTAATGTATAAATTTGTTTATATTTTCTGATTTTATGCATGTAAAAACACAAAACTCATCAGACTCTAGCATCCCCCACTTGTGTTTGGTATTTTGGGCTGCTCATTTTGCTGATGACCATGCATTCGGTTTTCTTGCAGTTTATTTGTAAATCGCATTTGGTTTTTTTATATTCACTTACGCGCAAATACCTTTGGAAAATATATTAATCTATCTCATTTCTCCCCAGCTACGGATTAATTAGTAATACTTGTATCACTAAACTATTATTATCGAAAAAGAAATTCTTGCAATAGAAAATAATTTATGGCTTTAGATAATCTGCAAATGGTGGATAAGCCATAGAAAACGAATCATTGTTAATAGATTTAGAGATGAACACACTTAACACTGCTTTATACTTTTCACATAGTTAATTTCGAACAAGAAACCGATGTCGAAATAATTTAACGAAATCTTCATCTTATTATATTTCTTTATTCACTGAAAAAATATGGTGGATTCATGACCTAGCAGCAACTTCATAGGAATCTATTTGAGTCTGTTTACAAAGGATCTGGTAGTTAGTAAAACATATCTGTTTTCTTAAATTCTTTCTTTTAAAGATTAAAGTAAGAGAATGTTATCTATCTCTCATACTGATCTCTTGGTTATTTAATTTGTCAGAAAAAAGGGACTGGTTGATCTTTATGGGTATCAAATACCTCCTTATATATAGTATCAGGCAGATGTGTTTATGAAGTAAAAAACTTCTCGACAATGGCATAAATTGTGCTTAATGCAAAATGTGCCTCACCTTAAAACCATAGCTATCAAGATAGTTTGACAGATCATTATGCTTGAAGTAACATCGATCATTTACATGCCAATGCTCTCATCTTTTAACTTCATTTGGCAAATCTATTTATAAAATAAAATCTTTGTTCCCATTTCCATTAAGAAACATGGTATAAGATGCTGATTGTGCACGCTCAAAAAATTAATTAAATAAAAAATAATGATTGGTCTGAAAATTGTGAGGGTATAATTACTAAATAAACAGAAAATCTTTCTGTAACATTTTTCGTGGTGCATCGTATAAACAGATAGTATGTCTGATAAATAAAACTGTAAATTGATTAAGCAAACAGCCGCCATCTTACAAAGCAAAACACGAAGAAAAAATACGGTATGTTTCTTGAGTTTGTTATCATTGTAAATGCAAAGGAAGAAAATACACAAAATAAAATTTCTTCGGTTTGTCTCTCATTTTTGCCTGTAGAAATATATTTCTGCTAAAAAATATATAACAACAAGAGGAAGCGATTATGAAAGAAAATAATAGCGAATAATGAGTATGAGAAAAGAAAGATGAAGTAGTGAAAGCTGATAAGAAAGTAGGAGTAAATTAGTTGGAAAAATAGCAGGAGCAGAAAAAGGATGGAGAAAAATATCAATTAAGAGAAAAGGAGAGATTGGATATCTGATTAAAGAGAAGAAAGAAGCAAAATATCAAAGCAGGCAACAAAAAGATACATGAAGAAAGACAAGTGTGAAAAACGGAAAAGCGTTTAAAATATAAAGAGAAAACAGGGGATTGGCGAGAACAAAAAGATGAATATTCATAAAAACTCGAAAAGAAAAGGGTAAAAAGTTAGATCTTTCAAAAATAGAATTTAAAACACAGGTTATGAAAAGAAAGAAAGAAAGAAAGAAAGAAAGAAATAACGTATCAGAAAGATGTGAAGAAAAGGAGAAATATTTTGTCATTTTAATTCGTTTGTATTAAAGCTCTTTGTTTTATTTGAATATTTATAATTCATGTCTAAATTTTTGATAAAACGAACTTCCGGTAATTTCAAATTGTTCGAAAATGAATATTTACTAAAATCTGTTTGCTTTGTCTAGACGAGAATTTGTTTCTTTTTAATGGACTAAATAAGACAAAAGATTGAACAAATTTGCGTTGAATAGTTCTGGCAAAATATTGCAACAGTGAATAAATGCCAACGGCTAAATCCAGTATTTAAACATCGGAATTATTTTTTATCAACTTTAGACATTTAAAATGTTAATGCATATTATATTAAATAAATGCTACATTTATTTCTTATATAATGTAATTCGCAAATTTTCTTTGACCTGATAGTTAGTCAAACCTCCGTACTATGGAATAATTTACTGCATTTTCCAGATAATTGAAATTATTTCACAGAGTCTAATTCTTCTTCAATTAACATTCGACTGTTTGTTTTGCTGAAGGTGTACTTGGGGAAAGAAAAGAAAATATCTTGGTCTTCTCTACCTTCCTTTCCAAGGACCACTGTAGGTATTCTCAGATCATTAACACCCTAGTAAGTCGAAATGGACTTATGGTCACATCATGTTGAAACACCGGTTCCTTTACGATCACCGAAGTTAACTAAAGCTTGGTCAGTACTTAGATGGATAACCGCTTAGGAATAACAGGCACTGTAACCTTGGATTTGGGAAAGGTGCAATGGCCTGGAATTCTTAATCAGACAGACGAATTCTAAATCCAGTTGGGTTCGCTAAATTCCCTTAATACCCACGTAAGGTATGAATCCACTTATTTTCTGCTTCTATGGGTTAATTAGTAAAACTTGTTTCATTAAAACTATTATTTTTCAAAAAAATCAAATTGCGTACAAAATAGATTTCGGTATTAAATAACCCATAAAAGTGTTGATATGTCGCTGGACCACCAAGGCAAATGATGGACAAGAATAAAACCAAGAAGGGAACTCTAGAAATTAAATACTAATATTCAAAACATGCATAAGCAATAATAAAAAATGATATATGCATATTCATCCGCAGACAGACCTGTTTTGCAGCTCATCAGTACGGTTAAACATCTGATTGCTTCCAGCCAGGATTGAAACCCAACAGAATAGACATCAGTCGACGATTCCACCTCTGAGCTACGGACTCTCGGCAGAGAAAGGCAGACATTAGCGTGTTATACACACTGTAAACAAACGTCAGTATATATATATTATGCTTTAGAAAATGTACATAATTTCTTCTATATATGTCCTCTTTCCTACAATCATATGTTTGTTTCAGTGTTTGGATTTAAACACTTCCTCAGGGGAAATAAAGGTTTGGAATCATTCTCTGTTTATATTTGGTTCGTTGTTGTCGTGGGGGTTGGTTGGGGTTATTGGTAATTAAGTGAATGTCTCGTTTTGATTGTTAGACTTTTGAGGAATTTGTTGTGTAAGTGTGAAATTGTTGATTAATGGTATTATCTGTTGAAATGTATGTTTTATCTTTTTATCTGTTGGGTATATCTTTTGGTTAGGATTTCTAAGAGATCACTGTTGAGTGGTCATTTTTATGGTCGGCTATCATTTAATTGGTTGATGTCTGCTGTTAGTGGACCTAATTCATGCATTTACTTTGATCCTGTCTCTAGGTTTTCATAGACGTGATAGGGGTGGAGTGTTTTTTCTTTCCAATTTAGATTTTTTCGGGTAAAAAAAAAAATATATATATATACACATATACCCCTCCTCTCCTCTTTCTTCCTTCTTTTTTCTTTCTCTTCTCCTTCTTTTCCCCTTTCTCCCTATTTCCTTTTTTTCCTTTCTCTTTTTTCTTTTCTTCTTCTCCTTTTTTTCTTTTTTTCTCCTTTCCTCTACCTTCCTCTTCTTTTCTTCTTTTTCCTTTTATTCAAGTTTGGAGTATAATTGTATTTAGGCGAAGTTATTTCAAGAAATCTAAATTTGTATTTTTTGTAAAGTAAATGCGAATTAGTGTTTTATCAGTTTTTTGTATAAAGTTGTATGTTTAATCTTAATTTTAAGTTTAGAGGGTCGGTTTTTTCTTTTAATTCTTCCCTCTTTCCTTTATTTTTTTTATTTTTTTCCTTTTTTATCTTCTTTTTTCTATAAATTATCGTTTGGAATCTTATTTATTTCTTTTAATTATTTATATATTTTTCATTTATTTAGATATTTTTGCGGGCATTAGATCTTATTTTAAGGATTTATTACATCGATTTTTCTGTAGCATTTTTATCTTTTATAATAATAAAAATATTTATTCAAATTCCTAGTATTTTTTTTTTGGGTGGGGGGGGGGTGATTGTAGGGTTAGATCTTACGTGTGCTTACAGTTTTTTTGTGTATGATATAATTATTCTGAAGTAGTATATTTGATCTTGATTTTGAATGTATGAATTTTGATTCTTTTTCAAGTTTCGGAGACATTTATTTAATTTTGATTTTTCTAGTAAGTTAAGTAAGGTTATTGGTGTATGCTTTAGTCATAGACCTTCCTTTAAGGATTTATTGGATCGATTTTTTTCTATAGCATTTTTAATCTTTTATAATGAGGATATCAATCGAACTCTTTGTATTTCTTAGCTGGATTATAGGGTTAAGTCCCTAATGTGCTTGCAGTTTACTCTGGTTTCGTGTCTCTGATTTAAGAGCTTGTTACTATTTATATATTTAAGGATCTCTATTTTTTCTTGAAGGCAAAGAAAGCATGGTTCTTTTATAGATTTTGCTGCTCTTGCTTTTTTGAGAATTTTCCATTTGACATTAGGTGTTTTATTTTCGTTTTTTAATTTCCAAAAGTGCTTGGAGAGAGATGTCATGTTTTGTTTTTCTTTGTTATTGAAGGATGAGAGGTAATTGTAAAAGCGCTTTTTAAATACGTTCATACTATTCCCAATATATATTTTTTCATCCTTAGGATTTTCTAAGGATGAAATCGAACACATATATATAAGAGATTTCGTCAGACATTTATTGGCCATGGGGCATTGGTTGGGGTTTCTACAGTTACAGAGGTTGCTGTCATGGGACGGATTTGTATTAGTGTTGGATTTATTTTTGTTGTGTATTTTCAATATTTTTATGTTATGCATTTTGATTACTTTTTCTAGATCATTAGAACAGCTATAGCTTAATTTTATGTTATTTTTATTAAAGATTTTGCTTAGAGGATTATTTTTGGGAAAGTGCTTCTCTATTAATTTAAGAAATTTATGTCCCAGCTTGAAATTAACTGATTGGTTGAAAGGAGGGTTATACCATATTATTTTCCTGCTTCTATTTCTGCATTTTGGACTTTTGAATTTTTCCACAAAACTGATTTTTGATGATTTATACCCGCTTTCATTAAGGATTCTATTATAAATTAACTTGTGCTTATCAAATATCTTTTTGTTGGATGAGTGCGTGTTAATACGACGTTCAACTGATGATGGGATGTGCTTAACAATGGATGGTGGGTGATTAGAGTTGTGGTTTATATATATTGGGTTAGCGTTGTTTTTCATGTAAGGTTGGAAAGTGTTCGATACTAGGTCTAATGTTATGTCTAAGAAATCTACTTGTTTGATATTGTGGTTAATTACTACGTTATGGCCAAAGGATTTAAAGACTCTATGGATTAATTTTCTGGTTTTATCAACCTTACCTCCAGTAGATTTATCAATTATGAATATCAAAAATTATCAATTATCAATATAAAAAAGGAAAGAGGGAAGAATTAAAAGAAAAAACCGACCCTCTAAACTTAAAATTAAGATTAAACATACAAATTTATACAAAAAACTGATAAAACGCTAATTCGCATTTACTTTACAAAAAATACAAATTTAGATTTCTTGAAATAACTTCGCCTAAATACAATTATACTCCAAACTTGAATAAAAGGAAAAAGAAGAAAAGAAGAGGAAGGTAGAGGAAAGGAGAAAAAAAGAAAAAAGGAGAAGAAGAAAAGAAAAAATAGAAAGGAAAAAAAGGAAATAGGGAGAAAGGGGAAAAGAAGGAGAAGAGAAAGAAAAAGAAGGAAGAAAGAGGAGAGGAGGGGTATATGTGTATATATATATATATATTTTTTTACCCGAAAAAATCCAAATTGGAAAGAAAAAACACCCCACCCCTATCACGTCTATGAAAACCTAGAGACAGGATCAAAGTAAATGCATGAATTAGGTCCACTAACAGCAGAC
The DNA here is from genome assembly GCA_037127315.1 of Ascarosepion bandense. Taxonomy (NCBI): domain Eukaryota; kingdom Metazoa; phylum Mollusca; class Cephalopoda; order Sepiida; family Sepiidae; genus Ascarosepion; species Ascarosepion bandense. The sequence goes on from JBBBDQ010001047.1 coordinate 2,041,835, forward strand.
ATCAACCAATTAAATGATAGCCGACCATAAAAATGACCACTCAACAGTGATCTCTTAGAAATCCTAACCAAAAGATATACCCAACTGATAAAAAGATAAAACATACATTTCAACAGATAATACCATTAATCAACAATTTCACACTTACACAACAAATTCCTCAAAAGTCTAACGATCAAAACGAGACATTCACTTAATTACCAATAACCCCAACCAACCCCCACGACAACAACGAACCAAATATAAACAGAGAATGATTCCAAACCTTTATTTCCCCTGAGGAAGTGTTTAAATCCAAACACTGAAACAAACATATGATTGTAGGAAGATGGACATATATAGAAGAAATTATGTACATGTTCTAAAACATAATTCATAATAAATATTCACTGCTCTATGCACTGTTTTAAATTAATGTTTTGGACGGAAAAAGTTTTCTTTTTTCTCTTTTTTCTCTCCTATTCTATACTCACTCGGATATATATATATATATATATATATATATATATATATATATATGTATTCATTGTTTAATACTTAGTTTTTTGTCCTAATAGGGTTAGACCAGTACACATTTGAATTAAAAAGTGTTCTATACAATTATATTGTAGAACTTTTGAATATTTTTTGAATATTTTTCATTTTTAAACGAGTTATTTCGCTACCTTATTTTCCACCATGAATGGTTTCTTCAGGTGACTTTTAATAACTTTTAATAGTTATTAAAAAGTAATTAAAATTAAAAAGTTTTAATAATTTTTAATTAAAATTAAAAAGTTTTAATAACTTTTAATAGTTATTAAAAAATCACCTCAAGAAACCACTCAACCAAGATAGCGAAATAACTCGTTTAAAAATGTATATATATATATATATATATATATATATATATATATATATATATATATATATATATATATCAAAGTTAAAAGTGTCCCACAGAGACAATGTATATAAAGAAGTAAATGCAATATACCAAGTACGTGAACTGTATGAAATAACAGAAACTACATCCTTAGAGTGCTACCAACAGTGGTAACAATTTAATGAATAGCACATTTATCTCGAAGAGAAAATAGTGAGATTATCAAGATGTTGCCATTCCACATTATTTCAAATAAAAGCTTAGGAAGGAAATCTCCATCAATATCGAAAAGAGCGATAGGAGGTACTGAATTTGAGAAAACGACATTTTTAGAGTACGATTTTATAAATTTCAACTGATGGCATTACATGCTGCTCGGTCAATTAATGCTGAATGCTTTCTTATAGGGGAACGGCTATTATTACTAGTCTATTACCATGGTTTACACTCCACCCACGTCTATTGAACAGGTTAAGAGGCTCATCCCTTGTTCCCCGTTTAGGATGTGGTTTCTGGCTTTCTCTTTTCCAATCTTTTCACTAGTATGTAGCCCCCTGCACATCAGTGGCGTTACCGCCTTGGTGATATGATTAAAAAAAAATTACTATTTTATCTTTTTTTTACCTATTATAATTAAGTTAATATGAAGAGATTTGAATAATTGATGAGTAAATATTGATCGTTTATTGATTTTGTAAGCATTTACTTGGTCCGTGTATCTTTTGTATATTGATCGCTTAAATTTAATTTTCCTAGCATTTACTTAGTTCAAGAATAGATATATATTGGTCTTTTATGTAAGTCTCTAAATATTTGCTTGACTGTGAGACAAGTAAATATTGATTGTTTAGGCGGCTATTTTATGGAAAAATGCTATGAGAAAGTGGAAACATTTTTCTTGTGACGCGTTTCGTCTTTTACGAACGATGTTTACGCTAATGCGAATACACATACGCATTAATAAGAGGGACGCTAACAATTCTAAAAAGTTAAATTTAATTGTCTTATATAAATTTTTTGGTATATAGTCTAGACGATTTCAATTATTTTCTTCTTTTTTTCTTCAGGTTTCTCTCGGTTTTTTAATTTAATATTCTTTATTGTGATAGAAGATCTTCCAGGAAGTGCAAATTATAAGAATCTGAATGTAATCTTATTGTAGATTGTCTAACGATTAAAGTAATTTCTATATATTTTCGCTTAGCATCACGGTCAATGAATACCAATTTTTTTGCTTGTGAATAGCTAATATTACCGTTACTATTAGAATTGCCATTGTCTTGTAAAAACCCATGTTTCTATTTTATTTTATTTTTTAGTTATAATTTTTAATCAATAGGAAATGACTTGAACCCACGACAAATTAATATAGAATATATGGTAAATGTTCGTTTTAGGTGCCGACGGCTTTTCCCCCTTCAAATTTATCCAAAATAGCATTATTTCTGTGCAAAATGTATATGCTGAACTGAAATCAAAAATTAGTTATTGAAGAAATTTACATTTTTTGCTTTGAAAGTCCATAAAAAAACGAAATATATCTCACACTTTTCCTCTCCCGTAACTCTCACAAAGTCATGTAATTAACTGCAGAATGACGTTCTACGTAGGTATAATTTTTTGTCGAATTTCGGCCGATTTTCTTCCTTTACTGAAACTTCCGGCAATGTACTTACTGTTATGAGAGTAACAAGCGTAGAAAAACAATAGCGCATTACTTTCATTCCCGGAAGTACATCACCGGAAGTATCAGTAAATGAAGAAAAATCGACAAAACTCTTCCAAAAGCCGTTCAAAAGCGCAGTACGTCATTCTGTAGTTAATTACATGACTTTCTTCAATAACTAACAGTTGATTTGAGTTCAGCATATACATTTGCACAGAGATAATGCTATTTTGGATAAATTTGAAGGAGAAAAAGCGTTGGGATATACAACGAAAATTTACCGATTATATTTCTATAAATCTTCGTCTTAGTGAATTAGTTTCTTGTTTAATTAGAGTCATATTTTTTAAATCAAAATTATGGTCAAACTTAATATTTATTTATCATGAGAAATACATGATTGTGGCACAAGACCGATTTGGAAAGGGGGAACAAAACCCGGGTAGGTCTACAGGAACTATCTTATACCTAGCTAATCCGATTCACGACCCAAACATACGTTACAATGTGTCTTAATCACCACAAGAACTTGTCCATCGACACTCAATCCGCCATGTACCAAAATACCGTAAAGCATTCTGGGGACCTAAAAAACACCCCAAGTGTACATAAAAATAACAATTTTATACAATAAATACAAAAATATAGATAAAACTTTTACATGAAATGCTATGAGGGGGGGGGGGGTAACAACAATTCTCCAAAATAAAACATTGCAACTCAAAATAACAACAAAAGGCATCATGTTAGCTGGCTCCAACCCACCCTCAAAAGAAAGAGGCCACTGTATTGTGCCCATAGGACAAAACCAAGAAGCACTCTTTTTAAAGGGAGTGGAGAGGAGGAAATAACTTGGACAGGGGAAAATATAATGCTGAACCATACGAGATCAAACGGGGACAAAAATAAAACGGAACTGGGAATCTCAAACTGGTCAAACTTAATAATTTTTCAAAATAAATTTCTTGGTATATAAGAATTTATATACCGTTTTTCACATGCGTCTATAAGCATTTACTTTATTCTGAGCAGGATATTATAATACATAGGTCCATTAATGACATTTACTTAGTTACAGAACGGGTAAATATTGCTAAATGATATTTAATTCTATCGGTATGTAACAGCTTTCTTGAATAGATAATGTTGTGGAATCTCCCCTTTTTTTCTATGATAATGGACTCGACTTGAGTATACATATACTCCTGCCATAGCGAGATACGTCAGTTACCGTAGAGATCAGTTAAGAGAACGTTACCAGTACCGAAAGAGGTCCGTAAGTTACCGAGTGATACCGAAGTTACACAGAGAATACCGCATCAGAAGCCATAGTAGATCTGAGCTTCATTCAGCCAGCATATTATACGGACATACTAATTCCAGAACGGCTTCACTTAAAAGACTTGTATATATATATATTCTTTATTAATCATATTCCCGGATAACTAACCTGAGTTCCAGTTGTATCTTTACGTTTAATATAACTTATTTTTCTATCTCAAATATCTGTTTTGTTGTTCATTATTTTGTGTGGTTCCTCACCCGGAATCCACAACAGTTAAATATTGCTCATTTATATTTGAGTCTACACCCCGTCGATTGGACATTTATTTAGGGCGCTGCTGTGGTACATCAAAGTAGATAGATAAACAAAGTTAAGACACTGAAGAAAGGTATCTAATGAGATAATATTCACAGACACTAGAACTTTATCTACCGGGTTAATCTTTTTTATGTTACGTCTTTTATGTGCTGTGTCTCTTCAGAACGTAAGCGATCATGGTCCTCTACATCTTTCTGTCCTTTGTAGCTCTTAAGGTTTGTCTTATTGTTGTCAAGTATGTTACACGTTGCTTTCTTCCCTCAGGTTGTCCCGTGAGTATCAAATTTCCCAAGCCAACTTTCTCATTAACTTCCTCAGAAATTCCAACTGCCTCTTACTGAGGTTAAGTATAAGATTTCTTTTTTGTTTCCGTTGTCTTCAAATTCGTTGTTGCTGACACATTCCTTCCATATTGTCCGCAGCATCTTTCTGTAGAACCACATTCCTGTTGCTTCAAGTTGCTTCGTCTTTTATGAGATTGTCCAGCATTTGCTGCTATGCAAGAGTACAGACATCACATAACAGCTTGCCATCTCGAGGTGGTGTAAAGGTTAGCAAGCTTGTCTCGCTATAATCATTGTAATAGAGTAGTGAGTTCGGTCCTCACTGGATATCCCTTACTTTCGGCCTCGTGTTAGATCTAACCTGCGCTTAGAAAATCACTATCACATAACAGTCCAGTGCTCTTTTCTTTGTTTCCAAACAAAAATTTTCTATGTCTTAATACTCTGCTTAGCTTCTGGAGTGCAACTTTGGCCATCTCAATACGTCCTCGGATCTCAATGTTAGAACACATTTCTACATACTTAAATGTTTGTACTTGATTGACCTCTAATTTGCATTTTACTGATAACTATGCATTCTGTCTTTCTGTAGTTGATGCTTAGCCTTTTCTTCCAGTTGAAAGAGCAACAGTCAAATGTTTACGGGAATCTGACCGTTACCAGTAAGTTATAATTCCTATCCTCATTGGTTTCCCATATTTGTGTGAAACTAATGCTAACTTATTAACTGAGGTCACAGAAAGAGATTTGAAGGAAACAAATACCAAATGCCTGAAAGAAACACAAGCAAATATCATATTCATTTGAAACTAGAAATGAATTCAATCTAAAAACTTTAATTAAACCGGAATGTTAATGAAGAGCAAAGTGTTTGGTGCGAGAACACAATTAAATCTAGCCAACTTAAAATCTTGATTTATTGTATCATATGCAAATGAGTTTTTCTTATATCAAGCAGACCGAGTGAAAGAAAGGAAGTTAGCGCTCTCATCTTGTGCAAAATCTAACATTTTTAAATGGAATAAATTTTCGATCGCTGAAGACGAATAGAAATCAGCAATAAGCGAGAACGAGTCACTTTATTTTGTTTCTTTGGTTTTCTAATATTTTCTACGTAATTACAGATAACATTTAACATTATAAAATGATTTCCTCCGCTGTGTGTGCATACATCTTGAAAAGGACGCTTCTCGTTATATTTTATGAACGAGGCGTTTTCGTTGTTCAAAACTGTTATCAATACAGCTTTCTCTTCGTTTAGAATTAATGGGGTAGAAACTTTCCTTTGCACGTATTGTAAATTATTCCGGTTGCACTGCCTATTTTTAAGGAAATAAATTTGGATCCTGATGTAAAGAACTACGCTCTTTGGGATTCACTTCCATTTAAAATATTAGATAATTTGCTGTTTTATTTATTACAATATAAAATATCTCTTAAATCATTACCATGTGCTTTACGCATTTTAGTAACTTTCATCCAATACAAGGCTCTAGAGTCACTCAAAGTAGAGGTTTACAGTAAGTAATTTATTGGAGTAGATAGACTAAACTATCGCCCGGTTCAAACTCCACCCATGTCTATTGAACGGGTGAAGAGGCTCATCCCTTGTTTCCTGTTTAGGATGTGATTTCCGGCTTTCTCTTTTCCAATCTGTTACTCTTTTCCAATCTTTTACTCTTATTTAGGATGTGGTTTCCGGCTTTCTTTCTCTTTTCCAATCTTTTCACTCTTACGTAGCCCCCTGCACACAGTAGCGTTACCGCCTTATTCGGGGTGATATGATTAAAAAAAAGAATGGTAATGATACATAAGGTGTGTAACTAATAGAAGAAAAGGTGGTAAGAACTTAAAATTATGAGTGTAAGGAGGAAAAATAACGATTGGCATTTGTCTTGATGATTTCTATATTGAAGTGATCAGGAAATCAACCATGCGTAAAACTATTCCACGAAGGCGAAGTTGAGTTATGGGAAAAGAGAACGTTTTATAATTCTTTTCACATTTTAGCAAATTTCACCCAAATCTATGGCTCAAGAGCCAATTAATGCAACCGGCTGCAGTTAAAATGGTAATAATGAATAAGTTACGTGAAAATATAAGAGAATGTTGTAAAAATGAATATTATGAGAGTTAGTCAGTTAAGTGTCATATGTGAAACACGCTTGGGCAATCATGTCTCGAAAGAAGATTATCCCGCAGTAGGTTACTAATCCTTTCTGTGGTAGATTGGTTGTCATCCAAAGCTATAGAACCCAATCTGTCCTGTTATTTAACCCATAATTGGAGAGAAAAGACGGGTTAATACCTTCCCCAAAGGTACTTGCGCATAAGTAAACGTAATGAATTCAACTAGAATTCGAACTCCACTCCTGATTTCTCGATCCGAGCCGATATCCACTCCACCACAACGCACGTTATGCGAGTAAGGAGAAAAAATAAAGATTAACTCTTGATTTGACGTGCTCAATATTGAAATGTTCAGGAAAAGAAATACACGTGAATCTGCTCCGAAAAATGGTAGTTACTAGAGGAAGAAATGATTTTATAACCTTCTTCTTTCACACATTTTCGTCAATCTTTAGATTGAAAGTTCTGTATGTTGACTACTGAAGAATATATTCTCCAAGAACTTACAATAATTCTTTGCATCTACTGTAACACTATAACTCACCAAATCTTTTTCTTCCAAAATACTAGCCCAAAACATTACTCTGCCTGCAGCCCTTTTTTTTAAATCGTATTACCCCGAGCAAGGCGGGAACGCCACTGATGTGCAGGGGGCTCTATAAGAGTAAAAAAAAATAAATAGGAGGAGAGTAAAGAGAAAGATGTACCAGTTAAAGATGGGAATACAGGTTGTGATAACAATTACAAAGGTGGAGAGAAGGGAAAAGATATACAGGGTGGTGTAGAAAGAAGTAGAGTCAAGTGGTTATAAGATGGGTATTGACATTGCATTTAAATTCCTGGAGGTTGCAGCCGTCAGGAAAGCAAGAATATGGAAGCGAGTTTCACCGGCGGGAAGTGCAAGAAAAGAAGCTGCAGGAGTGAAATTGTCGTCTGCATTTTTTTTTTTTAATCATTTCACCTGGGGCAAGGCATAAATGCCACTGATGTGCAGGGGGCTACATAACTGAAAGAAAATTAATTAGAGGAGGGAGAAGAGGATTACAAACCAATTAGGAAGAAGTAATACAAAGATGAAAATGCAGGTGTGATGACAGTTGCAAGGGGGGAGAGAAAGGGAAGGATATACGGGGTGAGGAAAGGGCTAGAGTCAAGTGCTTAGTAGATGAGTATTGACATTGCATTTAAATTTCTGGGGGTTGTAGCCGTCAGGAAAGCAAGAATATGGGAGTGAGTTCCACAGGCGGAAAGTGAGAGAGAAGAAGCTGCAGGAGTAGAATTGTCGTCTGCATTTGGCTAACCTGACTGTGAATGGGTGGGACCCAGTTGCCATTCTGGTTTCACGAGTAAACACCTGTTGAGGAGGCACCACTGACTTAAGTTCATCTGAGCAGAAGCCATGAAAGTACTTATAGAACAGACAAAGGGAGGCCTCATCTCGTCGGTGGGGAAGTGGCTGTAGTCGAGCCGCCAAATAACACCTATCAGGTTACTAACTCTCCTTTGGAGCCTGTCGAGAACACTGAGGTGAGCAGCAGGGACGCCTGACCATAAATGGCAGCAGTACTCCATGCAGGGTCGAATGGTAGACTTGTATATATGCAGGATGGATTCAGGCGGAAAGAACCTCCTGGATCGACACAGTGACCCAACATTCTTAGCAGTGGATTTAGCTATGGATTCGATGTATCGGTTGCATTTGAGATCAGAAGAGAGGGTAAGGCCGAGGAGGCGCAGTGTATTGCACTCAGGGAGAATGGCTTGGTCCATGCTTATGGAAGGCAGGAGAGGTTGCCTGTGATGGTTGACAGACAACAGCTTGGTCTTGGACGCATTGCCAATTTACCACAGAGTGTAGATCCCGTTCAAGGTCAGCAGCGAGACTGTGTCTGTCCGACATGCCAGGTTTCTTACTGGAGCGGGAGTATATTGTGGTGTCATCTGCGTAGATGCCTACTTGGGACTTGATCTCATCTGGGAGGTCGGTTTTTGGTTGATCTAACTGTGAATGGGTGGGACCCATTTACCAGTCTGGTTGCACGAGTAAACACCTGTTGCAGGAGCACCAGTGAACGTTCGTTGGAGCAAAAGCCATATTTATAGATATATAGATATAAATATTTATAGAACAGACAGAGGGACGCCACATTCCGTCGGTGGGAAGGTGGCCGGAGCCGCGCCGCCAAGTCGGTACCTATGACATTACTGATTCTCCTTTGGAGCCAGTCAAGAACACTGAGATGAACAGCGGATGCGGCTGACCATATTTAACAGCAGTATTCCATGCACAGATGGATGGTTGATTTTTATTTTTATTTTTATTTTTATTTTTTAATCATATTACTCTGAGCAAGACGGTAAGGCCACTGGTGTGCAGGAGGTTACGTAATAATGAATAGATCGGAAAAGAGAAAGCCGGAAACCACATCCTAAACAGGGAACAAGGGATGAGCCTCTACACCTGTTCACTAGACGTGGGTGGAGTGTGAACCGGGCGATAGTTTAGTCTATCTACTCCAATTAAAAAAATAAACAAAAAAGAAAAGTGAAAAGATTGGAAAAGAGAAAGCCGGAAACCACATCTTAAACAGGGAACAAGGGATGAGCCTCTACACCTGTTCAATAGACGTGGGTTTTATATGCAAGATGGATTCAAAACATCCTGGCCCGTCACAGTGACCCAATAAATTTTAAGTAGCTATCACATCCATCCAATGTAGCTATACATTTATCAATAAAAATTACGGTTAGAAAATCCATTTCCATATCTTTCTTGGTCCAATTTAAGCATTTCTTAATACATTATTTACATTGTTCGGACTATCTTCACCTTTATTGCCATATTCACGTACACTCCGGCCTTTTTCAGGTTTGGAATTTCGTACCAAACACTTTATTTCGATCACCGGGATATATTATTTTCATGCCACTTCAGTATGTCGTGTACTTATCTCTCTTTAACACAACTCTCCATATATGTAACCAAGTATTGAAGTCACAACGCTTTGCGTCAATTCATTACATCTGACCAACGCTTTTATCCATTGGGCCGTGTGTCTATGAGGACATCAGTGTATGTATTTTTATGACTCACAAGCCTAATGTCTCAGTAACAGAGCTCATATTTCTTCGAAACTAATGATTTTGTCTAATACTCGTATTACGTTAATGGGAGATAACTATATGTCAACAAAAATGAATTGGCGCTCGTGGTTATTATCTAGAAAAATAGTGATTTGTATCCGAAATTGTTTTTCTAAACAATGATGCTGTTTTACTCGATGTATCTATTGTGTAAGAGTCAAAACGTTCGATTTTCGATTATGAAACTCAGGTTTGAATCCACCATGGTCGTTTGGTGAGGTAGTTGATGTTTTTGACCTAGGGAATGCCTGGAAACCCTAAAACGAGTTGACACAAGCCCCATGAGTGAAACTGGGTAGACGAAATTGTTAGAAGACTGTCGATGGTTTCTACTAGCACGAAGCCACAAGTCATTGTGATCGAGAGTTTGAGAGTATTAGCATTGAACAACTGTTGATCACGCCAGATGATGTGCTTTCTCCCAGAAACAGTAACTAAGTTCTGCTCAGCATAGTTGCAGTATAAACCGCAAATATAAATATGCCTGAGCAGGCGGTTACCTCAGGGAGTGACTTGTTGGCCTAGTAGACGTGTGTACTCGGATACGAGTAACCGACCATTGTTTATGACTATATATGTGTGCATGTATGAATTTAAGTATGCTTGCCTGTTATTGTATGAAAAGTATTACGATATTTGAATATCAATCAGTAAATAAATGACAAGCTGTTAAACGGTGTTACGAGGTTTTCCGTTCATAAAAAACATCTTCACTTATTTGATATAAACTATCTGGATTTATTGCCTTTTTTATATATTTGATTAATTTCATCAATAATTATCTCTCTCTCTCTCTCTCTCTCTCTCTCTCTCTCTCTCTCTCTCTCTATCATATGTTTGTAATTTAATAGCATTTATTTATTAATGCCATAAGAATGTCTTGGAGTGCTCATGGAAAAGAAGAAACCGAACTTAGCTTGGCTATCATTCACTGACATTCATATGAATGACGAACATTTAGTTATATTTTATATAGCATGACCTTTCAGAAGGACACCACTTCATGTCTTTTACTATCACCCTCAAACTACTCAGTCTTCATCAAAGTATTCTATATTTCATTTCTTCAAACTACCCAAGTAAATTACGTGCTATTTTTCTGATTCTCTTTTCTTTTATAAGCCCTGTGAGTGTTTAATTCTCCAAGGCTTATTTGATGTCTCTTTCTGGTTGTTAGCAGCAACTTCCTTTTAGTTAATATCCTCCTTAAAATTTTCCTGTTTCCTACATGCTCTATGATTTCTACTCATCCGTCGGTTGACGCCCATTTTTTGTAGCATCAAATGTCTTGTTCGCCTTGGAAGAGATTGTTCAACATTCACTGCCTTAGACTGTACTTTCCTGCTTTTAGTAAATAACACTCTTCTTTGTTTCTAAATATATTTTCTATCTCTTAGTCAGTCAGTCAGTGTCATACGTGATACACGCTTAGGTAATTATGTTCCGTTCGATTCATGACTGATATAGTTCCACAGTTACCATTTCTTTCTACCGTAGACTGGTAAGTGAATATGACGAACCTGACTGAAATTCGAACTCGGCTCTCGCATTTCTAATTCGAAGCGGAAACACATTACCCAACAACTCAATACTTTGCTATAATTTATTAAATATATGTTATAATACCCCTGTGCGGTTTCGGATTTCTGTTTCATTCATTCCGTCGTCTACTTTGACATATTTGAAAAGAATATTACAATAATCATGAAACCAAACTGGCAACAAACATCTGCATACGGATAAAAAAATAGCTGATATGCATAATGAAAAGGCTTATCAGACAAGGATGTGTCTTCTCACCGGACATATTCAACCTATGCAGCAAGGCAATTCTGAGAGAATTAGATGTTCTAAAGGGATTCATTATTAGTGGCCACAATCGTATAAACATAAGATATTCAGATAACAGAGATAACAGCATATAAAGAAAACTACAAAAGCTGCTGTAGGGAAAGAGTGCAGGAAGAAAGGAGCAAACATTGGATGAGCCCAAAATGAAACGATGAATTGAGATAGCCAAAGATGCATTTCAAAAACCAAGTAATGTATTAAAAGACAGAAAAACTTCGTTAGAAACAAAAGGATTACTGAACTGTTACGTGATATCTGTCTCTTATATAGCACAAAATGCTTGGACAAGCTTCTCAAAAAGTAAAAATAAACTTGACCCAACAGAAATGTGGCACTACAGAATGATTCTGAGTATGCCATAGACCGAACATGAGAAAAATTCTGCGGTTTTAGAGAACATAGAAACAAAAGGGAAACTTATACTTAATATCGGGCAAAGACAGTAAACATTTCTGGGGCACATAAAAAAAGAAGAAAGGCTTGGGAAATATGATGCTCAGAGAAAAGATTGGCGATAAGACGGACAGAGGAAAGCAGTGCATAAAATACTTGATGACCTTAAATAAATAGATGGTGGAACAGGGTTTAAGAGAAATAGCATAAAGTCAAAATTTATTACGGGCTATAATGGACATTTTATTTCTGGAGAACCATATCGCCTTCGTCCTGACATGACACGGCACATAAAGAAGTCACGACAATATCTAGTTTTAATTTCCGTGTACGCTTTATTATGTCATCCCGAAGAACAAGACTCAAAAAACATGCCGTTTAAAACAAAATTTCTAACTCGAATCTATATCGATCTTCTTCTTTTATGTGCCATGTCCTTTCAGGACGTAGGCAATCATGGCTTTCCACATCTCCCTGTCCCTGGTGGCTCTTAGCAAGCTTTCTCCTGTTGTACCATGTAACCCTCGTTCCGTCATTCACCTGATCAGGTCCTTCAAATATGTTATCCGCTGCTTTCCTCTCTCTCTTTTTCCCTCTATCTGGCCTGTTAGTAACAGATTCTCTAAGCATGTCGCAGGAAGTTTAGTTGTCTCTTCGTATTAATTTCCTTTTCGTCTCCATCCTTTCCAAAACCTCGTTACATGCTCGGTCCATGATATCCGCAGCATCCTTCTGTAGAACCACTGCTTCAAGTTTTTCCTTCATCTTCGAGGATAATATCGATCTTAGAGCGTCTAAATTGAATTGTGTTCCTTTCTATTTGGAAATTTCTTTTCTATTGATTGACTCTTCTAATTGTTTAAAGTCTACTGATGTTTAATATAATAATAAATCATTAGAGAAATTACTTTGGAGACTGGTACACACATTCTTTGTAAACAAATATGAAACCTATTCGGTCAATAATATTTATTTCTTAGCATATGAAAGAGAATTCTTCGTTTCTGTTACTGTTTGTTGTTTCGGCGAATGTTGTTTACTTGCAATTAGAAATATCTTTGAGTGTTTTTCAGATGCAAGAGGAAATTCTATTTAATGGAACTTATCGATATTTGTTCCACAATTTATAAGATAAAATGGTTTTGAGAATAGCTTACAAAGAGAAGTAGAATAAAAACCATTAATACGAGGATCGTGTATGTTTTCCCGTTTTCATCATTGTTTTGTCATTTGTTCCGATGTGCGAATTCTGATTTCCCTTGGATTTATTCTTTTCATACGGCCATATCTTATTGAAACATAATATCTCGTACGATCAACAAAGTTGAGGAACATTGAACCTGATTACTAAGTAGATGGATAGCTGCTTGGGAATACCAGGTGCTGTAAGATTAGATGTTCGGTTATTGTAATAGCAGTGGCTCAAAATTGTTAATCGTAAAACCGAGTTCCAATTCCACTTGGGTTCGTTATACTCACAAATAACCGTGGGAAACGCTATGCAGTCAACTCTTCTCCCCTCAAAATAGGGATGAATTAGTAAGACCTATATCACTAAGTAATTATCATCTTCAAAAAACGTCTTACAATCTAAGCATATTGCCCGGCTTTAAATAACCTACATGCGTTTGATAAGCCGTGGAAAACGAATCGATTATTATTTATAAATTCGTTTTCGAAAGCAACGCAGTTACATAAGAGATAGGTAAATACATAAATGAATGTCTTCCCCTCTCTCTCTCTCTCTCTCTCTCTCTCTCTCTCTCTCTCTCGCTCGCTCGCTCTCTTATTATATATGTGTGGGGGGGAAGGTATTAATCCGTCTCTTCCTTCCAGTTATGGGTTAAATAGCAGGACAGATTGGGTTCTATAGCCTTGGTCGGCAACCAGTCTACGGCAGAAAGAAATGGCAACCTACTGCGGGATAATCTTCTGCCCAGTCAGTCATGTCTCTTTCGAGACATGATCGCCCAAGCGTGTATCACGTATGGCACTTAACTGACTGACTGACTGACATTGTACAATTGTATTTGGCTGCGTACTGGTGTCTATATCCGACATTAAATAACAATGTAGCTTTGCCTCTCTAGGCTTGGATAGCGGCCTCTCTAGGAAAATGAACTGCTCTGAGTTTCAAACCGTGGATAAGGCAACAGGAAACCTCTTCACTTGCCAAAATGTCACAGCAATTCACAGTTAATAAAGAAGCGTAGTGAGTGTCAAGCTTTATACTCCATATGGGAATCTACACGGTTAGAACACATAACATACATACTTACAGCTGAAAAGCATACAGTACTGTGCAAAAGTATTAGGACAAGAACTATTTTATCTTTTATGAGGCATCAAAATAATTGCGACAATTTTCCAATCGCAACTAGTATATATACAATATTGTGCAAAAGTATTAGGACAAGAACTATTTTATCTTTTATGAGGCATCAAAATAAAGTTTAAAATCACCCCTGTTCTAACACTTTTGCACACTACCAGGTAGTGTTCAAAAGTTTTAGGACAGAAGTGATTTTTCTAAAAACCTCACTGAAATTCAAATGCAGGGGAAAAACTCAAGTAAATTACTAGTAAATATTGATTGTTTAAAAGTAGGTGTAAAAGAAATGTATTAAAAAGAAGTTATATTTAATTTTTCTTATTTTCTATTAAACAAGTTATTTTGAAATTACTCTATTGAACATCTATTGGATATTTTGGATTAAAAAAAATTGATAAATCTAATGTCACTTTGCAAGACACACTTGCTTAGCAGGAGATATCATTAGAGACGTTGGAGCAGCTTGTGATGCCAATGCCTGACAGAATGAAGGCTGTGATCAAAGCAAAAGGCTATTATACTAAATATAAATTTATTTTGTAAAAAATATTTTTCTTGTTAAAACATTTGTTGGGTAAATCAAATAAAATTACTTTAATTAAATTGTTTATTTTCTGTCAATATGCCTCATAAAAGATAAAATAGTCCTGTTCCTAATATTTTTGCACAGTACTGTATATAAGTTACTTTAGTTAATTCAAGAAGAATTATTTTCAATCTCAGTTGACTGTCTTCAACAATCTAGATATAGAAAGATATAAATAAAAAAGATTTTAAATAGAAATATGTTAATTCTCTGCTATAAGGCAAGGCTATAAATACCATTTATTTTCTGAATATACTGAACCTTCTCTAAAAGGAAATAATATACTCAGAATATGAGCGATAATGGATCTCCACAACTCCCTATCCTTTTCAGTGCTTAGCAATATGTTTTTTATTATCCCTTCTGCTACCTGTTCTGCCTTCCATTTACACAAGCTTCCCAGGTAGGTTACTCGCTGCTCACCTCTGTCTCACTTGCCCTCGATATGTACTGTTAGTGTCCAATTTTCTATGCTTTATTTTTCATTATGTGCCCCAGAATGTCAACTAAAATATTTTAACTTATATATATATATATATATATATATATATATATATATATATATATTGATAAAAATGTGCCTTCTTCTACCGAGCGCCCATAGCCCAGCGGTAGAACCGCCGACTGACGCCAATGCGGTCAGGTTTCAATCATGGGTTAAAAGCAATTGAAGTCTAACCGTACTGATGAGTTGTGATACAGCGAAACAGATCTGTCTGCGGATATATATATATATATATATATTGTTTCCATTCTGTTGAATCTCATTACTGTTGCTTCATTTTTGAGGAAATTGTTCAACATTCACTGCTGTATAGAAGGAATTGTATTGCTAGCATTTCAGCTCCTTTTCTTTGTTTTCGATGGAATTTTAGAGTTTCATTTTTTAGATATAATTTGCTATTCTGTCGTACCTTTAGATTGTTGTGTCATATTAAACATTGTAATAAGCTGCGAGTTGAAGATGTCGAAATAAAATATGTCCAATTTATAGCTTGTTTTTTTTTTCTTACTGAAAATATATATTATCAAGAAACAGATAAGATTTAAGGAGAATTTGAACTTCTTTATGTACTATGTCCCCTCAAAATGTAAACAATAATGGCTCTCCATAACTTCCTCTCCCTTGTAGATCTTAAGAAACTTGGTCTTTCCGTTATTTCTCCAAATTTCAGTTTTGCCGTCGATTACTCAAGCTCATGCAGTATGTTATGCGTTGTTTTCCTCTGACCCTCCAGGCTTCTATATTTCACGTGAATATCCTATTTTCCAAGCCCCCTTTCCTCATTAAATGCCGTAGAAAATCCAGCAGGCTTTTTCTAATGTAAAGTATGAGTTTTTGGTTTGTTTTTTTTTTTTGCTTCCATTTTTTCTAAGACTTCGCTGTTATTCAATTCATATGTAGACAGTATCCTCAGCATCCGTCTGTAAAACCACATCTCTCTTTCTTTAAGACTCCTCTTCATCTTTAAGAAGAACTTTCAAAATTCACTGGCATACAAGAAGACATATATCACAGAGCATTTCAGCACACATTTTCTTATTTGTAGAGAAATTCTCCTTTTTCTTATTACTCTGCTTAGCTTTTAGAATGTTTTCTTGGCTGTATCAATGCATACTCGAATTTCAATGTCGCACTTTCTGTCTTCTATTAAACCACTTTTTTCAGATATTTAAATTCCCGCATTTGTTGGATTTTGGTAACCCCAATTTTCAATTCGCCCTTTGGACTCATCCATTTGCTAACAACAAAGCATTCTTTCCGCTACTATCTTC
Source organism: Ascarosepion bandense (assembly GCA_037127315.1). Lineage (NCBI taxonomy): Eukaryota > Metazoa > Mollusca > Cephalopoda > Sepiida > Sepiidae > Ascarosepion > Ascarosepion bandense. Next base: position 2,058,465 of record JBBBDQ010001047.1, read on the forward strand.
TGGCGAGTTTACAGATCCCAATAAAACCGAAACTAATAAAAATAAAGAAATCATTGCTGTTACTAAGAGTTATTCTCCTTTTATATGATGCGTTCCTTCTGTACAAAGGAAATCATATTTCTCCACGATTTCCTACCTTCAAAGCAATGTTTGTCCACTTGTTGTCATTCCAGGCACATGATCTGCCATCCCTTTACACAATCTCTTTAGGTATATTTACCATAGTTTCTCTCTTATCCTCAATATATGTTGTGTATGTCAAATTCTTTAGGTCCTCTCCCCTCATATGTGTTTCATATACTATATCTTTCTTATCCAGACAGTTGATTTAAATGTCGTAAATGACGACCTGACAATTAAAATAAAAACAAACATCAGAAATAAGTTTTCAAGATATATGCTTATTGAAGCCAAGTCAGTCAGTTTGGTGCCATACTAATCGCTTGAGTGACCATATTTCTTTCAAATCATCACCGGCAACTTTTCCAAAGTTGGTTGCCGTTTCTTGCTGACTAGTTGCCAACCAAGGCTATAGGATTCAGTTTGTCCTGCTATTCAAACTATAGATGTGAGAAGAGATAGATTCATACTTTTCTGAAGAGTATCTGCGCGTAAGTGATTGTAACGAACCCGACTGGAATTCTAACTCAGATTTCTAATCCAGAGCCGATATCGTTTGCATCAGCTAAATTCTCAGCTGTCTAACCCTGCATGCAGAATCTGACATAAGAACCAATTATAATGCTATATAATAACAGGTGATAAAAAGCGGGTTACATACAACAACGTTCGATGCAAAAGGCAGTGAATTTACAAGAATGAATATCCACAGCTAACATAAGAAGCCCATTTCTATGCAAGCAAGATAATATGGAACTTGCACTGGAATCGTAGGATATGAGAAAAGTTATTTTTAATGGAACGCTCTTTGGAGTTAATGGTTAAACAGTCTACCAGTCTATTATGGCCATGCTTATCTTGATCTTTATTGAGTACTCCTTGCACCAGCCCCAATGTATCGCTTCGCTATGACGAACACTTAGCCGTGGATTAATATCTCTACTAAACTATTAATATTGAAAAATAAGATCATTTCTCACTTGCTGTTCTATGAGCAAAAACAGCGCTGTTTTACACTTGTTTATGGCTGAATATACAGCTTAAAACAACTGTTGCCATATCTGGTCGAGTGCTTCTGCTATGCACCACGAGATTCTCGAAAAAATCCAAAGAAGTATCTGCAATGTAATTGATCCTGTATTGGCATCTCAACATCAATCACTTTCTTTTTTGCGTGATGTGGCTTCCGTCTGTCCTTCCTACAAATGTTTTCATGGCAAGTGTTCTGATGAGCTTTTACCTTGGTACCCTGACCACATAAATTTGCTCGAGCTATTAGGCTGGTATCTAGATCCCGCCCTTTTACGGTTGAAATGGTTAAATACTACCTTCTCTTCTACTCTTACAGTTTCTTTTCTCTCATTTCCTGCCAATGGAACTCCGTTCAACTTACTTTCTTCCCTGATACAATATCCACAATTAAACCCAACGTCTATTGCCATCTTCTATTTCCATTAATGCCATCCATCTTTAATCTTTCATGCAACGTATTTTTCTCTCACTATAACCCCTGTATACTAGTGGTCCTTCTTTGCTTGCAGTGAAATGTTTTTTTAAAAATAGTTAAAGTCTCTTGTCATCTCTTAATTTATTGAAGTATTAATTATGTAATTATGTTAGACGGGGTTATCTGCTAAAATTGAATGAGTATGGGTGAAAAATCCAAGCTTATATTCAAGATATCCAATCACAGTTTGCTGCAGTCTAAACGTGAATTCAAAAAGTTATTCTTAATTTCTATTTCCTTTGACAATTTTGGCGAGCAGCTGGCTGGAAATAGATCGACATTGCTGGGATGAACGAACGAGGAACACTTATCGATGAATCATTTCCTGGTAAAAATAAGCTTTAATGAGTTTTAATGTCGAGCAAAAATCGCTTCACCAAACGGCGGGATTCAATTTCTCTGGAAAATATCCCGCCGCTATTTTCGGTAACGTCAAAATTTTAACACTTTGGCTCTTCCCGCTGCTGATTTTACCAATAAACTATTGCTGTGGTGTTGTGTGGGTGACGACAATACTTGCGTTTGGTACTGTTGATATTGATTGTGCGGTGAGAGATTTACTTTGGTGTCTGATGAATTTTTCTACAAATATCTTGTGGCGTTTAATAAACTGCAAAGTGAATGAAAGTTGACATGACTCATGTAGCAATATTTGGCCCACCATCTCTTTTTTATGTAGACTCTATGCTGGTGTCAGGTAAGAAAGAAAATTGAAGTATCTAATTTTACTCAGGTCTCCCAGCGATAGATGTCTAACTGAGAAAAATATTCAAGTTTGAATACTAGTAAGTAGATGGAAATATAGTTTCCAGTTTTAAAATTATTTATTTTAAAGCAACCTTTTGTTAGATTTATCTATATGATAAGAAACAGTAATGCTACCAATCTTGCTACTGCTAAGATTCAAAGCTTAAGTAGATTCCATTAGTGTCTTTTGACAGAGTCTGCAACAAACCTGCCGAAAAGGAATAAAAATAATAATTTTTGTTAAAAGTGCTGCATTGCCTTTTCAAAAGCTCCAAATTATAGATCTTGATATTATAAAAAAAAATGTATCAATAAAAAGAATAAATCCAATTGCAAGACATTTTATAGAGAATATTTTGGCCCATAGCCTCAGACGCTATTTAAATTAAGGCGTTATATTCGTTCCTTTAACTCAGTGTATTTTAAATATAAAGCATGTATACCTCATCCTCTCTTTTCTTTTTCTCCTCCATCTATAAAAGGTCATACCGACACTTATGAGTAACTTGACCGAGGAGAAAAATTCTGTATCATTTTTTCTTCTTCGTTTTCTTCTTTTACGTACCCTGTCCTTTCAAAACGTAGGTAATCATGACTCTCCACAACTTCCTATCAGTTGTCGGCCAAAGTGATGTTTATTTCTTTACTATTCCTCCAAGTTCTTGTTCTGCCATCAAGTTACAAAAATCACGTTAGGTTATTCGATATTTTTATATCCCCCTCCAGCTTCTAATGTGTTTTGCGAGTATTAAATTCTCCAAGTCTACTTTCCTCATTATACGTATTATAAATTTATATGTGTATTTTTCCTATTCAAAGTTAAAATATTCTTTTTCTTTCCTTAAAACTTTATCCTGTTCCATTCATGGTATTCTCAGTATCCCTCTGTAGATCCACATATCTGTTGTCTGAAGTCTCCATTTCAATACTGAAGAAACTGTTTTGCATGCATTGCTATATAGTAATATTGCATAGTAGATCAGCACTCTTTTTTTACAGCGAAATATTTCCATCTCTTAATACATTGTTTAGCTTTTTGAAGATACATTTTGCTATTAAAATTTGTCTTCGGATTTCGTTGTCACAGATTGCCTCGTCTTTTATGACATCAGATAACTAAGTTTCAAAGGAGGCACAGTGAAATAATGGAATCCTTGAATTGAATAATCAGAGAACTTATTTCTAATTCCAGACGGAATTCACTTACGTGCATATACTCTTGGGAAAGATATGAATCCATTTCTTGTCCACCTCCCTTGTTTATATAATGGTAAATAGCAGAGTAGACTGGAACATGGGTGGCAACTGGTATAGGAGAGCAACACTGAATTTTTCTGAATTGAAAACATAAATTCAAAACTTCTAACTATGAGTAAATGATAGGATCGACTAGGATCTTTAGCCTTGAGTGGTAGCCAGTCTAAAGAAAGAAACCTCTGAATTCAAAATTGTATGTTGCCCTGGTGAAGTACAGATTATCTTATCTAGATAATATGTGGTTATCTATGAAAAGACTGGAGTTTACAATGAGTTTGTTGTCCTGACTGCGGGCGATAATTATTCATTCATTCAAATTTCTGTACATGTTTAATCTTTACCGCCTCACATTCGTTAAGAATGAAGAATTTAATACTCGCAAACCTCGGGTGTTTGCGTAATTAGATTGCAGAATAGGAATCGGATGGGATAGTACGACATAAACATTGCTTTGACCTACAAATGATAGGAAGTCATGATGAGCCGTTATTAGTACGCTACAAAGACTAAGTAGAGATGCTCGGTAACCTTGACATATTCAGGAAAGACATTAGAATAAGCAAGAACCTATAGTGGCAGCAAACCGCCTGCATATGGAGAGGAAACCAGTTCAGCAGATATATTAATATAGAAAGGAGTGTAAGACTAGGATGTACTTTCTCACTAAAGCTATTTAACCTATACAGGGAGACAATTCTGAGATCCCTAGAAGTCCTGCATGATTCGTCACTGGCGGCCGGAATCTGAACAATATAAGATACGTAGATGATACAATGCTGATAGCAGATACGGACAAGAACTACAAGACCTCCTACAGACGGTGCTATAGAAAGCAGAAAGAAAGGACTACATATAATCTTAAAGAAAATTGTATGCGTGGTGATCAGTCGAAAAGGTCAACTACAGGCCGGTGATACTAAAATCAAGCAGATACGAACATTTAAATACCTGGAAAGTGTTTTAATAGATCGAAAAGCGTATTGGCGTGTATTAGGAAGCATTCCAGAAGATAAGTAGAATATTGGGAGACAGGAAAATTTCACTGGAAACAAATAATGGAGTACTGAGATGTTTTGTAATGTCTGTGTTCAATATGGCAGCGAAGTGGAGTTGGACAATTTCATCAAGGATGAAGGAAAGACTGGAAGTAACGGAAATGTGGTTCCGCAGGAGGATGCTGAGGATACCATAGACCGAACATGTGATCAACGATGAGGTTTTGGAGGGAATGGAAACGAAAAGGAAACTGATACGTAACACTAGGAAAAGACAGCTGAAGTTCCTGGGACATGTAATGAGAAAAGAAGGCTTGTAAAATCTGATACACACAGGACAGAGAGAGGAAAAGAAATGCAGGTGAATGTAACGCTTGACATATTTAATCGGCTTGAGCAAATGGAGGGCAGAGCAGGGTTTAGAAATGGTAACAAGAGAATGTGTGTTAAGAGCTACAAGGGATAGGGAGATGCGGAAGGCCATGATCGCCTATGTCCTGAAGGGATACGGCACATAGAAAAGGAAATATTTTAGGGTCTCTTCTGTGGGTAGATTAAATAAATCTGGAGAAAGGATGTATCCTTTTTTTTATCATTTTACTTTGCAAGATTCACTTTCTCTCTGTTTGGAGGCAGGTTGTTCTCAGTAATGCATTTTATTCACCTCTGTTTCCTTTGGATTCGTTTAAGTAAACCTATTGTCTAGAGCAAGGCTGCGATATCTGTGATCCTTGTAGAATAACAATTGTTCACACAAGTTCTTTAAGTGGACGCCTAATCATAATGTATTCTGGGAAGTTAGGTGGCCAGATATAAAGAGTGATGTGCTCGAAGAAATTGTCGGACAGCCATGACTGGGTTCTCTTGCTTGTGTAGCATGATGCAGAGTCCTATTGCTAGACATAGTCTTCCAGGAGTCAACCTCTTGACCGAAAGCAGCACTACTTCCTCAAGGCCCTTGATGTAGCCGTACGTTTTGAGTCTGAGGCCTTGTGGGAATATAAATGGAGGCATAATGTCGCCATCACTAGTGGTCATTCCAGACACCTTCGTAATCACGATTAGACTCAACCAACTCTTTCCGAATTCTCTGCACTGTTCTCAGATTTCACCCAAATATTAGAGTGATTTTTTGTCTTGCAGCTTCTGGCGTGAATTTCAAACAGTACTGCATGTCGTTGCCAATTTTTGACAGAGTGAATAGCATCATAGTGCTCTTTTTCTCACAGACGATACCTAACTGACCATGCTATAGAGTACAATAGACAAAATTTCAATTAAACAACTACCATGCGTGAAATAAAAATAGAAAATAGCAACACTTTATCTAAGGCATGTTTGTAAGTGTTATTTTTATAAGTTGCTCGAGTGTAATGAAAGCTTATATATATATATATATATATATATATATTATCGATTTTCTGCACTATTGTAAGAACTGCAACCTTGAAACTTCTGAATATCGTTTCTTATGTCTTTGTCTATGAGTGTATAAAATTTGATTAAAATCGGACCACTCCTTCTATAACCCGATTTTTTCGATTATCGATTTTCGATATTTATCGGGGGTACCTCGACATAAAAAAATCTAACTATGAACACTTGCAGACCCTTAGAGTAAAACTATGTAAATTTTCAAGAAAATCGGTTCAGCCATTTCGAAGTCTATAGGTAACGGCCACACACAGACACACACACACACATCCAGACAAAGTTCCATTTATAAATAAGTTTAGATTAGATTTATATATACAGTAGCGGCCATAATAAAAGTAATGCATGATTAGCAATGAAATTTTTACCGAATCATGCGTTAATCATGCATTATTTTTTAAGTAATACACATATTTATGTCTTTCTTGTTTCCGTTCCTTATATTATAACGGCTACTGTATATTAAGTACCTCTACTAAATCGTTGAAAAACAGCATAGTATTAAGAACATTTTTTTTAATTTTTTAAATAATTTTTATTTTTAGTGTGTTTTTATAATGTTTCCTTTTTTCTTTTTCTTTTTTTTTGTATCGTAATTCCTGTGTGTACATTAAAAGGTCATCTGTTTCACGGTTCCTTCGCCTTACAAGAAAAAGTATTTGGACAATTTTATTAATTCCGGTCTGCATAGACTTATCTCGTATCAGTCGAGCTGTCATCACATTTCAAATACGGAAGAATGCTCAGAAAGTTCAACACTGGGTTTAAGAAATAGTTTTATTATAAATTTCATGCTATAAATAAATAATACAGATTAATTTAACATTAAATTTGCTATTTTTAAAATAATATTTCACAGATGTAAATATTACTTTTGCAAAAAATTTTTAAACTGAAAATTTACTTTTGTTTACAAATGTGTCGATCGCTCAAAAATGGCCGAAAAAACAAAAGATTTTATATTCCAATTAGTACAATTTCTGTTCGAAGCACACCAGAGTATTTGCTTACCGGAAATAGTAAATTGAAGCATTTATCTTTCAATAAAAACTAAAATAAAAGTTTCAAGAAAATATTTTTTATTTTTAAAAATTTAATTTAAAAGTTAGTTACCGAAAATAAGTGGACGTATTCTATATATACCAGAGGAAGAATCGCCGACTGACGCCAATTCGGTCGGGTTTCAATCCTCCAATCCTCGCTAAAAGGCAATCGGCTGTCTAACCGTACTGATGAGCTGTGATACAGCAAAACAAATCTGTCTGCAGATATATATATATATATATATATATATATATATATATATATATATTGTGTGTATTTTGGCAGCATTTTTTCATTAATGCAGGTTTCATTGAATAATATGGACAAATTTTGTCTATTCATTTTATGTAGGATCCGTTCATACCGTCTGATATACTTGATAGTGATGTCGTTGAAAGACAACAAAAAATTACAGTAATTGTTGATTTTTTTTATCGGGTCTAAGCTTTCGGCTCACATAAGCCATTATCAAAGAGTAAATATTAACACACAGTAAACATAGAACATTTAAGTTATTAACAATAAAGAGAATTGAATTGAAAATATAAGTCCATCCCTACCGTGGCGGATGGCCGAAGACTGATAAAATAGTGGCGTTGTGGTCCCTGGTCTGATTACAGGCATTTGAGTCCGTTATTGGAAATATCAAAATTGATTGCATTCAAACCAGGTTTAAATTGTTTAATGTAGATTGCTTCGAGGATTTTTAGTTTCTGTTTATTATTTTCTTGTTTAAGTATGTACGTGTTATCAACAAACATTTTTCTCAGAAGTGTGCGTTGATAACTGTGTTGTTGTAAATGACGGAATATATTTCAATTTTCATTTAAGTGCAACGTCAGACGCCGTGAGAGCGAATTTGTAGTGTGGCCAATGTAGATATTGTTGAGGTTGTTAGAGATACATTCTCTAAATGGGCATATGAATTAATATACTACATTAATATATATATATATATATATATATATATATATATATATATATATATAATGCAGCAAACTCTTAATATAAATGCAAATCAAGTCGATAGAGTATATTTAGTTCTAGCTTCATCCCTAATATATATTTTAAAAGATTAGTAAAATAATATAATTATATGAAAGAAAGAACTGTCTTCAAAGTTCCTTCTCATTGGCATCCGTCGAATGATCCTGCCTCCTCAACAATTCATTCTTAAGTGATTTGGTGTAAAAGCTTCGCTAACCTCCAACTGGGCCCTGAACTTTTCATTCGAAATAAAATCATCATGGAGTAGTGTTGTGGTCTTGTGGGAATCCTAATGCACTTTGTGTTCGGTCAGAACATTTATTCACGATGATTCGATTCGTCTCCCCCCACCCAGTTTCTCTTTTCTTTTTTCCCTTCCATTCGCTTGATTTACGGCACATCAATTTCTTAATCGTGTTTTTCTTTCTGATCTTTATCTCTCACAGTCTAAGCACAAGATCTAAAATATTTCTGTGATTTCTCCTTTTACGTGCCCTGTAAATGTCTCTCCACAACTTCCTGTCTTTTGTTTTTCTAAGTAACTTGTGACTCTTACATTCTTATTTGTCTCTGTTATGTCATTCATTTATACAAACTCCATAAGTCAATTCTTTATTGGTTTTCCCAATACAGTGATTTTTAAACGCTCAGCGCTTTTTTTTTATGCGGCTTAAAGTCAAATCAGGTTGTAAACACCGGTTCCCGTTCGATCATCAAAATCCAACAGTGTCGAGCACGCTCAGTGCTTAAATAGAGGATTGCTTGGGAACACTGGCTGCTGTGAGAAACTTCTTACAATTCGAAATATATATTTGCCGTTGAATGACCTGCAAAGGATTGATAAGTCGTAAATAACAAATTCATGAATCAATCCTCATATGTCCCAAAAAAGTGTATCTTTTTCTGATTGTAACTATTTTAAATAAGCGTACTATTTTCCTTCAAACGTGCTCATTTCTAATATTTTCTATTTATGCTATTATCCTTATTTTTCGTAAGACTAAATTAAATTAGTAACTGCTCTTGAAAAGGACGTCTATCAGTGGGTAACTAAGAAAAGAAATTACCTGTAAAATTTAACGCCACCAAATCAAAACTGTTTTCATTTTTGCACCACAGAAAACCTTTTCTGTCTGCCGCTACACCTTCTTGGTCCCACTTTTTTACTGACATGAAGCAAAGTGACAATATTTACTCAATCCGTTGTGTCGTGCCAGATTTTTTCCGTCGGAATCCATCGTGCATACTTATAAATCTAATATTAGTCCTGACGTTAAAAACTCCTTTCATATATTGGTCTGGTACTTCTGTGATATATCTGTAAATTTTTGACAAAATTCCAAAAGAGCTTGTAGCGTAATACATCCTGACCTGACATCCCTGCTGTAGTTATTTTCTTATCGACTTAACGGAACTTCTCTTTACCCTTACTGCATCGACTACATAAATTTAAGCATTCTACTAGAGTCGAACATGATCTCACCATTTTACTGTTGAATTAGATAGATCCGGTGAAAAAGAAATGAAAACATCTCTGTCAACGTAGAAATTCAGCACTCTTTTTACAGTGTTTTTGTCTTAATTCTTTGCTTAGTTCCTTGAAGACATTTTTGTCTATTTATATGCGTCTTAAGATTTCTGTTTCATGGGGTTTCTGTTCTTTCCTACTGTACTCAGAAGATTGTTAAGTTTCTGTAACGAATTGGTTTTAACCTCCCCAATAAATTGCTTCAACTTCGGGTTATCTTTTGTATAGCATATGTATATGTATATATGTGAAAAGTGTATATATATATATATATATATATATATATATATATATATATATATGCAATTTGTTATATATATTATATTATTTATATATTATATACGCGCGTTACTTATTTGAAAGCGCTCAATATCAGTGATTGAACTGACATATTTATATAGATATGTGTGAGTTTGACAAACTAACACCCATCTATATATATATATATATATATATATATATATATATATAGACCGACGTATTTTTTAATTTAATTTCCATATTTGAATTGACATTTTACCAAATATATCTTTAATATCAAATGTTATCAAAAACACGTAATATTTTACCTCTAAATTCAGACTTTAAATGATAGTACACCAATTGGTTAGTTTGTCAAATTCAATAAATTCAATTTTGTCTCAGTATGAGATTTTGTGTAGAGAATTGAAAATATTTATCATACCTGCAATGTTGTGTCTCTTTTTCTGAAACATGGACATTTAATGTATACAACAAGCGACCACTGGCTTCAATTATAATGCAATTCTCTCGGATTCGAAGCACACTTTACGTTATTTAAATATTAAAACTTTTGCAGTTTTATAACTTAGTACGAAGAACATAAGGATGACTTTAATGCTTGAAATATAGAGAAAATTCAGTTCTAGACTGTTTTCTTTTCTTTTTTTTTTTAATAATGGCAATTTTCCAGCCTGAAACTCTATATCGCACATTATTTCTGCAAAGACGAACAATTTTAATAACCAGATTGAGTATGGCTTTTTACATAGATTCACTTAGATTAACATGCTACACGGATGACACTGTGTTAATAGTAGACTAGGAAAAAAAAAAGAATTCTTAAATATCGTATAGGAAATCAAGAAGATAGAGCAAACTGTTAATTCAAAGAAAAAAAACAAAGTTCTCATCAAGATAGACATTCCAAATAGTTAACTATATATTGGGGACATAAAAAATTAGTTTCATAAATTTAGTCCAAAAAGCTAAATATTGGGTACATCAAAATCAAGCAGGTACATAAGTTTAACTATGAGCATAGTTTAGCAACAGACGATGAAAATGTGAAACAGAGATCCGAACACACATTGGAACATCGAACGCAAAGAAAGTGTTGAAATATCTGTGTGACATAATAAATAGAGTTAGAAGAATCTAACACTAACATGATATACTGACGGCAGAAGAATCAGATGGAAACAACGAGTAACAAAGAATTTAAGTCAAACCTTACTGAAGAAATCGTAAAGAGCTATTTTTGAAACGCTAATCTAGACAAAGTAAATTTCAATAAAAAATAGTACCAATATCAACGTTGTGGAATAGTCGTTAGCAACTGAGACACACTAACACCTAATGCGGCCAAGTGTTCGATATTTACTAGCTAAAATCCGACCGTGCATTGAATACTGTTGGCATATTTGGTCGAGTACCACTGCCATTCATCTCAAGGTTCTCGACAGTCTCCATAGGAGAACTTGTAACGTTATTGGTCCCGACCTGACAGATCGACTCCAGCCACTTTTTCACGGTTGTGATGTGGCTTCCCTCTGTCTATTTTACAAATATTTTCATGGCTTCTGCTCTAGCTTAGATCACTGATGACCCCTCCAAAAAAATTTACTCGAGCAACCAGACTGGTAACAAGGACCCACCCTTTTACAGTTAAACCAACTAAACTCAGCCACCACTTATACTCCCTCAGCTTCTTTTCTCGCATTTCCTGCCTGTATACTTGTTTTCCAGAAAGCTACAATCTCCAAGAATTTAAATGCAACGTCAATCCCCATCAATTGTCCACTTCATTTCAGTCCTTTCTTTCCCCATCACCTCGTGTATCTTGTTATTTTCCCTTCTCCCTCTACTCTAGCAACTGTCTTGACACTGGTATTCCCAACCTTTTCTTGCCCTTTCTCCTAAGCCCACTCTTCGCTCTCCTCCTACTTAAACTTTAATTCTTCTCATGTAGCCCCCTGTGCACCAGTGGTGGTACCACCTTGCTTGGGTTGAAACGATTACAAAAAAAAATACGTGAATATGAACTTTAGGAAAATATTTATATAACAGAAATGCTTGGAATATCATAGACTGAACATGTCAGCAACTACGAAGTTTTAAAGATAATGGAAATAAAAAACGCACTTATTCTTGACATCAGAAAGATTCACTTGAAATTTCAAGGGCACATAATGTAAAAAGAGATCTGAGAATCAGGAAAAGCCGGCCGAAGTTCTTGGGACGTGTGATAAGGAAGGAAGCATTAGAGAATAGAGAGCAAGAGAGGCAGATGAAAGCAGCGGATAACATATTTGAAGGTTGTAACAGGTAGATGGCAAAGGCGGGGATTGATTGGGTAACAGGAGAAAGCGTGCTAAGAGCTACCAGGGATAGGGAGATGTGGAAGGCCATGATCGCCTAGGTACTGAAGGGACATGGCATATAGAAGAAGAAGAAGAAGAAGAAGAAGAAGAAGAAGAAGAAGAAGAAGAAACTATCAGGGAAGTAGGTAAATGAAAGGAGTTCCACAGGCAGGAAGTGCGAGAAAAATCTGTTAAAGTAGAAGAGTGGGTTACATTGAACTATTTCAACGGTAAAAGGGTGGGACCTAGATGCCAATCTTATCAGTCAGTCAGTTACGTGCCATACGTGAAACACGCTTGGGCGATAATGTCTCAAAAGAGACATGACTGACTGGGCAAAAGATTATCCCACAGTAGGTTGCCATTGCTTTCTGCGGTAGACTGGTTACCAGCCAGAGCTATAGAACCCAATCTGTCCTATTATTTAACCCATAACTGGAGGGAAGAGACGGATTAATATCTTTTGACGGATTAATACCTTTCCCAATGGGTATCTATGCGTAAGTTAATGCGAGTAATTCAACTGTAATTTGAAATCGGTTGCCAAACTTGTAGCATGCTTTATGTGTTCAAGGCTCCAGAGAGGGAAGCTCGTCAGAGTAGCTTCCATGAAACTATATGTAGAAAAGCAGAGGGAAGCCACATCACGTAGGTAAGAATATGAGTGAAGTAGAGATGCCAAATCAGAATAATTCTTTTGATTCAGTCGAGAACCTCGAGATGAATAGCAGAAAAACCCGATCAGCGTTACTTAAATTCTAATACTTCTAAAAATTGACGAGTTTTTAATTTTGTGGAAATTAAAGGGTTAGGAAATTGAATCCATTTTTTTTTAATCATTTCACCCCGAGCAAGGCAGAAACGCCACTGATGTGCAGGGGGTTACATAAATGTAAAAAGATTAATTAGAAAAGAGTGAGGAGTACAAACTAGTTAGAAAGGAACAATAGAAAGCTGAGAAAGCAGGTGCAATGACAGATACATAGGTGGAGAGAAAGTGAAGGTTATACAGGGGAGGGGAGAGAGCTAGAGTCCAGTGGTTAATAGATGAGTATTGACTTTGCATTTAAATTTTTGGAGGTTGTAGCCGTCAGGAAAGCAAGAATACGGGAGCGAGTTCCACAGGCGGGAAGTGCGAGAGAGGAAGCTGCAGGAGTAGAATTGTTGTCTGCATTTGGCTAACCTGACTGTGAATGGGTGGGACCCAGTTGCCAGTCTGGTTGCACGAGTAAACACCTGTTGAGGAGGCATCTGTTGTTACCATTGGGAAACTTTGGTTCCCAATGAACAGTGATGCTTCCTATAGTGACCCATCTCTTTCGGCTGAATTAACGTCTATGACAGTAAAGGTGATTTTCAAAGGTACAAAAAAGCTTATATTCTGTTGCTAACAATAAATACACTTTAAAGATTATACATGCTACAATAAGCACAGAAATGTGCATTTCACATTTTATCTAGCTGTTCTTGTTTCATAGTTCAAAAAAGAACTTTCCTATTTTTCTTGCTATTGAGAGGAAACGTCTCTAAACTTTTTCTTAAGAATCTTAACTTACACAGAAACAACGATTATTTCTGTCAAATATAGGTTAGTGAGAATACTCCATCCTTAATTACTTTGATGTCATAATTGGACAAATGGTTTCAGTTAATTAACTATGCTTTCCTTCTTTTTCTCGGAAGTTCGCAATTAACAGTTTATGATTTTCTTTTCTTTCTTCTATTTCTCTCGTCATCAATGTAGTGATTTACAAAGTGTCTCATATGTAGCACGAGACCGAAAGTATGGAGCACCCAGTAAGGATCGAAGTCATTACTTAGTTGCAATTGATTTAGCGAGAACCGTTAAAACTCTCGTCCCCAGTGTGAAAGTAAACAAAACCTTATACAAAATGCATTTACTTTCTGTTCAACCCCTATTCTTTTTCTACGTTCAATCCTTCTGCCTAACGAGTGCATATCTGCGGCGATATATGACATCATATTCTTTCTTTCTGTTTATTCTCTATTAGCAATATAGCCCGGCGTTGCTCGGGTGTAATGAAAGCTTTAAAACTAATGCATGGTCCTGGAGCTCAGACTCTTTGGACGTTGGCACGAAAGACTAAAAAGCAATAGTTGTTTCTAGTCAAGGTGAAACACTAGATTGAAAGGAAAATGAATGGATGTATGTAAAATTTTGGTTTCCGTTATCGATATCAAATAAGTTTTCAATCGCAAACTGAATTTTGAAGGCTAAATAAGTCTTCTGAGTAAATTGTTTCATGGCTGAGACTAAAAACTACAATTATACCTACTTAGAGCAAAACTCGAAGCAAAAACCAAAATAAAAGGCTTAAAACCTGATTTTGATCAGACCCGATAGGATATCGGGGTATCGATTTTGAATATCGTAGTCAAGTCATCCAAGGATAAACTAACCTAAGTCCATGAAAACTTATCGTGCGCATCAGAAGTAAAATTGGAGAAAATGAGCCATATTCATGGCTGAGTAACGGTTTTTGATCAGATTCGATATCAGTTTCTGATATCGGGGAAAGTGAGTCGTCTGAAAAGATCTACTAATGTCTTGATTAGATCTGATCGTATATAGGGATATCGATTTCCAATATCGGGCAGAAATCGGAAAAAATAAGTAGCCCATGACCTGACTGGAAGCCTAAACAATATTTGTGTGATGTTTCGTGAGAATTAGATAAAAATTGTGGAGTTTTATAAAGGACATACAGACAGACAGACACACGCCTACACACAAACATCTTGCCTTATATATATATATATATATATATATAAAATATATATATATATATATAGAAGTAACGGTTTGGGAATACTGGCTGCTCTAAGCTTAAATGTGCAGTGGGTAATTGATAACGGTCTGGAATTGTTAGTTTGAAAACTGAGTTTCAATTCCAATTGTGTTTTTTGTATTCATTTACGCACAAATATACTTGGAAAAGGTGTGAATCCACCTTTTCTAATCCAAATATGGGATAATTAGTAAGACTTATATCACTAAATCATTATTATCTCTGAAAAAATTCTTACAATCTGAAAATAGTGTTTTAAATAACCGGCATAGGTGGATAAGCCGTAGAAAACGAATCGAGCATTTAATCTTGGATGAGTTATATTCACATACGCACAAACACTATTTAGAAAGGTATGAACCTACCTCTTCCTTCCCTAAAAATTATTTAATTATTATGACGTATGACTAACTCATTGTTATATCTGAAAAACCATTGCAATCTAAATATCATTTTCTGGCTTTAAATATGAATGGATTGATAAACCGTAAAAAACAAATCAATAAATCAATCTTTGGTCTTTTCTTTTTTTCTGCTTTTTTATTGGTGACAATACGAGAAAATATCTTCTTTCCTTCTTCGCTTTTATTTAGTTTTTATTCGTCCTATTCTACAATTATTTAGTTTTTATTCCACCTATTCTTCAATTATTTAGTTTCTATTCTTCCTATTCTTCAATTATTTATTTTTTATTCCTCCTATTCTTCAATTATTTAGTTTTTATTCCTCCTATTCTTCAATTATTTAGTTTTTATTCCTCCTATTCTTCAATTATTTAGTTTTTATTCCTCCTATTCTTCAATTATTTAGTTTTTATTCCTCCTATTCTTCAATTATTAAGTTTTTATTTTTCCTATTCTTGAATTATTTAGTTTTTATTCCTCCTATTCTTCAATTATTTAGTTTTTATTCCTCCTATTCTTCAATTATTAAGTTTTTATTTTTCCTATTCTTGAATTATTTAGTTTTTATTCCTCCTGTTCGTCAATTATTTAGTTTTTATTCCTCCTATTCTTCAATTATTAAGTTTTTATTTTTCCTATTCTTGAATTATTTAGTTTTTATTCCTCCTATTCTTCAATTATTTAGTTTTTATTCCTCCTATTCTTTAATTATTTAGTTTTTATTCCTCCTGTTCTTCAATTATTTAATTTTTATTCCTCCTGTTCTTCAATTATTTAGTTTTTATTCCTCCAATTCTTCAATTATTTTGTTTTTATTCCTCCTATTCTTCAATTATTTAGTTTTTATTCTTCCTATTCTTCAATTATTTAGTTTTTATTCCTCCTATTCTTCAATTATTTAGTTTTTATTCCTCCTATTCTTCAATTATTTAGTTTTTATTCCTCCTATTCTTCAATTATTTAGTTTTTATTCTTCCTATTCTTCAATTATTTAGTTTTTATTCCTCCTATTCTTCAATTATTTAGTTTTTATTCCTCCTGTTCTTCAATTATTTAGTTTTTATTCCTCCAATTCTTCAATTATTTAGTTTTTATTCCTCCTATTCTTCAATTGTTTAGTTTTTATTCCTCCTGTTCTTCAATTATTTAGTTTTTATTCCTCCAATTCTTCAATTATTTAGTTTTTATTCCTCCAATTCTTCAATTATTAAGTTTTTATTCTTCCTATTCTTCAATTATTTAGATTTTATTCCTCCTATTCTTTAATTATTTAGTTTTTATTCCTCCTGTTCTTCAATTATTTAATTTTTATTCCTCCTGTTCTTCAATTATTTAGTTTTTATTCCTCCTATTCTTCAATTATTTAATTTTTATTCTTCCTATTCCTCAATTATTTAGTTTTTATTCCTCCTATTCTTCAATTATTTATTTTTTATTCTTCCTATTCTTCAATTATTTAGTTTTTATTCCTCCTGTTCCTCAATTATTTAGTTTTTATTCCTCCTATTCTTCAATTATTAAGTTTTTATTCCTCCTATTCTTCAATTATTTTGTTTTTATTCCTCCTATTCTTCAATTATTTAGTTTTTATTCTTCCTATTCTTCAATTATTTAGTTTTTATTCCTCCTATTCTTCAATTATTTAGTTTTTATTCTTCTTATTCTTCAATTATTTAGTTTTTATTCCTCCATGTTCTTCAATTATTTAGTTTTTATTCCTCCTATTCTTCAATTAATTTAATTTTTATTCTTCCTATTTTTCAATTATTTAGTTTTTATTCCTCCTGTTCTTCAATTATTAAGTTTTTATTCTTCCTATTCTTCAATTATTTTGTTTTTATTCCTCCTATTCTTCAATTATTTAGTTTTTATTCCTCCTATTCTTTAATTATTTAGTTTTTATTCCTCCTGTTCTTCAATTATTTAATTTTTATTCCTCCTGTTCTTCAATTATTTAGTTTTTATTCCTCCTATTCTTCAATTATTTAATTTTTATTCTTCCTATTCCTCAATTATTTAGTTTTTATTCCTCCTATTCTTCAATTATTTAGTTTTTATTCTTCCTATTCTTCAATTATTTAGTTTTTATTCCTCCTGTTCTTCAATTATTTAGTTTTTATTCCTCCTATTCTTCAATTATTAAGTTTTTATTCCTCCTATTCTTCAATTATTTTGTTTTTATTCCTCCTATTCTTCAATTATTTAGTTTTTATTCTTCCTATTCTTCAATTATTTAGTTTTTATTCCTCCTATTCTTCAATTATTTAGTTTTTATTCTTCTTATTCTTCAATTATTTAGTTTTTATTCCTCCTGTTCTTCAATTATTTAGTTTTTATTCCTCCTATTCTTCAATTATTTAATTTTTATTCTTCCTATTTTTCAATTATTTAGTTTTTATTCCTCCTGTTCTTCAATTATTAAGTTTTTATTCTTCCTATTCTTCAATTATTTTGTTTTTATTCCTCCTATTCTTCAATTATTTAGTTTTTATTCCTCCTATTCTTCAATTATTTAGTTTTTATTCCTCCTATTCTTCAATTATTTAGTTTTTATTCCTCCTGTTCTTCAATTATTTAGTTTTTATTCCTCCTATTCTTCAATTATTTAGTTTTTATTCCTCCTTTCCTCATTTTTGTCTATTCCTCTTCACTAATACTCTTCTTTTCTATTTCATTCTCTTTTTCTCGAGGCAGGGAAGAATGAAAATTATGTTTTTCTTTTACATCCAAAATCAGTTGCTTCTTTTTCTCTTTCTCCAATACTAAAGAATACTTCTAACGAAAAGTGTTCGTACATCACAGGAGGTACTCAGAACACGATTCTCACGCCCCTTTGCCCTAACAGGAGGAAATTACTAAATGGAGGCGAATGCGTAGGCGTAAAAGACCGCTTCATTCTCCTAAAGCTTTTTCTATGTCTCGAAAATTTAAACAAAGAACATAAGTCATTTGTCATTTACAATTTTATATTTTATAGAAGGTTGTTTGTTAAATTCTTACACTTTTAAATTTCACTTTTTTAATTCAAAATTAATAATAGGAGTAAATATGTTCACCTATCACACGATTTCAATTGGTCCTCGAACTTTTGAACAGGAGTAGCTGTTTATCCAATGTTTCCTGTTTAGCATTGGGTCCTTCTAAAGTCTGCTTCAACTCTATACTTTTAACTTCTACACCTGAACTCTGACATTTTGTTTACTAATTATTTACTTATTTTCCTCCTCAATAAGAGTAAATAGGTTCGCCTATCGTCTGGTTCACACTTCTTCACGGTCTCTTGAAACGGAGTATAGGTTTATTTCTTGTTTCCTATTTAAGGTTGGGTTTCCGATTACTTCTAAATTATTTTTATTATCTTTCATTCCTAGTAGTCCCTCCTTGCTTCTTAGTGGCATTGTGGCCTTACTTGACGTGAACTGATTAGAACAAATATCGGCTAGAATTCCTTATTAATTATGTTTAATATCTTTCCTCTATGAGTATTTCTTTATTTAAGACCTATTTTCTCCAAGCTTCTTTTCGAGTTTCTAACAACAATATTATAATGAGTAAAACAATAGATACACTTTAGTTTTATCTAAAACCATATTTCAGCTTATTTTTATTGATTTCTACGATGACTAGGTACCTGAAACCCGTGACATTATATCGAACTAATCCAATCCAGAAAAATCAGACATTATTGTTGTCATTATTTTTTTTATATAATTCGTTCTCTTATGACTTGAAGAAAAAAAATGTGAAAAGTCACGTGAGTATAAAAAAAATGTTCGATCAATTAAAGGGGATCAAAACATGCTTTTGGAATCCGAACCTTGATGTGCACAACAATAGCCGACCAACGCTGGAGTTCTTTACTACCACTTATGGGAAAGTGAGCCGAAGGCATATGAAACTGATCGTCTTTTACCACACGAAACGAAATCGATCAATTAATCGATCAATAGCTAAATCGATAGGTTGATACCAGAAAGAAGCAGGAGAATCATGAGAAGCCTGAGATCTGAAGAAATGTTTTAAAACATATAAAATAATGCTGAGTATATATATATATATATATATATATATATATATATATATATATGATAGATAGACAGACGTACATACATATATATATAATTTTTTGCTAAAAAACAACATAGCGTGATGAAAAAAAGGCCCTAAACGTAATAAAAACAAAGTTTATCGTCAAAATGTTTATACCAGTATTAAGAAGGAGCAAAACATTTTTATTACTTTATTAAAATTTTTAATCCTTTCTAGCACATTCGAAACTTTGATTAAAAATCTTTCTTTTTTTTTATTTTATTCTTTTTTTTTTTTTTGAATTAGCGGTCAAAGTAATATTCACGATTCGTGTTTTAGGACTTTCAGGTGAAAAGCACATTGATATGGAAGTTCTTCCAAAACTGAAATACGTTTCGGATTATTAATGAAACTTTCAGAACATATTCACAAATAAATTTTTGAATTTTTATCCTGGTAAAATCTTCCAACATGTGATCCCCCACTTACTTCATTTCATGAAATTAAGAAAAAGTAAATTTTCGTCAGAATCTTTTATTAATTAAAAGCAGGACTCCTTAATGAATTTTTCAAACTACGACTCATTTTCCAAAAATATGCTCCGAATCATAAAATAAAAAGTGTAATTTATCAGAATATTTAATTAGAAAGGCTTTTAATTAGTTTTATAAATAAGATTTATTAAGGATACTATTGTCTTTAATAAAAAAAAATTCGATGAATAAGGAAGTTTTACAAGAAATGTTCATTTTCTAAATTTTAATGATTTTAATTTTAAATCTTTTAATATTCTTTATTACTTTTATCTTTGTTACATGATATTGTTATGAAGTGAAAACTATATTTACTCATCATAAATTGAAAAGTTTGATACAAATAATTTTACTTAAAGATTTTTTCCGTTGTTTTTTTTTTTCGTTTTGTTTTGTTTTTTATAATCGTGTCGCCCCAAGCAAGGCATTTTACTGCCACTGTTGTGCAGTGAGTTACATATGAGGAATGTTGAGGAGTGAGAGGTTGCAGGAGGTGTCAGGAAGAGAGTAGGAGAGGGAAGAGATTACTGATGAGAGTGGGGTGGACGAGGAGGAATGTCATGAGGAGTGAGAGGTTGCAGGGCATGTCAGGAAGAGAGTACTGATGATAGTAGGGTTGATGTAAAAAAGCATGAGAGTGATGATATAAGTTAGTGAGACAGGGGATGACTATTGACTTTACATTTGAATTCTTGAAGATTGTAACTGTCATGAAAGCAAGTATCCGGAAGAGAATCCCACAAGCGTGAATGCAAGAAAAGAAGCTGATGGAGTAGAATTTGCGTTTACAATTTATTGGTTTCACAGTAAAAAGGTGGGACCTAGTTGCCAATCTTGTGGCTCAAGGAAATTCGTATATAGGAGGGTACCAGTGAGCTAAGTTCATCAGAGCAGAAGCCGCGAAAGTATTTGTAGAAGAGACACGGAAGCCACACTCCGTCGGTGAGAAAGCGACTGTATCTTAGCTGCCAAGTCGGGATCGATCACATAACAGATTCTCCGTTGGATTCGGTCGAGGACACCTAAGTGGATATATAAAATACTTTGTAACGTTCTCATTTTTAAAGTATGGTCAACCATACACGATATTAGCGAAAAATAAGAGAGTTGACTATCGTAAATTTAAAGTCAACATTCCTAAAATTAGATTACAGATAATATTTTCAAACATTTTGAAGATTACTGAGTAATTAAAATTATTTAAAAAAATGGGTATCCTTATTCATTTTCTTAAATAATGTTTTAAAAAATAAAGTTTCCCTCAGAAAACAATAAAATTGACAACTCCTTTATCAGCACATGTTGCACGATTGACGAACAATGGCAAGTCCTTAATCACCGCTACTTTTTGTATTAAAAATCCATTTCACTGTTATTTTAAACTTAAAGTAAATAATATATTTTTCAGATAAGATTAATTATACTTTAAATCAGCTAATATTCCTTAAATAAAGTTTTAGAAAGCATATTTAATTTTTGGAAGATGTTTTAATGCAGAAAATTACACTGAGATGAAAGACAACTAAAAGAAAAAGAAGGGTGCTCATCAACTATTTCAGAAAACAATTAAAATCCCGTTTCAATCAATATAGTTTCTGTCTTAAAAACACCAGAGTATTTTGCTTGCTGAAAATTGTAAATTTAGTTTTTTGGTTTTCAATTACGGCTAAAATGAAAGCTTCAATTGAGCTGTTTTATTTATAAAAATAATGGGAAATTTAACAACTCTCTATATCAGTCTACGCAAGGGGAACAAAGAACAAGGCAAATGTATAGTTTAAAGCTATACTTTTTATGAATTGTACATTGTACAATTAGAAAGAGAGAAAAAATTGCGAAATAAATTCCTTTAACTGTAATTGCCATATTAGCGGGAAGGTAGTCCAAAATATTGTGAATATTAGCGGGAAGGTAGTCCAAAATATTGTGAATATTAGCGGGAAGGTAGTCCAAAATATTGTGAATATTAGCGGGAAGGTAGTCCAAAATATTGTGAATATTAGCGGGAAGGTAGTCCAAAATATTGTGAATATTAGCGGGATGGTAGTCCGAAATATTGTGAATATTAGCGGGATGGTAGTCCGAAATATTGTGAATATTAGCGGGAAGGTAGTCCAAAATATTGTGAATATTAGCGGGAAGGTAGTCCAAAATATTGTGAATATTAGCGGGAAGGTAGTCCAAAATATTGTGAATATTAGCGGGAAGGTAGTCCAAAATATTGTGAATATTAGCGGGATGGTAGTCCGAAATATTGTGAATATTAGCGGGTTGGTAGTCCGAAATATTGTGAATATAAGCGGGAAGGTAGTCCAAAATATTGTGAATATTAGCTGGAAGGTAGTCCAAAATATTGTGAATTGTTAAATACACTTGCATTAAGATGATCTTTTCTCCTTTTCCGATTTCTGCTTCTCGTGAATGAGTTTGTCTGTCATCTTGAGCAGGTTAAAACACGTCATCACATCTCGGAGCCAGATCTTTTGGGGCAGCTTTCACAGTATTGGGTCAACGGCTTGACTGTTACTTCAAATCCGTTTGGCGCCCAAATTTGGGTCATATTCATTTACAGCAAACCAAAGAACTAAGAGAAGATTGCCTACATTTACCATAATTTTTTTTAACCAAGGTATACAACCCAAAATGCCAAATACAGGTGGGGGATAACAGAATCAAACAAGTCCAAGAATTTAAGTACCTAGGAAGTGTTCTAACAGGCGGTGGAAAGTGCGACACGGAGATCCGAAGGCGAATTGGCATGGCAAAGGACGCGTTCCAGAAGATGAGCAAAATACTAACACACAGGAAGATCTCAATAGAAACGAAGAAAAGAGTGCTAGACTGCTACGTGATGTCAGTTCTTCAATACGGCTGTGAATGCTGGACAATATCATCGAAAATGAGGACAAAACTGGAAGCGGCCGAAATGTGGTTCTACAGAAGGATGCTACGGATATCGTGGACTGAGCATACAAGCAACGACGAAGTGTTAGAAAGAATGGCAACAAAAAGGAAATTGATGCTGAGCATCAGGAAGAGACAACTGAAGTTCCTGGGACATTCAGCATAAAAATTAAAAGAATGTAGAAATAAAATTATTTTATCTTTATTTAACACATTAGTTCATTATAATTTTTCTTCGATCTAACCAATCTCGGTAGTTAGTTTATATTTACTCTGCGCATAATTTTCATTTTCTTTAAAAATCACCCTTTCTTTGTGATCTCTTCGCATAAAGCCGCTTTTAAAAGACATTGAGTAACCTGAATCATGTAACATTTCAAGAACGCGAGTTAAAAAAGAAAGAAAAACATGAACAACGTATATTTACCCGCTTAAGTGTCAATAACAGTTAAATTAAACGATATTAATTTCAATTGCGACGGAAAATAAAGTTAAAGTGAAACCTTTAACAATGAATTGCTTTTAAAACTTTCACTCTGTTCAATATTTAAATTTAACTTCATATGAATTATTTGCTTAATTTTTTAATCGATTGTAAATACCGTAGTTAATTCTTGTTATTTCAGGTTATTTATGATTCGGCGAGATAGAAAAACGGTCTTACGGACGGACACACATACACTGTGATTTATATTAATATATGAATCGGAATTTTTTTATTTATATGAAATAAGTTTGATGATATTATTTATATGAGATAGATAATATCTTTATATATATTTTATATAATTATCATATGAACGCGAAATGTTCCCAATATATATATATATATATATATATATATATATATATATATATAGTCATCCGCAGACTGATCTGTTTTGCTGTATCACAGCTCATCAGTACGGTTAGACAGCCGATTGCTTTTTATCCAGGATTGGCGTCAGTCGGCGATTCTACCTCTGAGCTCCGGGCGCTCGGTAGAAGGAGGAAAACTTTTTAGCGTGTATATTATCATTATACTGAGCTGAGAGTGTTCTAATTCATTGCTGAATGAACCATTTGTAAACGAGTTATTACGCGACCTAGGTTTCTACTATGGGTGGTGTCTTCAAGCGATTTGCAGTAACTTGAGTTATTGCAAATCGCCTGAAGATACGTTTACAAATAAAAATATTCAAAAGTTCTACAATATAATTGTATTGAACATTTTTAACACAAATGTGCACTGGTCTAATCTTATTATGACCAAAACTTAAATAATTAAACAATCAATCAATCAATCAATATATATATATATATATATATATATATATATATATATATATATATATATGCTCTCATTATGATTGAGCTCTCTGGAGAAGAAAACTTTGAAAACACTTTCCACTTCTGCTATATGCGTGTCTCTAGAAATGAATCGATTTCTCTCGGTGACTAGCGTGTGTATACACTGCTTATATACAACACGTTAAAATTTCCCGTCTCTGATTCCATTTGTCGATGGCTTAGGGGGTAGCGACTCCGACTGACACCAAATCGGTCGAGTTTCGGTACCGGCCAGAAGCAAGTGGATGCGTCTAGCCATACTGATGAGCTGTGATATAGCGAAACAGGCTTGTATGTGGCTGACTAATATATTTTTTTTTCGTATTTACATGTTTGTATATTCAGATCGGTAAGCGAAAATAAAGAATTATACTGCTTAATAATTAAACGGAAGCTCTACTCAAATATGAGTATCCATTAAAAATAACATTTAAATTGATGTATATATATATATATATATATATATATATATATATATATATATATATAGCCGGCTAGACTTAACTCAATTTTGCAAAGCCAAAGTCGTTGGTTTATAATTATATTGTGCTGGTTTAGTCTCTAGGAATTACGAAACACCGAGGATATATTTGTATTTGTTCAATCCCTGTCGAAAGTACAAATGTTACTTAGCAGGACTTTTAACTTTATGGCGTTTTCTATTAATTTAAGTGTTTAATAAAAATAAAAACCGGGATGACAATTCACTAAAATAGCGTATAGAGTAATAAAAATAAAGGTCGAATAAAATATATTTCAAATAATAATATATATATATATATATATATATATATATATATATATATATATATAGGGACGGAAATGGGAAATAAGAAAAACGTATGAATAGATTAAAAATTAGGTAGGTATGTAGGTGGTTTTCAATAAGATAGATTGATACACTTAAAAGCGCTGTAACAGATTAAAATCAGGAAATGTTTTCAAAGAGAAAATACATGAGGTCATTGAAAATATTTCGATTTACAATCTCCTTTAATAGACAATCTACATGATGCTCTTAATGGGGTATTGTATATTGATCTTATCTAATAGATTATTGCCGCTTTTACGTAAGAAAATGATTGTGTGTGCAAAGTATACATATTTTAAAAATGTAATATATAAAGATAAGTAAATACAAATAATATATATATTCATATTTTTAAAGCTTTAATGCATACGGCTTATACAACATATAAATAAAATATGTATCTATATATCTATATGTGTGTGTTTGTGTGTGTATCTACAAATTAAAAATTATAACGCTAATGCTTAAATATAATTGCAATATACATGATATGCATATATATATAGTGTGTGTGTGTATCTAAATGTGTGAGCATATATAATGCATGATATTCTGTGATATGTATGTATATTCGTATTGTTAATTCCTGAAGGAAATCATATATATATATATATATATATATATATATATATATATATAGAATATATATAGAGGCATAAATCTAATCTACCTATATATATATATATATATATATACTTATAATATATATATATATTTATTATAATATATATATATATATATATATATGTATATGCTTAAATATATATATATAACATATATAACTACACTTATTTATGTAAGTACATATTTATATTCTTTCGTTAATACCAAAGTGATTTTCTGTATGCATATATTTTCTTACACACAGACATACATATGCATTATTATTATTATATAATATATATATATATATATATATATATATGTATATATATATATATATATATAGTATCATTTATTTATACACATATATGCATATTCTTTTGTTAATAGCAAAGTGAATTTATCATTCTCTCTCTCTCTCTCTCTATGTATATATATATATATTCTTTTTTACGCACACACTCGCGTGCACACATACACATATATATGTGTGTGTGTGTGTGTGTGTGTGCGCGCGCACATGAATATGAATTTGGTAACGATATATATTGTGTTTGCTTTTACGAGGCGAGGTTAAACTGTACGGGTCGACCTGAACATATGAGCCTGTACTTGACAGTTATGAACGAGTTTTCTGTTTAACTTTAATCGCTGCAATTGACTTGGAGTATTACGTGATGTTTTTATAGGAATAAATTAAATAGCTTGTTCCATTAAACTTAATGCGAAATAGTTATTATTCTCAATCTTGTACCCACGCATTTCCCCGTCTTTAAATTTCTTTACGGTTTTATGTATCAGAATATATGCGCTTCTTTACAGACCAGTGTCCATCTTTTAGTACTTGCTGTGGTTGCCCAGGGGTTAGATAATTGAACTGGGTAGCACGAAGTTTACTGCTCAATTACATTGATCTCGATAGTTAAGGCTCATTTAACATGGTTTAAATAATTTAACCCGAAGATTTCTATCTATCCTTGATCCTTTCTATACTCAGTTTTTTCTCTCACTTTCACTTCATGTAACACACTACGTATTAGTGGCATTTCCGATTTGATTGAGTTTAAAAAATCTAAATAACTTGTTATTATGTTTACAAGTCTAGTAAAATCATTGCTTAATGTCTGTTTCAAAGTTAAAGTGCTATATGATATCCGTTTCAAAGTTAAAGTGCTATATGATATCCGTTCTCCCATATTCTGAATGATGCTTAACCCGTTCAGAAATAACTAAACTACCACCTGTAAACAACCGCTTTCTCATACCATTGATTTAAAATAGCTTATAACGAATGAAACTAATATGTCTTAGCGAGGACCATAATTCTTGAAATCTCCTGTATTGGTGCTACAGCATCTTAAGCAATTAAAAAAAAATCATATCACTTAAGAACTATAAACAGCAGAAACAACTGAAATGGTTAGCATATGTAACTGGGAGAGAAAATAATGACATAATCGAAATTCCACACAACTTCAATCAAAACGTTAGACAGCAAAGCCTCCATCAATAGAGGAAAGCCCGATAACTAACTTGAGAAACCTCTTTTCATGACAGATTGTTTTAATAGAAATATTTTATTAATTTCAACAGACATTAGCATTGGTTGATCGATCAAGGAATGCCGAATGTTTCCATATAAGAAAATGGATATTATTATTATTACTATAAATGTCAATGAATGCCTCACAATTTCCTCAAAGATAAAACCATGGCTATGTATACCATCAACTGAATAGGTGAGTGTCAATAAACAGCCAACGTAGGAAAGAAAATGGACACATATTTACAATCAGAAAGAGTCTAAATCTATGGGGCATATAATGAGGAAAGTGTGCTCGAAGAATCTAATACTCACGTGACTTAATTAAGTTAAGAGAAGCAAGAAGAAATTTACCACTCTTCCCGAGGGAGCAGGGCATATAAAAAATGATCGCAAGCATATATTTGCGGACTATTTACAGACTGTAGTTGTAAATGTCATCAAAACAATTTTTTTCACGGTCTTGTCGGGGATGATCAGTATTGTGAATTTCGGGTGAAGAACTGCACAAAATAATGAACAACAAAACAGATATTTGAGATAGTAAAATAGGTTATATTAAACGTAAATATGCAACTGGAACGCATGTTAGTAATCCGGGAATACGATTAGTAAAGAATATATGTGTACAAGTCATTGAAGTTAAGCCGTGCTGGAAATAGTATATCCGTGTAATATTATTCTGGCTGAGTGGAGCTCAGAGCTAGTATGACTACTGACGCGGTATTCTCTGTGTAACTTCAGTATCTCTCGGTAACTTAAGGACCTCTAACAGTATTCGTACGGTTCTTTAACGGATCTTATTGTACTCTGCCGTAACTCACTATGGCAGGAGTATATGTAAACTCAAATCGAGTTCATTATCATAGAAAAAGGAGAAATCCCACAACAATTAGTTTTCCACCCTGCAGTCGCTTTTCCATAGATCCAAGTCGCAAGACTCTTGCTAATCCTTTTGCAAATGTTCAGATGAATTCCATTTTGCAGTGCCAGTTTTGACACCCATAACCAACCTTATGTCATGCCGACAAAATCTAATTTCCTACATATAACATTGGTAAAATAACGCCAATATCTGCCACTCACTTGAATAAGTTGTGTTCAAATTCCGGAGTAGTGTAATTAGTTTCACATTAGTGCTCTTGCAATGGAGATCAATCTCTATTTTTTCTTGTGTGGCAAATAGCGTAAAAGAAAGAAAAACTGAATTTTAAACCATGGAAAAAAGCTTTATGTGTCAATTAACAAAAATTAGCTTCATGTGTAAATTTAAAAAAATCGATTACTGGGAAATCCTGAACATGCTGAAGGGACAAAAATATATCAGTAAATATTAATGATTATTTATACAATTTTTAATCGAAGTGTCTTTGTTGTTGTTACCACTATTTCGATCCTTTTGTCTTCCGATTGAAACGTAGTGATTAACAACGACATAGATGAGAATATTTACCGTGCAAATAATGATAACTTTATATGCCAGAAATTCAGAGAGTAACTCTCAATCAATATTAATACGATACTATTCAAGTAGAAGAAATGGAAACAATAGAATACGCTAATTTTCCTACTTTGAAAATCAACATTCAATATTCTTGTCTTTTACTTTGGTATGAACCCGTCCTCTTGACACTGATAGAAAATAGGTCCCTATTTCAACCACGAAACAAGACTAAAAGCCCCAGTGAATTAACGAGAAAATGAGTTTTATTCGGCAGTAGCCTAGCCACAAATGTAACGAATTAAAGAGATTCGGACTGTATAATATTATGGACGATCATATGAATTTGCTATGGATTCAGTGTTTGATTACGGATATCTACATGGCATTATGAGGTTGGTCTCCTTAAATACATTCATCGGCTATAACAGAACTTAGGCATAAATAATGTGCATGTGTGTGTTTGTGTGTGTGTGTGCATATGTGTGGAATGATTAGTCATTTAGTTGTGCTGACATAATCTCCGCGTTATATAATTTTCAAGATTTTCGAAACGCCCTGAAAATTTATGAGAACAATTATTAATAATTTCATGAAACGGTCGACGTAAGCGAGCAGATTAGTTGAAAGACTGGATTATCTTGATCCCCTCACACACGGCTACGTTCCACTCGCATGATAAATTGTTTTGAAAAATTTATTCATTTTTGAATAACAAAATATTAAGAAGAATTATTTTGTTTTAGTTTTTTTTAGTTTCTTTTTATTACCTCATTCACTTTGCATTTTGAAAATAATTGGATAGCGTTCTTCTCGGATCAGTTTTATATTTGTTTCATATTTGTTTTAATTTATTTTTAATGATTGCTTCAGCAGCTGAAGAATAAAATAGGGGATATTTTGGATTTCAGGTGACAGCCGATAATGGCAAAGAAATTTCCTGTTAAGCAAATCACGCATCGGATTACAGTGAAAATGTTAACCAAACTTTTTATCCAGGTAGAAAAAAAAAAGAAAGCAATCTTCCTATATAGCAATCAATGCTGAACAGACTTGAACCAATGGAGATTTATTTCTACTGTCAAACGTTTAGAATTCCGTAGACATACCACGTATCCAACTGGAAACCTTTAAAGTGAATCAGAACTTCCAAAAAATGTTGCTGACAAAAAAAAAAAGAAAACTCACATTTCTGGTAGACGCAAAGTGTACTGAATTGCTATATAAGATAAATCAAAACTTATTTATAAATGGAACTTTGTCTGTGTGTGTGTGTGTCCGTTACCTATAGGCACCGAAATGGCAGAACCGATTTTCTTGAAAATTTACATAGTTGTACTCTAATCGTCTGCGAGTGTTTTTAGTTAGGTTTTGTGTCGAGGTACCCCCGATAAATATCGAAAATCTATAATCGAAAAAATCGGGTTATAGAAAGAGTGGTCCGATTTTAATCAAATTTGATACACTCATAGACAAAGACATAAGAAACGATATTCAGAATTTTCAAGGTTGCAGTTCTTGCAATAGTGCAGAAAATCGACAATATCCCCGATATCGGAAATCGATACCCCCGGTATTCTATCGAATCTGATCAAAAACCGATATTCAGCCATCAATATGGCATTTTTTCCAATTTTACTACCGATGGTATGATAAATTTTCATGGACTTCCTTAGGTTAGTTTATCCTTAGATGACTTATTTGACTCCGATATTTGAAATCGATACCCGATATCCTACCGGGTCTGATCAAAATCAGTTTTTCAGCCCTTTTATTTTAGTTTTTGCTTCGGGTTTGGTTCTTTGTAGGTATAATTGTAGTTCTTAGTCTCAGCCATGAGACCATTTACTCAGAGGACTTATTTAGCCTTCAAAATTCAGTTTACGATGAAAAAACTCATTTGATATCGATACCAGGAAATCAAGATTTGACTTACATCCGTTCATTTTTCTCTCAGTCTACGGTTTCGCTTTAACTGGAAACAACTATTGCTTTTTAGTCTTTTGTGCCAACGTCCAAAGAGTCTGAGCTCCATGACTATGGATTATACTGTTAGTATTTCTATATAACAGGGAAATGGAGAGAGTTTCCTCACAAACTAAAAAGAAACTGTGAGCAACGATAAAGTTTTAAGGAAAATGGAAACAAAAACAAAAAATATATTCATGTTTAGAATCAGAAAGAGACAATTTAATACTTGGAAACACCTGTTTAAAGAAGGCTTGGGAAACATTAAATTCACAAATAATTTTGAAGGTAGAACTTACAAAGAAAAACATTGCTAACAAGCTTGTGTGAACGAATAGCAAAATAAGGCAATTGAAAGAGAAGTAAGCGAACAAACGGTATATATTGTCACAATGAATAGGCAGTTATAGAGAGACATTATCACCAACGTTTTGAATTGACTTGTACATAAAAGAGCATTTTTAGTTAGCTTTTTGTGGAATGATGAATTGAAAAATATGCTGACATGATGGATTTTTTCAGTAATTAAACGTTTGAAGAACAAGTTTAGGTTAAACTTCATAGTACAGTATTATAAAATTTATAATTTTCTTAAGCGTTAAAATTTTATATGGACACGATACATGGCACAAGCATATCATTACTAAATTATTGTGCTATCACATAAGAGTTTCATTTACTTCAAAGGAAAATTATGCTGACCAATTTAACATTATGATGTAATACGTTATACGATGCTCCCATTTTAAAGCAATTTTTGATAAACAATATAAATTTAAAACATTTTGCCTTATAAATTGAGCCGATCGGAGTTAGGGTACTATATACCCTTTTATCTGTTTTTTTTTTTTTGTTTGATTTTTGCTTGTTTGTTTTTTTTTTGGGGGGGGGGGCTGTTTTATTAGTTATTTTTCTAACAAATTATTTCACAAATATTATTCACTGACTTACCTTTTTTGTAATCATTTATATTTGTTTTTAAATTTTGTACTTATCAGATACAATAATAAAAACTGCATATTTTCTATGTGTTGATTCAAAATTAGAATTCTGGTTTTAATGTATTTTCCATTCAATGCATTTAACACAAAATCTATCAACTGTATTTGGATTTAATACTGAAATAAAAAAAATTGTAATTCAGTTTGTAAGCGAAAACATGCGAAAATTAGGCTGTGAATTTACTTTTTGTGCCAGTCTTTACATATCAAGTCACAGATTTCCCATTAAATGTAATATTGATCTTCTAAAAACGTGAAAAATCAACCAATCTTACCGAGCAAAACTTTCCGAGATTTTTATTATATTTCGAAGCATCATCCCATAAAGTTTTAATTGAATATAATGCATTATTACTAATTACACAGGCCTACATAATTTTTGTGAGAAGAATGGTGCATCGGATGTTTCTGTCAAATGTTCAACAATTTTCGGTTTCAGGATCCAACAATAATATCCGTTACCCACCATTAGATTTAGTTTGCATACACCGGAATACTATACCATACGTTAAAAATATTATTACTGGATTATGGCACGAAATATTTGAAGGAAAAATAAATGCTCATTTGAAGTTTAAACACAATCTTAGTGGAAAATGCAAAAATGTAACACAAAAAAGTGATTATGGTTTAAATACTGAGAGCAATTGATAGTCATGGCAAGAACTTTTTCCCATTTAATTTTTGTAGATGGTCACTCGATTTATCCCTTTTCAATTTACAGTAGTATTCAGCCGTCTTCCTTTTGACCTAGAGGGAAGGACCCATGCTTTCAGCAGCTATTGGGGTCTCAAACTCAACCCAGACATTAAATCGCACACGTACATACAATCCATCGCTATAGATGCTCGCAAAACCATCCGTTTTCTGACAGCTCTAATAAGTAGCTGATTTCTAGTACTATTTTTTACCTTTACAAGAGAGAGATCAAATTTAAAATGGATTAATGCTGTCATATGGGAGCATTACAGTTTTTACCTTTAATTCTTTTTATGTTAAAAATTGTCTCCGTGTCTCTGTGAGTGACAAATTATTTCCCATCCTACAACTCATTCCCCTACAGACTAAATGTTGCAAGCCACTCACTGCTCTACCGCTGTTTCTATGCAAAGTGCTAGATGAGCTACATTCTTTAATTTCACCATTTCTACTGCTTAGACCCGCTATGCTACGGGCATTGTAGCGAACCACCTTCATTGTGAAGTGAAACCGACTCCCAAGAGGATGTTTCCCTGATCACTACAATCTTAAGCTGTTCAAGTCTAGGGCTAACTGTAATCTTTCCACATAGAAAGTTTAACTGTGTCTCTTACTCTGTAACTACCAACCTCGAATGGTTTTACTGGGCTTTGTGCTGGGTGAACTTCATTGTAAAAAACTTCCTTGATACGGTTTTTTCCATAACTTTAACTTCTTAGTAGAATCATTGACATTGTTTATCCATACATCACCCGAAATAAATCATATCACTGACAAACCAATTTTTCTACCACAAACGTTTGATTGCCGACGATGTAAAGTTATTTTGTTCAAGAACTTAAAAGAGTATATATTGATAACTTAATAGAGTTTATATTGATAACTTATAACAATACAATTACACGGCCATTATCATTATGCCTTAGCCTTAGCATAGTATAAAATCAGGTATTTAAGTAATCAGTAATTCAATAATATTCATTGGTTCATTTTTTTTTTGTTTCTTTGTGTTCTTTTCTTAGTGCAAGACATTAAGAAATAATTAAACAATCTTCACCTCCTTCTTATTCTTATTCTTTTTTTTACTTCACGTGCCGTGGCCCTTCAGGACGTAGGTAATCATAGACTCTCTTGTCGCTCTTAATTTTCATCTTGGCATCACACCCAAACCCCGCTCTGCCATCCGTTTGCTCCAACCTATCAAATATGTCTTGCGCTGCTTTCCCCTGACTCTCTTTCCCTCTATCCGTCATGTGAGTATCAGATTCTCCAAGCCCTCCTTCCTCATTACGTGTCCCAGTAACCTCAGCTGTCTCGTCCCGATTTTAAGTATAAGCTTTCTTCTCGTTTGCATCCTCTCCAACAACTCGTCCTTTCTCATGCTCGTCCTTATGTAGAACCACATTTCTGTTGCTTCTTCGTCCTTGAAGAGATAGTCCAACATTCGCTGCAATAAAGAAAGGCAGATATCGCATAGCAGTCCAGCACTGCTTTGTTTTATCTTTGTTTCCAACAAGATTTTCCTCTCAGTACTCTGATTAGCTTTTGAAATGAGTCCTTGACCATGCCAATGCGTCTTCAAATCTCAGTGTCGCACTTTCCATACTCCGTTAGAACGCTTCCCAGGTATTTAAATTTCTTTACTCGTTTTATTTTAGTTTTTCCGATCCATAGTTGGCATTTTGGTCTTATTTTTGCTGATGACTATGCATTCATTTTTTCTTGAATTTCTTACCCATTCCTTTCTTCTGGCTTTCTCTTGCTACTTTCTGAAGAATCGTCCTGCATTTTCCATTCTGTGTCTGCTATCAGTACTGTGTCCTCCGCGGCGTATTTAACCCTCTAGGGCCATTCGTATCATATTTGATACAGTATTTCCCTATAAGGAAACATTTGGTATTTCCCTATAAGGAAACATTTGGTATTCATTGACTGAGCAGTCAGTACTGCTTTCATTTGAAATTTATAAAATATTTCTCTTAAAAAATTTTTCAGGAAAATATTTCTTTCAAGGCTTGTTTTCATATTGTATCAAATATGATACGAATGGTCCTAGAGGGTTAATATTGCTGAGATTGTGGCCGCTAATTCTGGCAAGCACTCGAGATGAGAAAATAAACTGTTATTTTGTAAAACATTCTCAAGATCTATACAGTAAAAAAACAAAATCTCACCAGTAAAAATGTACTTGATTTTTGGCTTGCACAAAAAAAAACATGTACACGCTAATGCAATCTTGGTATATATTGTATGTAGGTCTAGAACACTCTCAGCTATTGGGCGTGTATAATGATAATATACACGCTAAAAGCCTGCCTCCTTCTATTGAGAGCCCGTAGCTCAGAGAGAGAATCGCTGACTGACGCCATTTCGGTCGGGTTTCAATCCTGGGTAAAAGGCAATCGGCTGGCTAATCGTACTGATGAGCTGTGATACAGCAAAACAGATCTGTCTGCGGATGACTATATATATATATATATATATATATGTGTGTACGTGCATTTGCGTATGCAGTGATGTGAGGATAGCGTATATTCAGACTGTAAGTCAGTTAAGCCAATAACATTCATGCGGTTGTTTTTTCTTAGTACAAGATATTAAGAAATAGTTGAACAATCTTCTTCTTCTTCTTCATAACTGACTGGGCAGAAGATTTTCCCTCACTAGGTTGCAATTACATTTTGCTGTAGACTGGTTGCCAACCAAGGCTATAGATTGAAATCTGCCCTGTTATTTGACCCATAGATGAGGGAAAGAGACGGGTCAATACGTTCCCAAGTGTATTTGCGCATAAGTGAATGCAACGAATTCAACTGAAATTCGTACTCTGCACTTCGATTTCTCATTCTGAACCAGTATCCACTGCACCACCCACGCACATCCAAGACAGTAGGATTCATTTTTAAAAAGTTTCGTTACACTCAACATAGAAAATCTGATGTTCTTATGTCGTATGTTTATAGTGGCATTTTGTATGTTGACCGGTATGGTACGACTTGCACTCAACTTCGGCAAGTGACAATTAAAAGCACGAGAGAGTGTGTAAGCAATTTAAGAAGTTAACTTCATTCTTTTTTTGTTGGCCTTTGATATGCAATAAGCCGCAGAGCATGAAAATAATTTTTGTTTTTTTAGATAAGGGGCTTTTTAAATTTCTTACCTGTTGGTAATAATGAAGTTTGACGCTTTTACTGTTTATTCGCAAAGAAGCACACTACAACTATTCAAATAGGAAATTTTAGTGTATAATATAAAGAAACTATATTGCAGTCACTGCAAGGAAGTGAGCAAGATACGAGAAGCTATTATAATACAAAAGAAACACTATGGGTGACGGTATTTTGAACTGTAAGTGGAATGACTATATTTTTTTTTATCATTTCACCCCGAGCAAGGCGGAAACGCCACTGATGTGCAGGGGGCTACATAAATGTAAAAAGATTAATTAGAAAAGAGTAAAAGAGTGAGCAGTACAAACTAGTTAGAAAGGAACAATAGAAAGCTGAGAAAGCAGGTGCGATGACAGATACATAGGAGGAGAGAAAGGGAAGGTTATACAGGGGAGGGGAGAGAGCTAGAAGCCAGTGGTTAGTAGATGAGTATTAACTTTGCATTTAAATTTCTGGAGGTTGTAGCCGTCAGGAAAGCAAGAATACGGGAGTGAGTTCCACAGGCGGGAAGTGCGAGAGAGGAAGCTGCAGGAGTAGATCTATAGCTTATTCCGCTACTAAGAAGGTAGGTTCGCTGTGCAGGGCCAGGAAGTTTTTCCTGTCTGAGTCCATCCTGCACATATATAAACCTACCATCCGCCGGTGTATTGTATAGTACTGCCAAATCTGGTGGAGTCCCCCTGCTATTCACCTCGGGGTTCTTGACAAGAGCCAACGGAGAATCTGTAATGTGATAGATACCGACTTGGCAGTTCGGCTGCAGTCGCTCACACCGGCGCAACATGGCTTCCGTGTGCGTCTTCTACAAATACTTTCACAGCTTCTCCTCCAATGAACTTAGCTCACTGGTAACTCCTATGTATGAATTTACACGAGCTAGACTAGCACACTTTTATAGTGAAACTGATAAAATGTAACCGCAATTTCTACTCTAACAGCTTCTTTTATCGCACTTCCCGCCTGTGAAATTCCATTCCATTCCATATACTTGCTTCCCCGGCAGCTACAATCTCCAGAAATTTAAATGTAAGGTCAATAGACATCTCCTATCTCACTAACACGCGTCCATTCTCTCAAGCTCTTTTCTCTATCCACTCCACCCCCATTACACAGCTATTCTCATTCGTCTATTACCTTCCTGCTGACATTTCCTATTACTAACCACTCATTCTCATCACTTTCACGTGTAACCTCCTATGTTACAGTGGCAGTAAAATGCCTTGCAAGGGGTGAAATGATTACAAAATAAATAAATAATAATAATAATAATAATAATAATAATAATAAATATCTGATACATTCTTTTCCAGAGCTCTATCAAGCCGTTTTATAATTTCACTAGTACAATACACAAATATTTGAATTAATTTAATTTGTAACGTCCCTAAAATGCTTGGGTGTAGCCAACAAAATCATGTCTTCAAGACTGACAGCTTCCAGTGCTTGATGATGTCGGAAAAGATAAAAATGATTGGAACAACACATCAAAACATGAATTTTGGAAAATCTTTCCACAAATTTTATTCTAATATAAAACAACTTATTTGAAAATTAGAAAAATGAAATTTAAACCGACAGACCTTTTCAGTTAAATTTAGCAAAAATTGTTTTAATAAGGCATTATATATGTGCATATGAATGTGTTTCTATCTTTCTGTGTGTACCGAAATGAGTATGTCAGCTGAAGTGTATGTGTATGTGTGCTTGGATATATTTTGTATCTGTAAATATGTGTATATCTTTGTATGAATACACATGTGTGTGCACGCGCAGGAACGTGTGCAAGTGTGTGTGTTGTGTTTTGTGTGTGTGTGTGTGTGTATGTGTGTCCGATGAAGAATTCATCAGTCTAAAAAGTCTGACAGAATTTCAGCAGAATTTTGATTAGTGCATAATAAGTACACAAAAGAGAAGGTAATCACAAACAAACAAACATTTAATGAAAATTCGTCTTTCATCATTAAGCTATTTCAGTCACTTAAGTGCCATACGTGAAACACGCTTTGGGCGATCATGTCTCGAAAGTGACATCACTGACTGGGCAGAAGATTATCTCGTAGTAGGTTGCCATTGCTTTCTGCGGTAGACTGGTTGCCACCCAAGGCTATAGAACCCAATCTGTCCTGTTATTTGACCCATAGCTGGAGGGAAGAGACGGATTAATACCTTTCCTAAGACTATTTGCACGTATATGATTGCAACTAATTCAACTGGAATTCGAACTCGGCTCTCCGATTTCTCGTTCCGAGTCGATATCCACTGGACCACAACGCACATTTAGCTATAGATGCACTAAATACCTGCACTTGGATCTAGATGTATTAAAACAAACTGCATTAGACTATAGATGTACGAAATACCTGCTTACGTGACAAGGCATCTTGCATTGCAAGGTAAATATGCGTTAATCTGCGTTTATGTGCTCATGAATACATTTCAATGTGCATATATTTCCATATGGATAGATGCATCCTAGCTGCATTTGATACTGTAATATTTACTTTACAAAAACTATTCAAGGTAAATCATTACGGAAAGCGGTTTTGTGTAAAGAATATCATATAAGAGATTACGAAAAATTTAGTACGAGGTAATTTTCGTAAGAACCTGCTTGAAACCATGTCGACAAATATGTTTTAATGTAATGACGAGTGACTATCAAGAAAATAGAACCTTGATTTGCCTTTCACATATTCTTTTTCGATCTCATGTAACTACTATGAACAAATATCGTGCTATTTATTAATATCTGGATCGTTGATACGATCTTTTGAGACAAGACGTATTTTTCACTCTGCATGCTCTTTCTCCAGAGAAAAAGTTTTAAACCTATCGCTATGTCCACTGCACTTTGCTGGTAGGACACGCGATGTAAATTCCGCGGAGATACGGGTCCTTTATGGACATTCAAGCAGATTTGTTTTTAAGGCTGTTACGTTACATAACAGACTCCCGCGTGTATGCTTACTTAAACACTACAAGCTTAACCTCTTCAATTCATGAGTCAATTGTTTTCTGCATTATGTTAACTTTCTATCACCTCCTCTTTCATTTCTATAACTTACTTCTTCCTCATAATCATTTTAATAGTAATTCACTAGCTTAAGTGTCTCACGAGCCTTGAATTGTGTAAATTTTAGCATTAAACAAAGAGATAGATAGATAGATAGATAGATAGATACTACGCAAACATTCGGGTAATTTCAACAGTGTAGGAAAACGCTCATTAACCGCTACATTTTATGTTTTTTGTGGGTAGCATCACGGTTGTCGGTGAGCAAAGTTGAATCGGCGCGTCGAATTCGATTCTGACCTAGTCTACTGCGTTAACATTGCACAGATTATTCTTGGGCAAAACACGAAGCTATTTCTTCTACTCAAAGTTTTGAATGAAACAGCGTGACAGACTGAATTATCTAGACTTGGCTGAAAGCCGCGCGTGGAGAACAACTCAAAATCTCAAACCCTGTAGGAGGCAACGGAAAATAACTACACTATCTTTTCCTGGAATCCATGGCAATTCACAGTTAATTAAGGAAACTAAGAGACATTCATGAATGGCACCAAACTCATCAGAAATATCTAAACTGTCAGATATACACAACTCTTTTCTTAGATTAAAAAATGGCTTCGAGCGAGAGAACACAGTGTGCCTTAACGAGGAAGATAATACTTTGAACCTCATGGAACCCTGCTAAGAAATTATAAAGAAGTACCAAACAACGAAAACCCAATCGCTTAACAATTTTCAACAGCAGCAACAACTAAAATGGATAGCACATATAACTCAAAGAGATAATAACGATATAAATAAGATGTTGACGTTCCACACTATTTCGAACAAAAGGTTAGGAAGGAAAAGGCCCATCAATTCTGGAAAAAGGTACAGCAGTTAGTGAACATGAGAAACTTATTTTCACAAGAGACTGTTGTAATAAAATGAGTTCTATAAATTTTAACCGAAAGTATCAGTATCCTTCCAATTCCCAGTTTAATTCATTGCATTCACTTACGCGCAAATACCCTTGGGAAAGGTATTAATCCGTCTCTTCCCTTCAGTTATGGGTTAAATAATGACAGATTTGGTTCTATAGCCTTGGCTGGCAACCAGTCTAACGCAGAAAGCAATGGCGACATACTGTGGGATAATCTTCTGCCCAGTCAGTGATGTCTCTTTCGAGACATGATCGCCCAACCGTTTTTCACGTATGGCACTTAACTGACTGATCAGTGGCTGATCGGTCAATGAATGCCGAATGTTCCCACATAAGGAATTAGATAATATTACCATTTTTATTGATGTGGATATTAACCCTCTAGGGCCATTCGTATCATATTTGATACAGTATTTCCCTATAAGGAAACATTTGGTATTTCCCTGTAAGGAAACATTTGGTATTCATTGACTGAGCAGTCAGTACTGCTTCCATTTGAAATTTATAAAATATTTCTCTTAAAAAATTTTTCAGGAAAATATTTCTTTCAAGGCTTGTTTTCATACTGTATCAAATATGATACGAATGGCCCTAGAGGGTTAAAAAGTGGGAGGGGGTAAAATGATCTTGGTGTCTTCAATTTGCATTTGTATTAAATCATTATAGGTTCTACTAGTCGTGTTAACCCTCTAGGGCCATTCGTATCATATTTGATACAGTATTTCCCTATAAGGAAACATTTGGTATTTCCCTATAAGGAAACATTTGGTATTCATTGACTGAGCAGTCAGTACTGCTTTCATCTGAAATTTATAAAATATTTCTCTCAAAAAATTTTTCAGGAAAATATTTTTTTCAAGGCTTGTTTTCATACTGTATCAAATATGATACGAATGGCCCTAGAGGTGCTGCGGTAGATGTCATTCAAAAATATGAAATAGTTGAAGCCTTTCGTAATTTTTACTTCTAGTTTGCAAAAAGTTGACGGAAATTAAAATATGCTGATGGGCGAAAAGCGAATATTGGGGTAGCTAAACTATTCGAAAGAATTGGTGAAAACTAAGTGTTATTTTTCGTAATCTTTTAATCTGATTCGCCAAAACTTACATAGAATAGATCAATTAAATAAAAGAATATTTATTTATACTGGTTGGAGAACAGATAAAATTAAGATATCTGAACAATTTCAAAGGGAATGGTGAAAACTTTTTTCATAATGTTTTTGTCTGATTCACCAAAATTTAGATAGATTGCAGAAAAGGATATATACTAATGGAAGAAAAAATTACTTTGAAATAGCTGATCTATTTCGGAAGAATTGGTAAAAACTATGTTTTATTTCTCGTATTTATTTATCTGATTGGCCAAAATTTAGATAGAAATATGTATAAATACATTGCATAAAAGAAGATAGAGAAAAGATAAAATTGAGCAAGATGAACTATTTCGAAGGAAATGGCGAAAACTACATGTAATTTTTGGTAAATTTTCTTGACTAATTCGACCAAAATCAAACAGATATATAGATATTGTTCGTTTGTACACACGAGTAAATGGAAACTATTTTAGAAGCTATCCGATTAATGACAGATATAAATATAGTCAATAAGATACAGCTCTGTCATATGGCAGACATATAAGTTTAGATTATTATATTGCCTAATCATGTAGCAAGCTTATTCTTTAGATAGATAGATAGATAGATAGATAGATAGATAGATAGATAGATAGATAGATAGATAACGCTTATTTCATATATGGAATATTTAAACATAATCATCTATAATATTCATTAGATTTACAAAATATACGATGAAAAAATTATCAAAAGATGTTACTTTCGTTTATTCATGGCTTATTTCCCTTTATACTCATCAAGCGGTAACGTCGTT
The DNA here is from genome assembly GCA_037127315.1 of Ascarosepion bandense. Lineage (NCBI taxonomy): Eukaryota > Metazoa > Mollusca > Cephalopoda > Sepiida > Sepiidae > Ascarosepion > Ascarosepion bandense. The sequence continues at coordinate 2,099,759 of JBBBDQ010001047.1, forward strand.
AGCACATTCAGTCTAGAAAATTAAGTTGTTTGTATAACTAAAAATTGAATAAAGAACAACCATGAACAATATAATTGCGTATTTATAAAGACCTTAAAAGATCCGATTAAATTGTAAATTAATAATAAAACAGTTGTTTGAAAAATGTGATCAGTAAAGCTTTTCTTTTCTCGCACTTCCCGCCTGTGAAATTTTCTTCCATTTACTTGCTTCCCCGACAGCTACAATCTTTAAGAATTTAAATGTAAAGTCAAAAATCATCTCCGATCTCAATAAATTGCATCCTCTCTCTAATGTTCTCATCTCATTTCTGTATTATTTTCATCTTTCTCATACCAGCTTCCTGACACCACCTTTATTCTGTCACTCTTTCTCATAACTTTCCTCCTATGTAACCCCCTACACAACAGTGGCAGTATAATGCCTTGATTGTGGTGATACGATTATCAAAAGAAAATAAAGAAATTAGTTTTATATATTAATTCAGACTAGAAATAATACTAAGATTATAAAAGGCTGTCGACAAAGACTAGAAATAACACTAAGATTATAAAAGGCTGTCGACAAAGACTAGAAATAATACTAAGATTATAAAAGGCTGTCGACAAAGACTAGAAATAACACTAAGATTATAAAAGGCTGTCGACAAAGACTAGAAATAATACTAAGATTATAAAAGGCTGTCGACAAAGACTAGAAATAACACTAAGATTATAAAAGGCTGTCGACAAAGACTAGAAATAATACTAAGATTATAAAAGGCTGTCGACAAAGAAAATATACTGGTTGGAGAAAAGGTAGATTATCATACCGATTGAAACAAGATTTTGTATGACAAAAATATCCTCGAACGAAATTGAAAATGATTATAATCTTTAAATTTCCCATTTTGAAGAGTGATCTCACCCAAATCCATTCGATCCTGCATGACTAAATCGATCATTTTCAGATGTAAGATTGAGTATTTCCTCATGCGCCACACATAAAATAAACTCGTATTTGTGTTTAAAGAAATGTAACACAGGAGTACATCACTTGTTTACATTACGTTTTAATATTGCCAAAAGAGTAAAAAAAAAATATATATGCGCGTTGTTTGTGTTTAAGCTACCATTTTTAATGAATATGCACTGAAACTGTTTCTGTTGTTCTTATTTTACACTGTTTTCGTTTTCTTTTCTTTTTTATTATTGATGTTTATTTATTTTATTTCGACTTTGTCTGTGACGCGCTCATTTCATATGCGCAAAAATTCCCCTAATTGGTTGATTCGTGCGATCTCTTCTTGACTGTAATTCGCTGCCCACGTAAAACTGTCACCACTGCACTGTGCCTCATTACTCATTGCAGACTGCCCTACGCCAGAGAAAAGAGTGCCGCATAAATGAAGTATAAGACGGATAGCAAATGAAAACCGTTTAAACGCTCTGCAAATGCATTATGTGCGTATTTATGTGTGTTTTGTCTGTGTGTATATGACACAAGCAGTAAGGACGGCAATGAAGAAAATATGAGCCTTTTTATTGATGTAATTATGAGTATATAACCACGTGACTTTTATGTACATGTGTTCAAAACTATGGTCACGTCTGATGGTGTATTTGTGATAAAGAAAAGGAGACGTGTGTGTACAACACCGTAACAAGTGAAAAACACATAATCCACTTCAATATATATATATATATATATACGCTGTTAAATATAAGAGGCAATGAATGTCTATTATGTTTAATCATGAGCCGTTCTAAACGTCCTATTTTTGATTTAATTTCAGTTGAAAATAAAGACAAAAATTCTCCAACATTTGGATAATTATTTATTGGTTTTCTTCTAAGCTTTCGGCTCACATGAGCCATCTTCAGAGAGGTTGTTTAAACTGAAATATTATAAAATCCACCATCACCGACGATTTTATCCTGTGTTGACATAAAACTCCGCTTGGCAACGGCAATAGTTACCAAAAATAATAAACGCAGTTTTTAAGTTTGCGATGTGGTTTTATGACGTCACACCGCGGGATAGCGCGAAATGACAACAAAACCGTGTAGTCAAATGCAATGTAATATGTTATTTCCTGTTCTAAAGTTGATTTTATTGAGTGTTTTTGTTTTGATCTGCAGGTTCCTCTTACTGCGTGTCTGAGTAAGGATCACCGTATTGTTGACCAAAATCTGTCTCATATTACCTACATGTTTATGTTTTTCAGAAAAATGTTGTTTAATAGTACTTTGATCAGAAAGATGACATGTAAGTCTACGGGAGAGCGTGGTTGTAGTATAACCAATATATGTACTAGGTTTTTGATTATTATCAGAGATGCAACCTCTGAATGGGCATGTAAATTGGTACACTACATTGTTTTTTGTAGAGAATTTAGTTTAGTGCTTGTTGGGTTATTATAGACTATGAGGCCAATTGTTTTAAACTTTTTATAATATATAATGAGTTTTATTTGATTATTACTTTCCACTGGTTTAACATTTCTACGTATTATGTTTTTGAGAGTTTTTTTCATCTTGTTTATAATTATTATGTATTTGGTTTCAATAATATAAGTTAATAGTGTTATGTTCATTTTGATGTAAACCATTATTATTAATATTATCATTGTTAGAGCTATTGTTAATTTTATTGAGATACATTTTAATTTGTTGATCAATAACGGAGTTAGGAAATCCATTATTGACTAGTGTTTGCTTAATGTTGTGTAATCCTTTATAAAATATAGATTTGGTAGAAGATATCATTTGTGTGCGTTGAAGTAAGTTTTTTATAACAGCTAACTTATATCGTTGGGGGCATTCACTATTATAATTAAGAAGACACGAATTTATACTAGTTGGTTTCCTATATAGAGAAGTAGTAAATTTATGTGTGCTAGAATCAATAAATACATCAAGGAATGGGAGTTTGTTATTAATATTAAGTTCTAATGTAAATTTGAGGACAGAGTGACTTTCAAATTTGTTTTTAAGATATTTAATTTGATCGATATTCTTAGCTAAAACAAAGATGTCATCTATGTATCTTACATATATAGAGGGTTGATTGTTGTCATTAATTATTTTATTTTCTAGATTTGCCATATAATAATTAGAAAAGAGTGGACCTAAAGGAGATCCCATCGCAATACCATCTATTTGTGTATAAATATTGCCTAAGTGATCGTGAAAGGGTACTTGTGTGGTGCATGCTAATAATAGTTTTTTTAATATAGTGGGTTTAATATTGATTGATGAGAGAGTAGCATGATTGTATACATCACGGATAATGATGTCAATTGTTTCCTGGACGGGAAAATTTGTGAATAAGTTTTGGACATCCAAAGATGCAATTATTTGATTCTTAGGTTTTACGGAATGGAGAATCTGTAAAAATTCGTCCGTGGAATTAATACTATATTTACCAGGAAGATAGGGAGTAATTAGTTTTTTTATGTCAACACAAAATAATATCGTCGGTGATGGTGGATTTTATAATATTTCAGTTTAAACAACCTCTCTGAAGATGGCTCATGTGAGCCGAAAGCTTAGAAGAAAACCAATGAATAATTATCCAAATGTTGTAGAATTTTTGTCTTTATTTTCATCTGAAATTAAATCAAAAATAGGACGTTTAGAACGGCTCATGATTAAACATAATAGACATTCATTGTTTCTTATATTTAACAGCGTATGTTTAGAAAATTACTTGCTGCCTCGATATACTATATATATATATATATATATATATATATAGATAGATATATATATAGATATAGATATATATATTCATTATTTTTATAACTAATATTACTCTCCCTCTCGCCTCTCTTTTGCTATGTCTTATGTTCTATTAGGATGTGACTGAACATAGCTCTCTACAGTTTCCTGTTAGCTGTTAGTAATTATGCTAAATTCCTTAGTTTGTCAGAACACTTTCCAGTAAAATAGCTGTGAGAAAGTGGGTGTAGAGTGGCAAATAATTCATCACCCGCAAGGAGGTGGAATGGCTTTTGAACTGTATCAAGACAAGTAAGTGAGGACAGTGTAAGTCCAAGTCAGATTTTTTTATTTCTCTCGTGTAAAGTGAGAGTTGAGCAGGAATAGTCAGATGCTTACTGGTGCAGTACAATGAACCGACCTTTTTTTAAGAATCTTTAGCAATACAACGGATACAAGAGTTCTATTTGAGGTCTGGGTAAAGCTTGAGCTAACACACGTTCATCGCAAGGAGCCAACTTAAAAGATCCATCGTTTTTGATAGGTGAATGTTACTAATTTAGTTTGCGTCGAATTGATATCATTCCTCCATCAAGACACCTGTGCAAGGTCAGAGGAGAGATAGCATAGTAGATTCTGGTCTTCCATACTTTAATAGTTTACCTGTACCTATACTCACTAATGATCGGAGTATGCTCACAGACAAATCATCATCAGAATCAAAGAACCCCGACGAACACCGACATTAATCTTATGGGCTTCCGTTGATTGATCGTTGTTAAAAGACTTTATGGATCCTCTTTTAGAAAGGACTTTGTAACTGAAAAAGCCCTTCCAGAGATAGTCTATATGAAATCGCCCGATTTCACATCATGTTAATGGCCTTTGATATACCTAAGGCGATGGTTCTTGAGATGAATTTATTGTCTAATGCCTCACTGATTGTGTGAGTAATGACATTTGAGATCTAGCAGAGCAAAAGCTCTGTGGATCTAGCAGAGCAAAAGCCATACTAGTTGTCCCTCGGAAGCTTATTCCTGTTGAAGTGTACAACAAGCTTCATGCCGATTATATATTCGAAGAGTTTGCTGACGACACCAAAGAAGCTAAGGTGTCTATATTGTGGCAGGTATGAGCGCAAATCTATCGATTGATTCGTGTGGTCTAAATAGGTAAGTATTGTCTTTTAATAACAATAATATACTCTCTCTTTTCTGACCATGCTAAAGGATTTTATCGGCTACTTTATATAATCATGATTTCCATTCTGGATTAATATATATAACTAATTTTTCTCTTTAGCTTTACTGATTACATTTTCCAAATAAAATGATTTATTATTATTTGCCAATTTAATCTAATCCTTTGAAATCTTTATAAATATGCGAATATATTGTTGATGGCTGTTATTATTCAGTGTTTATTTAGTCAAACAACCATATTTTCTACACTGATTGTACTGATGATGTTACATCTTAATGGGTGTAAAGGGAAATTGTTGGGACGCCCGCACCTATTCGGCTATAATGGACTATTCCATTACTATGTAAAGTAATGATGGCATCTACGTAGGAGAGTGTGCCGTGCAGCCGTTCATCCCACTCCCATCATTTCATTTTTTCATTAAATATTTTATATTATACATATTATTGTATATAAATATATTTTTATTGTCATGGGTTATTCTCCCCAATTTTTAGGTGTCCCTTGTAAGTTTCTGGCATTGTGGTGTACGAAGGATTGGGAGTAGATGGATGGGTTCTTTTGGTGACTGTGCAAATTGTAACGAGTGAATGGGTCGTGATAGTGTTTAGCTAGGTATAGGATAGTTAAGCGAGAACCAGCCTCTCCCCCTCCCCTTTTAGGCCTTGTGCCACAATTTTTTGTATTATCTACAAAAAATAAATAGAGTGTGCCGTGCAGCCGATCGACAAGTCAGTCGTAGACTCTCGGTGACGACCCGGAAGTACCCATGTGCTCATACTACGTCTTACGACGGTTGGGACGATTAACCTTTATTCTTGTATTGGATACTAATAACCTTTGTAAATACTATTTTCACGGAATACAACAAGTAACATATTCCTGTTGTTGAGTTATTTATTCTTACTCACGACACAACAGTGGCGACGAAGATTGCCGAACACAAAAGAAATAAACAATGAAAAAACGTACCTAATTTCTTTTGATATTTTTTCATAGTATATTTTGCAAACCTGGCAAATATTACAAATGATTATGTCTTAATATGACGTATATGAAATAAACAACTACTTACCTTTTATATTACCGTACCCGCTCAGAAAAAATTAAATTTTATGTTGTGTGTAACCGCATTTTAAGATCAATAGTTAAATATCTTAGCATCTATTCATATGACAACGTGGAAGAACTGATCTAAACTTATTTATAAATGGAACTTTGTCTCTGTGTGTGTCTGTGCGTGTGAGTCCATTACCTATAGACTCCGAAACGGCTGAACTGTTTTTCTTGAAAATTTACACAGTTGTACTATAAGCGTCTGTGAGTGTTCTTAGCTAGATTTTGTGTCGAGGTACGCCCGATAAATATCGAAAATTGATAATTGAAAAAATCGGGTTATAGAAGGAATTTGATACACTCATAGACAAAGACATAAGAAACGATATGCAGAAGTTTCAAGGTTGCAGTTCTTACAATAGTGCAGAAAATTGATAATATATATATATATATATATATAAGGCTAGATGTTTGTGTGTATGTCTGTTTATCTGTCTGTATGGCCTTTATACAAATCCACGATTTTTATCTGATTCTCACCAAACTTCGCACAAATATTCTTTAGGCTGATTCTGAGCTCCAGGACCATGGATCATTTTTTAAAGCTTTCATTACACCCGAACAACGCCGGGCTATACTGCTAGTAAGAAATAAACGGCTATTTGGTCAATGAATATTAAATGTTTATTTATTATCTTTTAACCACGACAATTTCGCGAATCTCTAAAAAAAAAAAACAACGGTGTGGCACGACAGAATAAAGGAAAAAGTATGGCCTAAGTAACGATAAATACTGTTGCTATATATATGGAGATCGTTTTCACTTATGGAACAACAACTCCACAACAAATTGGCGACCAAGATTTGCGTTAAAATTTGCCACAACAAATTGGCAACGAAGATCCACAACAATACGAAACTATGAAAAGAGGACTGATCCTGCTATATGGTGGTGAATGCTTAACCATCTCATCACAGTTTCTTTTAGTAATACAGACCTTGCAGGTCATCCGTTTTTTTTTTGTTTTTTTTTTATCCCACTTCATTTGGGACAAATATATTGTCTCGATAGGCTTGATCTGGGTTTGCCTAAATCTTACGATATTAAGATTGATGGTGAAGTCTTCTGTGATACGTTGTGTACTGTAGCTAACGAAGATCATTCTTAAGTTAAGACTATGGTGACTTGAATCAACAGAAATATGGTACTACTGAGAATACCATGGACTGAACTCGTGAGCAACGATGAATTTTGGAATAAAAAGGACACTTATATATATCATCTGAAATAGACAATCGAAATTTCTCGGGCATATAATGAGAAAAGAGGGCATAGAAAGTTTGAAACTCACAAGAGAGATTGAATACAAGTGATATAAGAGTAAATGAGAAAATCATCTACCTAACGAGCCTGTGTAAATAGTTGGCATGCCAGCGTTTAGGAGATATAGCAATAAATAAAGTTTACTCAGAACTAAAAAGGATTGGAAATTGTGGAGAGCTATGATCACCCGAACCCTGAAGCGACAAAAAACATAGGATAAGATAAGGATAGATTATTACGTAAGTCTAGGTATAGAGTTTAATCTTAACATGTACTGCAAATTGTTTGTTAACATGCTATGACATATCCTAAACAAAACATAGTCTATTTAATGATACATACGTATAAAACATAGTCTATATATTTTTATACGGTTTTTATACGGTTTTTATACAGTTTTATACGTATAAAACATAGTCTACGTAATGATACTCAATCTTAACAATATAATAAATAAAACATAGTCTACGTAATGATACTCAATCTTAACAATATCGTAAATAAAACATAGTCTACGTAATGATACTCAATCTTAACAATATAATAAATAAAACATAGTCTACGTAATGATACTCAATCTTAACAATATCGTAAATAAAACATAGTCTACGTAATGATACTCAATCTTAACAATATCGTAAATAAAACAGTCTACGTAATGATACTCAATCTTAACAATATAATAAATAAAACATAGTCTACGTAATGATACTCAATCTTAATATAATAAATAAAACATAGTCTACGTAATGATACTCAATCTTAACAATATAATAAATAAAACATAGTCTACGTAATGATACTCAATCTTAACAATATCGTAAATAAAACATAGTCTACGTAATGATACTCAATCTTAACAATATCGTAAATAAAACAGTCTACGTAATGATACTCAATCTTAACAATATAATAAATAAAACATAGTCTACGTAATGATACTCAATCTTAACAATATTGTAAATAAAACATAGTCTACGTAATGATACTCAATCTTAACAATATCGTAAATAAAACAGTCTACGTAATGATACTCAATCTTAACAATATAATAAATAAAACATAGTCTACGTAATGATACTCAATCTTAACAATATTGTAAATAAAACATAGTCTACGTAATGATACTCAATCTTAACAATATAATAAATAAAAGATAGTCTACGTAATGATACTCAATCTTAACAATATCGTAAATAAAACATAGTCTACGTAATGATACTCAATCTTAACAATATAGTGATTATCTACAACATTAACTTATTGAATATTGATTCACAACGAACTACTAATATGCGTCTAGATATAAATCTGCGTAGGAAAGTAGATATTCACTAAGCTTATTAAAGACATATTTAGTCTAGGATTTGACTTGATAACCAAACTCCTAACCAAAAAGTAAAATAACGTGGGAAGGGCTAAGCAATATCTGTAAGACTATCATCGTTAGCAAAAGGAAAATAATCAAGTTACGAGATACAAATTTGCGATGTCAAAATCAAGCAAGTACGGAAATTTAAATATGTAGGACGCGAAAAGTGACACATAAATCCAAAACTACGTTGGAATAGAGAAAGATGTCTTCCAAAAGTTAAGTAAATATTAATAAAAAGGAAAGTTTTGTTAGAAACAAAAATCATGTTAAACTGCGATTTATTGTCACTCCTGACAGTGAATGTGGATAATTTCTTCACAGACAAAGAGAATGGGTGATTTAATTTCTTTAACGGCATACCAATTCTTCATGGGTCATTTAATGCTGAAATTTAATTTTATTGGATGCTTAGAAGTAATGAAAATATGAGATCTGTTATTCTGCTTTCACAATTGAATAGATGGTAAATGATAGTCAGTTTTTGTACATATATATGTTTGTGTGTACAAATTACTAGAGACAGAAATATATGCGTTTTATGTTGTAGGTTTTTTAAGTAGTATTTTGGAATAAAGAATGTTTTTTTACAAAATCATAGGATATTATATGGATTATTATCACGAAAGAATTATTTCGTGTTGGTTGTTTGGTTGACTGATTGAGTATTTGGTTATCAACATATCAATCACTATGGGTTAACTAATACCGGAATCTAAATATTTTAAACGTATTTTGTGGTTTATCTCCAGATAAAATGTACTGTTGATCATTTTTCTATAAAAGTTATTGTTAGTAGTTTTACTATAGATATATATCATTGTTAATTTTCTACATAAAAACTGTATTGCTAGTATATTTACTATAAAAATTCATTTTTATAGTTTTATATTGTTTGGGAATTCATGATTTTCCCGTGGCTGGGGCCCTAGCAGGTGATACCCCTCCAGGTCAGGGTGGACCTGGCAACAACAGCATTTAAGAGGTAGTACCACGTTCCTCAGAACCTCTAATCTCTCGAATAGAATTCTTGTTGCCGGATGTGGTTTATCGTTATACCCAGTACTACAGACAAAGAGAAAACTTAAGACAAGAGGGATGTGGTCCTACAGAAGGTTACTGAGAATGTCATGGATGGATCATACTAATAACGAGGATGTTTTAAGAAAATAAAACCGAAAACGGGCATTTATATTTAGAATGAAAACTAGGCTGTAGAGATACCTGGGTTACTTAATGAGGAAAGTCGGCTTGGAGATTTAATCCTCACAAGAAACAATTAATGCAAAAAAATAAAAGGAAAGTAAAAGTAACATATCTAGCAAGTTTTTGTAAATGATGCCAAAACAGTGATTGGGAAGGCTCAAAAAAACACACACGTTCTAGCAACCTCAGAGGTCAGGAATTTATGTAAATCCAAGATCACTCACTTCTTGAAAAATTCAGTCAATTGCCATACGTGATACACGCTTGAACGATTATGTTTCTTTCGATCCATGACTGACTAGGAAAAAGATTTTCCCGCAGTAGGTTGCTATTTCTTTCTACAGTAAACTGGCTGCCAACCAAGGCTATAGAATTCAATCTATCCTGCTATTCATTTTTTTTTTATAATAGTTAAATGTCATACGTGATACACGCTTGGGCGATCATGTTTCTTTCGAGACATGTTGACTCAGTAGAAGATTTTTCCGCAGTAGGTTGTCATTTCGTTTTGCAGAAAAACTGGTTGCCAATCAAGGTTTTAGAACCCAATTTATCCTGCTATTCAACCTATAGCTGGAAGAAGAAGAGGTGGTTTATTAATACCTTTCCCAAGAGGATTTGCTACTAAGTGAATGCAAGGAATTTTACTAGAATTTGAACTCTGTTCTTCGATTTTTCAGAGATTCGAGTTGAAGAGTTACATAAAAGAGGGTTATAAAAGTAAATCGTCAACCCATTCACAGTCAGGTTAGCCAAATGCAGACGACAATTCTATTCCTGCAGCTTCTTCTCTCGCACTTCCCGCCTGTGGAACTCGCTCCCATATTCTTTCTTTCCTGACGGCTACAATCTCCAGAAATTTAAATGCAAAGTCAATACTCATCTACTAAGCACTTGACTCTAGCTCTCTCCCCACCCCCGTATAACCTTCCCTTTCTCTCCACCTATGTATCTGTCATCGCACCTGCTTTCTCAGCTTTCTATTGTTCCTTTCTAACTAGTTTGTACTCCTCACTCTTTTCTAATTAATCTTTTTACATTTATGTAGCCCCCTGCACATCAGTGGCGTTTCCGCCTTGCTCGGGGTGAAATGATTTAAAAAAAAAAAAGAAAAGCAAGTTAAGCTGCCATGTATCGCCAGATTAATGTGTTAAAATTTGCCTTACGACAGGCGTCTTAACGTGAACAGGAACGTATGTTCAGATTTGTAATAAACGTCAAAGAAATATATAAATATGGTTGTGTATATAGGCGTATATATATGTTGAGGTTTGTGCATCTGTGTATTTTCTATTGATTGTTTGGTTGCAATCTCCGGAGCAGATGTTTGGCCCAATTATATCTACCAAAGATCTTGTAATGAGACACTACGTAGTCTGAAGAAATAGATAAGATGGTGACTGTTTTAACGACCGGGAAAAAGTCACGGAGTTGACAATTAATTAATTCGGTTGAAAATTGTAGTTATATTTTCGGTTTATATAAGTTCTTCAAAATATTTTCTTTTCTACCAACATAGCTTGATTTATCAGGATATTTCGTATAGTCTTCATTTATTATTTCTAGGGAACTCTTATTTAAGTTATTCATTTTCTAATATTTCCCAAAATATTTTGAACTCCGTAAGCCTGTGACATGTCGACGCGTATTCAAATTAAAACTGGAAAAGTTGGATTCCTCGATAAAGTAAATTGACAAGTTCCGGTGACATATTTTTGGGGGGTTAAATATTGTCATATAATAAATGTTCTCTTGTAAATTTTTAAAATCCTTCTTTCTTTCAAAATGTTGACAGCACCACTGAATCTACAAGATCACATGACATTTCTTTCATATCTTGATTGTGCAGCGTCCACCTAGTGAAATTACCAGTATGTAAAATGTAAATTCGAACCTATTGGCTTATACTTTCAAATAACTTCAGTTTAATAAATAATAAGAGAACTTTGTAATAAAAAGAGACAGTACAAGTTACTATACCATACAACTTTATAAGAATATCTAACGTCATTCATCTTGATAAGGTGTAATCTATATGGCCAGCCATTTGTTTATTACGGATGGCTAGCTGTATGGACATATTCAATGTATTTCATCAAACTGTAGCATGTATTTTCTTGATATCACAAAATTTACACCTTCAAGGAAATTACGACAATGTATATTTCATTACTAAACTATTTGACTCTTGATAATATTATTAAATATCTGTGCAATCAAATCTTAAGAAAGCTATATGATACAACTTTCTAAGTATATCTAAATTCCTTCATCGAGATGACGTGTAATCTATATGGCTAGCCATTTGGCCATTTGGCCATTACCGATAAACAGCTAAATGGACATACTCAATGTAGACATACTAAATACTAAATGAACATACTAAATGGAAATACTAAATGGACATACTCAATACTCAAACTATTGCATTTAAGTTCTTGCTGTCAAAAAATTTACATTTTCAAGGAAATTATACCAACATATATTTGATTACTAAACTATTAATAACATTAAATATCTATGCAATTAAATCTTACGAAGTCTGACAAACTATTATGCCATATAACCTTCTAAGAATATTTAAAGTCGTTCATCGTAATCAGGTGTAATCTATATGACCAGACATTTGGCCATTAGCGATGGACAGCTAAATAAATATACTCAAATCGTTTCATCAAACTGTCAAAAATTTACTTACCTAGGAAGTGTTCTGACAGAGGACGTAAAATGCGACACTGATATTCAAAGACGCATTGGCATGGCCATGACCAAGGACGCATTTCAACAGCTAAACAGAGTATTAAGAGTCAGGAAGATTTCGTTGAAAACAAAGAAAAGAGTACAAGACTGTTACGTGATATCTGCACTTCAATATGACAGCAAATGATGGACGATCTCTTCAAGGACAATGGAGAGATTCGAAGCAACAGAAATGTGTTTCTACAGAAGGATGCTGGGAACACCACGGACCGATAATGTGTGCAACGACAAGGTGTTGGCGAGAATGCAAGCGAAAATGAAACTTATACTCAACATCAGGAAGAAACAGGTGAGGTTTCTGGGGCACGTAATAATGAAGGATTGTTTACAGACTCTACTACTCACAGGACAGATAGTGAGAAAGAGTGACAGGGAAAGCAGCGTGGAACCTACTTGATGGATTCTAGTATGTGGATATAGGGAGCAGGTTTGGGAGCCATACCAAGTAGAAAAATTCTTTTGATCGACAAAGTGTAACTCGAGATACATGATCAAACACGTACATAAAGAAGATATTTGACTACTTAACTATTTAATTCCTAATAATGATATATGATAGTATACCATATAACCTTCTAAGAATATTTAAAGTCGTTCATCGTAGTCAGGTGTAATCTATATGACCAGACATTTGGCCATTAGCGATGGACAGCTATATATATATATATATATATATATATATATATATATATCGTAAGAGTTTTTTGGGTTAGAAGGGAGACTTATTTCAGGCGGTACTTTCTAAACATGCATCGATCCTTGTTTTCATTTTGGTCGTTCCCTTTTGGAAGCAGCACGCGCTTGGAGCCAAAGATGAAGCCGCTTTCATCGTACTCTTGCTGCTGACCAATCACAGGAAACGTAACTTGGTGAGGGAGGAGGAAGATTTTCCCCGAGGGACTTGTATCTGCAGACGGACAGAGACAGTCGATAGAACTAAGCTCAGGGAGTAAGGACGTCAGACTTTTTGCTGCGGTGTGGCTGCGTAATGCAAAGCCAGCTTTGTGTTTTCGTTTAGAGGTGTCATTAGCTGTCACTCATCTTCGTAGAGCCGAAGTGTGTATTTTATCACCATATTAATGGGATATAATTGTTGCAGTATTTTTTGCGGTGTAGAGAACTTACACTCGCCTGGCTAGTCGTTGGTCTTCACATTAATCAAATCAAATCGCCTAATTGTGTCTTTAGGTGTACCTTAAATATTCGACTCTATTTGAATTGTTGCTGCATTTGAGAAACTCTTCTATTTTTTTTTTACCAGAGCCGCTACCCTAAAGAAGAAGAAAAAGAAAAAAAGAAGAAGAAGAAGAAGAAGAAAAAGAAGGAGTAGGAGGAGGAGGAAAGAAAGCGTCGGCCCAACAAGCCCCTGGAGGAAGAAGCTTTCGACTACGGAAACCCCGACTTGTCCACCTCCCGCTAATTCGAATGTAAGAGAACACCATTTGTATTTCTACGTTCTCGTAATTACTTTATGTCTGCGTTCGTAAAGCACACTTTCCTCTTTTCCTCTTGCCTAATTCGTGACTTGGCCGCAATATTTTAATTGCATGTTCCGCGATCAATTTTGAGGCTAAAATACATATAATTTTAGCACTTCTCCTGTCTTTATTGTACATATTTCCAATGCTAGTCACTTATTGAACTGTACATGTTAAATGTAAAAACTCTTTTTATGTATTTTAAAATTGTGTGTTGTAGTAGTTCTGTATTTAAGACACACGCTTTTCTAATCTTATTTCCTTTGCCGCTGTGAACACGTGTTAATACGTTCAGAAAGAAGAGTTGCTCCCCTTGAATGCAGGGGAAAGATTTAAGGAGGTTTAACTTATACCACCCTTGAGAATAAATTCTTATTCTACTGGAGTTGAACGTCTTGCTTTTATGGTAAAATAAATAATTCTTTATACATACATATATATATATATATGTGTGTGTGCGTGTGTGTGTGTGTGTGTGTGTGTGTGTGTATACAGTGCGCTGTGTAAATAGTCGCCATTTTATATTTCTAATTTCGCGCATGCGTGCTGTCTGTTTTTTTTTGTTATTGATTCTACATTATAGTAGGGTCAGTTGGGCACTGTCTGTGAGAATAAGAAGGCCATGAAGCTATTTACTCTAACAGAAATTTAGAAACAGCATGTTTTACTACTTGATACCGAAAGCTCCAATACTAATATTCCAAAAAGGAAGAAACATGATTCTTACATTCTGCTACTACACAACCATGAACTATAAAATTCTGTGGACATTTTAAATAGTTATATTTTTTCTTCTTACAATTTTGTCATTCTTTTAATAAATCTCTTCTTTAATGTACACACGAAATATTTTATCTTTTTACATTTCAACATCCAACCTTCAACCTTCTGATATATAAATTGTGGGGAGCATTATCAAGGCCTCTACAACTACAGTTATGAAGTAACAGAAACGACTTTCATTTCTTGATTTTACATTAAAGTGTAATTCGCAAAAGTTCTGCGAAGCAACATATACAAATAACAAGCAACGTAAACAACATTCTTGATTTATAGAGCTATGAATGCCAATCATTATTTCTAATAGTAATGTTAAATAATAAAATTTAAGATCGCAGAAAGTCTATATTTCTAATTAAAATGCATTATTATTGCGGTGTTAAATAACAACATTTACAGGAATACTTTATTTTGTCAATGGACTACATTATATGCTATTATTTTACGGTGTTAAAGTCGGCTCTCTATGCAGGGCCCGGAAGTTTTTCCCACCTGAATCTATTCTGCACATATACAAATCTACCATCCGCCCGTGTATAGAATATTGCTGCCATATCTGGTCGGTTGCCCCTGCTGCTCTCCTTGGGCTTCTTGACAAAATACAAAGGAGGATCTGTAACGTGGTTGATACTGACTTGGCAGACCGGCTGCAACCACTCTCTCACCGGCGTGATGTGGCTTCCCTGTGCCTCTTCTACAAGTACTTTCATGGCTTCTGCTCCGATGAGCTTAGATCTCTGGTGCCGCCTAAGCATGAATTTACACGAGATACTAGATTAGCAACTAGGTCCCACCCTTTTACAGTTAAACAAATAAGATGTAACCGTAAATTCTACTCCAACAGCTTCTTTTCTCGTGCTTCCCGCCTGTGGAACTCCCTTCCACAAGCCTGCTTTCCCGACAGCTACAATCTCCAGGTGTTTAAATGTAGGGTAAATAGACACCTCCTATCACACTAATTCCCAATTATTCTCAGAACACTCTCATCTACCCAACCCTCATTCTCTGTATCCTTACCCGCCTATCACCCACCCTCTGACATTTCCTATATTTAATCATCCTTTCTCCACTCTATGTAGCCCCCTACGCAGTAGTGGCAGTGACATGCCTTGCTCGGGGTGAATCGCTTATAAAAAAAATTTTTTTTTAAATTTAAGATTTTATAAAATCTTCATTTCTTATTGCAGAATACGCAACTTTTGTTTTCATTCGTACGAGTCGTAAGAACAAAATCGTTACTGATTTTCTCATAAAGATTCAATTTAGTACTTTATATTATTTTTTATTTTGATATGATAACGATAAAAGTAAGCAAAAGAACATTGTAATAACGTAGACTTTATTTAATACTCGTAGGAATTATTATGATAAGGCTAACTGCTACTGGCGGCCTAGGCTATCGTGCGTAGGCTAGTTTATGCTTTCGGCCATCTTGTACTACGGATATAAAAAAATTATGAAAATCTAACTAGATTTCGGGTCTCCTCTTATCTATAATCAGCCTTATACGTGGAAATGAACGATATTTATCTTTCATTTTCTTAGTCCAGGATAGGATTCAGACCTTCCTTAAGTCCTGTCAGATATTTCGAGCAATGGGCCTTACTTAACCATGCTCAGTATATGAGGTTCGTAAGGAACTTGAATTCAGATGTTTTCATATATATTTGTGTGCTTATGTATGAGAGCGTATTTGTTTTTTATCTAGATGCCAATCTAATAACACCCATAAATTTACGTGGACGGGGCATCAGGAAAAAAGCTCACTCGAGACAGTTACCAAGAAAATATTTGTAGACAAGACAGATGGAAGTCACGTCACATTTGTGAAAAAGTCGAGATGCCAAGTCAAGTCAGATTACATTTCAGATACTTCTTTCGATTTTGTGGACAACTTCGAAATGAATCGCAGAAGTAGCAGAATAGACATGTCAACAGTATTCAATGCATGAACGAATGGTAGACTTATAAATGTGCTAGATGGGTTATGACGGAAAAAATATATCTCTAGCCTGACACAAAGATGCAACCTTCCTAGCAGTAGATGCAGCTATAAATCTGTTATACTTCAGCTCGTTTGATAAAGTGAGCCCAAAAGGGCGCAGTGTGTTGCTCTCAAGAAGAAATGCTAATGGCTGCTAAGAAAGTTTCTCTATGGTGAATTAAGGAGAGCAGATTTGTTTTAGAGGCATTAAAATTTGCAAGCTTTTTCCTCCTCAAGTTAAATATCTGATCAACAAAAAGTAATTACAAAAGAAACATGACCTTCGCTTATTTGACGAGTTGTGGGAAAGTACGGTATTTTCGGTGTATAAAACGCGTGTTATATGTTCTTTAGCTGCGGGTTATAATTTTGCGAAAAGTGTATTTGCATTGAACGATACAGAACCTGCAAAAAAGTTTTTAAAATATTTTTTTTAATCATTTCACTCCAAGCAAGGCATTCCACTGCCACTATTGCGCATGGGGCTCCATAGGGGAAGGTAAAGAGAAGGAGTGGTTAGATATAGGAAATGTCAGAAGGAAAGTGATAGATGGGTAAGGATACCGAGGGTGAGTTTAGGGTAGATGGGAAAAGTGTTTGAAAGAATAGGAGCGAGTTAGTGTGTTAGGAGGTGTCTATTGACCTTACATTAAACTCCTGGAGATTGTAGCCGTCGGGGAAGCAGTCATGTGGAAGAAAATTCCACAGTCGGGAAGTGCGAGAAAAGAAACTGTTGGAGTAGAAGTTGCGGTTGCATTTTATCGGTTTCATTGTAAAAGGGTGGGATCGAGTTGCTAATCTAGTATCTCGTGCATATTCGAACCTAGGGGGCACCAGTGATCTAAGTTCATCGGAGCAGAAGCCGTGAAAGTATTTATAGAAGAGACACAGGGAAGCCACGTCGCGCCGGTGAGAGAGAGACTGCAGGCGGTCTGCTAAGTCGGTATAAACGTTGTTTTAAAATGTCAGAGAGTGCAAAGATCCAAGTGCAGCTTGCGTTGTGTTTTCACGAACAGAGAGGTCAATGTCAAAGAAATAAGCCCTCGAAATATGAATTAAATGCAGGACGGAAGTGACACGTGAGGAGTGAAGCACGCCTATTTAATAGATCAGAGAGACTGTTAAGTTCACTTGAGATCAGAGAAGAAAGAGAAGACAAAGAAACAATCAGCTGTACCTTGTCTGCGCGCGTGCCTACCTCTGACCAACCTCTGCTCCACACAAACCAAGTGACACGTGAGGAGTGAAGCACGCCTATTTAATAGATCAGAGAGACTGTTAAGTTCACTTGAGATCAGAAGAAGAAAGAAGACAAAGAAACAATCAGCTGTACCTTGTCTGCGCGCGTACCTACCTCTGACTAACCTCTGCTCCACACAAACCAAGTGACACGTGAGGAGTGAAGCACGCCTATTTAATAGATCAGAGAGACTGTTAAGTTCACTTGAGATCAGAGAAGAAAGAGAAGACAAAGAAACAATCAGCTGTACCTTGTCTGCGCGCGTGCCTACCTCTGACCAACCTCTGCTCCACACAAACCAAGTGGCACGTGAGAGTGAAGCACGCCTATTTAATAGATCAGAGAGACTGTTAAGTTCACTTGAGATCAGAGAAGAAAGAGAAGACAAAGAAACATTCAGCTGTACCTTGTCTGCGCGCGTGCCTACCTCTGACCAACCTCTGCTCCACACAAACCAAGTGGCACGTGAGAGTGAAGCACGCCTATTTAATAGATCAGAGAGACTGTTAAGTTCACTTGAGATCAGAGAAGAAAGAGAAGACAAAGAAACATTCAGCTGTACCTTGTCTGCGCGCGTGCCTACCTCTGACCAACCTCTGCTCCACACAAACCAAGTGGCACGTGAGGAGTGAAGCACGCCTATTTAATAGATCAGAGAGACTGTTAAGTTCACTTGAGATCAGAGAGAAAGAGAAGACAAAGAAACATTCAGCTGTACCTTGTCTGCGCGTGCCTACCTCTGACCAACCTCCTGCTCCACACAAACCAAGTGACACGTGAGGAGTGAAGCACGCCTATTTAATAGATCAGAGAGACTGTTAAGTTCACTTGAGATCAGAGAAGAAAGAGAAGACAAAGAAACAATCAGCTGTACCTTGTCTGCGCGCGTGCCTACCTCTGACCAACCTCTGCTCCACACAAACCAAGTGGCACGTGAGGAGTGAAGCACGCCTATTTAATAGATCAGAGAGACTGTTAAGTTCACTTGAGATCAGAGAAGAAAGAGAAGACAAAGAAACATTCAGCTGTACCTTGTCTGCGCGCGTGCCTACCCCTCTGACCAACCTCTGCTCCACACAAACCAAGTGACACGTGAGGAGTGAAGCACGCCTATTTAATAGATCAGAGAGACTGTTAAGTTCACTTGAGATCAGAGAAGAAAGAGAAGACAAAGAAACAATCAGCTGTACCTTGTCTGCGCGCGTGCCTACCTCTGACCAACCTCTGCTCCACACAAACCAAGTGGCACGTGAGGAGTGAAGCACGCCTATTTAATAGATCAGAGAGACTGTTAAGTTCACTTGAGATCAGAGAAGAAAGAGAAGACAAAGAAACATTCAGCTGTACCTTGTCTGCGCGCGTGCCTACCTCTGACCAACCTCTGCTCCACACAAACCAAGTGACACGTGAGGAGTGAAGCACGCCTATTTAATAGATCAGAGAGACTGTTAAGTTCACTTGAGATCAGAGAAGAAAGAGAAGACAAAGAAACAATCAGCTGTACCTTGTCTGCGCGCGTGCCTACCTCTGACCAACCTCTGCTCCACACAAACCAAGTGACACGTGAGGAGTGAAGCACGCCTATTTAATAGATCAGAGAGACTGTTAAGTTCACTTGAGATCAGAGAAGAAAGAGAAGACAAAGAAACAATCAGCTGTACCTTGTCTGCGCGCGTGCCTACCTCTGACCAACCTCTGCTCCATACAAACCAAGTATATTTTTATGCATATCTGTGTCCGTCGTTCTTATCAGTGAGAAGATCGCCAATTTTGGTTCCCGTCGAATTGATATACAGCACGCTGATATCTGTTTACGACTGTATAGTGAGTTCAATCTTCTCTAGGTTCCTATACTTTAGGCTTTGTTTCAGATGCAAGAGAAAATTATCATTACAAGTATATGTAGTGAAGGTGTTTATATTTCTTTTAATATTATTTTCTACTTCATCTAGTTATTCTCTTTGCTACATAAGCTGATAGCATTATGAAACTTATAATAAATATTAGATTTATTTTGTTGTGATTGGAAGAAAATTAATTAGGTCGTTTTGATTTGTTGGTTTTCGATAAAGCTAGAAATCTAATCGGGTTAATAAAATATTGAGAAAAAGATTATTTCACCCTCGTAGGTGAATTAGATATTGGGTTCGAGATTATTAACATTTTTCTGAGTGAGAGTATATATATATGAATAATAATAGGTGATATTTTATTAAATGCACACGCAGAATTCATGAAGAAAACAACTGACGCCCACACAACAAAATTGATACATACATACTAACGTCTTCACGACCAATGAAAACAAAACAACAGAAAACTCAGAAAAATCTCATTATTTTATTTTCAGATTTTCTGATGAAGATAACGGTAGCGAAACATATTTTTGTGGAAATTCTTATTTGAAATAGACGTCCCAATTTCCATGTATTACGTCAATCGAATCGACTTGCGCATTGGAGAAATTTTAATAAAGAAAATGTGTTCTCGAGTAGGTGTCGAAGCTGCGTGAGCCCTTAGTTAGAGAGACGACGCTTGATGCCGTTAAATAACCGTGCGGACAAGAACGTCATAATCAATCAAGGTTCTATTTTCTTTTTTTTTAAGTAAAATAACTTGTGGTGCAATAGGTATCGGTTCGGAATGAGAAATCAGAGAGCCGAGTTCGAATTCCAGTTTAATTCGTTGCGTTCACTTACGCGTAAATAAGCTTTGAAAAAGTATGAATTCATCTCTTCTCCCTCCAGTTGAGTCCAGTAGCAGGACAGATTAAGTTTTATAGCCTTGTTTGGCAACCAGTCTACCGCAGATAGAAATGGTAACCTACTGCGAGAAAACCCTCTTCTCAGTCAGTCATGTTTCCTTCAAGACATGATCTTCCAAAAGTATGGCACCTTGGAAGACTGATGATCTTCTCTGCACCAAGATTATTATTCTAGAATGCCTATATACAAAACAATTTCTTAATGATTAATAGATTTATTTTTAATCCGACATTTCCATAATTATAAAGTTTGAACTAATAGACTTGACGGATTAAAAATAAGTCAATTAATCCTTTGGAAATTGTTATGTTCAGTTTATGAAGTTTTTCTACATGTTTCCAAGTTAATGACTTTGTCGGTTTTAATTTCTACTCATATTCAGCATTAAACGAGAATGGCAACTTCTGGTTAGAAAATGCCAGAAATTCAATAGATGACTGTCTTACGCAACAATGGATAAAAGAGATGAATAAGTGCATTGTCTGATCAGGCAACGAAAATCATCGAAACGGGTTGAGTGGTAAAAGCAAATATCAATATCGACTACAGGAATTAAAGTAGAAGAGTTTCAACTAATACAAGATGCTCTTTAACATGGGCAATGGAATGAGAACAATCTACTATCGTTAATTGAATGTAAGAATCAGTTAGAATTTACAAGAATGGTACTGAATGCAGCAGACATCTGATGAAGGCCAAAGAGTACAATGAACGTAACGTTGTGAAAGTAATCAAATGATGGAAACGTTCTGAATAAATTTATATAATAATAATAATAATAATAATAATAATAATAATAATAATAATAATAATTGCACATCCGGGACATTCTGATGGTAATTATAGATGGCTGTTTCTGTATGTGTTATTGAAGTGTATGTGGTTTGTGCGCATGCGTGTGCATCCTCTCGTGTTCGCATCAATAAATCTCCAATAGATTCTTCCCAAAAACAAAATAAATAAATAAATAAATAAATAAATAAATAAGGATCAATTTCATTAGATTATTCTGGAAAAACAAAATCCTCCAAAATCGCAGCACAGTATAAAATACATCGGTATGAGTAAAAGAAAAAAGAACACTCTATTCATACATCTCTACGTGTTATTTAATCACATGTTCCTTCATTTGTTCTCTATATCTCACTCTCAATCCTCCTCCCCTTCAATTTAATACTGACTTCTCTTCTTTCTCTCTCACTCTCTCTCTCTCTCTCTCTCTCTCTCTTTCTCTCTCTGCTTCTACCCTTTTTTTCCATTTCACTCATATGATTAGTCTCCACCCGATTCCTCTTTTTACTATTTCGGTTTCCTTTACACTTGCACTGAATTGCACCTCCCTTTTTCCTTACCCACTATACCACCCCACCACTAAAATTGACATCTTTCCCTTCGTCTCTCGAATACTTATATTTTGATTTATTTATCAGCATTATAACCGTCAATATATTACTGTCTTATTTTGTATTTATTGGTTCTTATCTCTATCAAGTGCTATGCCATGAAAAGTGTTCCATACAAGCCTGTTTCGCTGTATCATCAATGTGCTAGATGTCCGATTGCTTCCAGCCGAGATCGAAACCCGACCGATTTGGTATCACTCAGAGAGCGTACCCTAAACTATAGACGCTGAAAAAGGAAGAGAGTTTAACTTGTTATACGCCAGCAGCCAAGATAACTCAATTTATGACTCCGTAATGGTTGTTAGCATGTCGGCCGTGGACCTGGCGAAGTACTTCCTGTCTGAGAATATTTATGGGCAGTAAGATGTTGAACTATTTCAGCATTAATAATGGCCTCGGACACTTTCCCGGAAATTGGTAGACGGCTGATAGGGCGAAAGTTGGATGGGTCCGAGGGTTCATCCGAATTCTTAAATACAGGAACGACAGGAGAGGACTTTAGCATGCAGGAAAACAGGAAGCAGATATATATATTATTATTTTATAAATCGATGAACTTTTGTTCAAATTAGTTATCTCCACTTTTTCACTAAAAAAGAGCATACAATGATTTTTTTAAAAAGGCCCCAAACATGAAAAAACACAGTTTTATCATCAAAATATTTGTAAGAGGAGAGACCAAAGTATTTTTTATTATTTTATTAATATTTTTTAATCCTTTCTAGGACGTTCGATTTTTTTTTTTGGGAGGGGGGGGGGGTCAGGGTCAGGACCCAATTTTGCTATGGGAATTTTAGCGCCTTTTTCACGGTAAAAATAAACGCAATGGAAAATCTTGCAAAAATCAAATAATTGTCGGATTTTAGTAAGATTTTCGGGATTGCGTCACAAATTAATTAAATCTTTTTTAAATTACTAACTTAATTTTTTTTTAATTTCGAGAAATAAAATTTTGATAGGAAAACCTGATTTCTGTTATAGCAGTTTTTTTTATGCCATGATAATTTTCTTGTCAGGATACATCCTCCCATTCATCCGTGTATCGATGCCATAACTAGTCTGGTTATCCTCTTATATATCTTGTCTAAGAAGTATTTCTAATGCCATCAGTCCTGACTTTATATCTCTAAATCAGTCACTTTCCCGGCGGCGTAATGTTGCTTTCCTCTATCTTTTCTATAAATATTTTTATGGCAGTTCTCCTTCTTCCTACCTCGATCACGTGAAATTAAGTGTCTTACGAGATAGGATACTAGGTCTCAACGTTTTATTGTTTAAACAGCAAAATGTAACCGTATGTTCTGATACTTACTTTTCACACACATTATCTCTTGAATTTTCTTCCAGATTTTTGCTTCCTGCAATCTTTAAAAAATTTAATGCAACAGAAATTACTATTGTTTGTTCTAGTAGTTTATTTTCTGCCCACTAAAATCTACTTATTCCATTCCATTCTTAGTAAGCCCTTGCATGTTAGTGGCATTAACAAAACTATCGCCCGGTTCACACTCCACCCACGTCTATTGAACAGGTGAAGAGGCTCATCCCTTGTTTCCTGCTTAGGATGCGGTTTCCGGCTTTCTCTTTTCCAATCTTTTTACTCTTATGTAGCTCCCTGCACATCAGTGGCGTTACCACCTTGCTTGAGGTGATATGATTAAAAAAAATATCTTGCTTGGAGTCAAATGATTAAAAACTATATATATTTCCAGAAAATATCTTCTCAAAAAGTCTTGAAGCAATAAATTCTAATAATGGGAATACCATGGGCAGAACTTGTAAAACATTGGGAAGTTTGACAAACTACAAGGAAACCAGTGGTTGCAATCATAAAGTTCATATTTTTGAGACACATAACGAGGAAAGAGGGTTTGGAGTATTTAACACTTACATGATATAGTGGCTGCAAGAGACACAGTGTGAAACAGCGAGTAATCTATTTACTGATTCTGTGGGTGAATAGGAATAGAAGGACGAATACTCATGTCAATCGTAATATTAGCTGATTCCATATAAAAGAAAACATTCACTATTCTTTCACAAAAACAAAATCACTGTTAATTCCTGTTTAAAGTTGTGCAACTTTTTTCTAGTAAACATTTTTTCAGTAAAATATATTTCTCAAGTCCAGTAACTGTTATTGCTCTTTCAAGTATTTACAGAGACTTCCTTCTTAAACTTTTATTCGATGTAGTGTTAAGTATAAACTTCTTGATTTTTTCTTTGAAATGCATATGCTACTGTTGGTACTTTTAAAAGTTCGTGTTGTGATTTGGAATCTGTTATTTGCTACAGTTCTTTGTTTACAATTATGTAGCACCTTTGCACGCTCGACCTTTCTAAGACCTACAGGATTATTTTGCTGGAAGCTATTTTATCGGTCTGAGGAAACGGTTGTACACAGCTGACGGTTCGGATATCTCTGAAGTAGTATAAATAATAAAGAAAACCAATATCAGGCAAAATGTTGGAGGTTTGTAAATAAACCTGAAAAATTGGCCAAAAAGGAAAGAAAAAATCCACAAAAGTCAAGGAAGTAAGTATTACAGAAAAGCAAACATAGATATTTCGCACCAATATGAAGATAGTGACAAAAATCTCGATTCAGAAAAGGACATTAACTAAACGATAAAGCCAACGAATGAACGTATAAATTAAAAGATCTACTTGTAAATTTTAATGGAAACATCAAATATTGTCATTTTTTAACTTTTGAAGAAAGAAATGTTCACACAGTAAGAGAAAACCTCGAAAATTATGCCATAAGCTTCATGTACATTACGCAAAACACCAGTCGAAATAGATTGGCTCAGAATTTTGCTCGCGGCAAAGGTTTGATTAAATTTACTGGATTACATATCGAAATCCCACAAATAAATAAAGTCTTTTTTTTATATTTTTTAAAAGAGACATAATTTATTTGAATTCCAGAAAATATTGATCGTAATAATAATAATAATAATAATAATAATAATAATAATAATAATTACTCTTAAAATCATCTCTCTCTGAATAAACGCAACCTCCTTATGCGTAGATACACTATGCCATGTGTAATATCTTTTTCTCAACTCTTTTTCATCCACTTATTTATTTTTCATTTATAGCCATTCTTTATCGATGATATTCTGACATGAAAAGAAAAACGTAATTTTCTGAAATCAAAAACTTAATTTGCGAACGAATCAATTGCTGCCCTAAGGTCAGATCATTAACGGAACGTGAAAAAGGTTAAAATTTCCATGTCATTTCTGTGCATTTTACTTAATGTCATACAAAATTCGACAGGTAAAGGAAAAATAACGTTTCTTCCACCTCGTGATATTTTCATATTAAATCTTAAAAAAATAAAAACAAGGACATAAGAATGAATGTTTTCCTATTTAATGCAAACGCTTTTAAAACATTGGAAGATACTTAATGTTCAATTTTTCTGACACATTTTAAACGTTAGAATTTTTTTAAAGCGGTAGTCTAATAAAAGTCAGGAAATATTCGGAAAAAAAATCCACGTTAGATATAAGGATCTGAAAAGCTTATATTTAAAAAATACATTCTCTAGTATCTTTATAAGAATGCGAATTCTATTAAAAGCGGTATTTTCCGATGCATTTTTACAAAAAAGTTATTCCAGTTACTAGAACGAAATATGCATTATTCCAATTTCACAGGAAAAATGCAGGGAATTTTTTATAAAAAAGATTTTGAAAAATATCAATATTGATTGAATTTCATTCAAATGTAATATATACTTATCTGTATGGCATTTCTATTCTATTTCCAAACAATATCCATTTTCGCACTCTTCCAAGCGGTGTAAATATGTGTTTTTGACCAATTTAAAAGAAAAAATCTTCTCACAAACAAGCCAAAAAAATTCATTTTTTATTATAAAACGTTCATCAATAAAATGACTAAGTGTAACGCAATATGGAGACTTAGTGAAAGAGGTTGTTGTATGGACATTAGTAAAGTTTAGGTTATGAGGGCTTCTAGGTTAGATTACTGTTCACTGAAGACTTTAAAGAGTTCATGTAATGATTCGAGAAGGATATTCTCGTCATTCCGTTACACAAAGGGGAGATTTTCGGGAAAATTTGTACGAGTGTAACTTCATTTTTGAAAATAGAAAATCTCTGCGTCTAACTTTTTTTCTTACCAACGGAACACGAAGAGAATGAGAGTGATTTAACCCTATGTAAGGGACATAGAAAGTTTTAGCAATGAAGATCTGAATTGGTGAGTCTAAGTAATGTAGCTCATCTGAAGATGTCATAGAAATAACTTCAGAGCAGTGATATCACATAACTAGATTTATATATCCAATATACATAAATTCATTATCTCTCTTCGTTTGCAACGCTAAACTGTGATCGTCCTGTTTTGGTCTAAGTTTGATTTGGTTGATTTTAATAGCAGCATATCAGTCTCTATGGATTATTTAATGCCGAAATCTCAATAGTTTGAACACAATTTTATGGCTTCAACTAAATATATTTTGAACGCAATTGTAAGCCTTCAGTTATAGATAAAACGTATTGTTTGTAATTTTAATATAACTTGGTATTGTTGGTAATTTTAATATATCAAAATGTATTGCTAGTATCTATCTAAACTTATTTATAAATGGAACTTTGTCTGTGTGTGTTGTATGTCTGTGCGTGTGTATTCGTTACCTATAGACACTGAAACAGCTGAACCGATTTTCTTGAAAATTTACAAATTTGTACTATAAGCGTCTGCGAGTGTTCTCAGCTAGATTTTGTGTAAAGGTATCCCCGATAAATATCGAAAATCGGTAATCGAAAAAAATCGGGTTATAGTGGTCCGATTTTAATCAAATTTGATGCACTCATAGACAAAGACATAAGAAATGATATTCAGAAGTTTCAAGGTTACAGTTCTTACAATAGTGCAGAAAATCGATAACATATATATATAAGGCAAGATGTTTGTGTGTGTGTCTGTTTATTTGCCTGTATGTCTGTATTTTTTCAGCCCTTTTATTTTAGTTTTTGCTTCGGGTTTGGCTCTAAGTAAACATAATTGTAGTTCTTAGTCTCAGACATGATACCATTTACTCAGAGGACTTATTTAGCCTTCAAAATTCTGTTTACGATGAAAAAACTTATTTGGTATCGATACCAGGAAATCAAAGTTTGACTTACATCCATTCATTTTTCTTTCAGTCTACCGTTTCGCTTTGACTAGAAACAATTATTGCTTTTTAGTCTTTCGTGCCAACGTCCAAAGAGTCTGAGCTACAGGACCATGGATTAGTTTTAAAGCTTTCATTACACCCGAGCAACGTCGGGCTATACCGCTAGTTTTTGTTTGGGAATTTATTGTTTGGACATAGCTAGGAGCCTAACAGCTGCCACCACCCAGGGTCAGAGTAGACCTGGGAACGACATCAGTTAAAAAGTGGTTGCATACTCCTCAAAACCTCCAATCTCCCCTTATGTAGACTTGCTTCCGGATAATTTACCGTGACAGTGAATACTGTCTGTTAAGTAACATACGGGGTATGCGCTTGGGCGATCATGTCTCTTGGTTCATGACTGACTAAACAGAAGTTTGTTTTCCAGAAATATGTTACCGTTTATTTCTGTGATAGACTTTTTTTCAAATAAGGTTATAGAATCCTGTCTATCCTGCTGTTCGACTCATACCTGGGGAACAATAGAAGGGTTCGTGCGTTTCTACAAAGGTATTTGTGCATAAGTGAACCTAGTGAACTCAACTACAACTGGAACTCGGTTCTCCAAGTTTTCATTCCAAACCCATATATTCTCAATAAAATTCTATAGGAAGTGGATGCAACACAAGGACGAGGTTTAATGTGGGGAGCCCGGACGCGTACAAGCGGACAAGATACAAAAATAATCCAGCACCTGGTCCACCCCTCTGGTTCAACGGGATGGCGCAGCCTCGATATACTGTTCCCCGGGACCGGGCATCTCACAGTATAATTTTTATTAATTGCATACCTGTCCTCGGACAAAGACACAATTGTGCTGCACTCTGTCTCCGGGGACAGAGACGCATCTGTTAGATGATTTCGGGTCCCCACCAGGCACAAAATGTGCCAGGTAATTATACATTTCTATAATATAACTATTTTAATATAATCATTATTTTATATATGATTATTATATTTCTGCAGAGAAGACGTTAACAATATATTTACATTATATATTTCATTAATTACTAGTTAACTCACTCGAGAATTTGTCATATTTGTATGTTTCTCTTAGTATTACGTCGGATCTTAACTAAACTCTAGATATATCAGTGGGTGGATCTGAAAGATATTTTACTGGGCACCAAAGGCAAACTGCGCTATAATTAAAATATTCGGTGACTACCCTCAATAAGTAATGTGGTAAACATAAAAAGGTGGTCGACCCATTTGCGCTTGATATGTGCACAGGTTGGACAAACCGGATGAAATGTGAATGTATAAGCATGATGAATGCCCGACCACAAAAAACCCCTAAACTATATAACCATTTGACGATAGTAACTAACAAGCGTCGAATAAACAATAATTTTACATATGAAAGATTTAGTCTTGATTTCTTGTTTTTTTGTACCATTATAATATTACAATATGCTGGAAATAACCAAGCCATATATTCTTTGACAGCAGAAAGATTTATAATGATATTATTCAAGATTTAACTGCTCAAACTTCTAATCAAAATTACGAATCACAGATCCTTATTATGAGCATAATATTGAATTTATTAATTCATTAAAGCTTATGGTCCTATCAAGTTGAAATACTAGTTCTCGTCAGAAGTTATGCAATAGTGGTTCCAACCCAAATAGTGTTGCTTTATGTCAGGCTATTGATAATAGTCATATAGGTCAAAATCAGGAGAATAGTTGGGATCAAAACGTTCAATGCCACAGTCAAGGACAAGCATGCATTGAAACCAAGGACCTGCATTGTCCTGATCAGGTCAGTCTAATTTCGTCAGTTTTCCTGGTCGTTTGCTCTTCGTAGTCTTTCGTAACAGCCTCAGCAAGTTGGCACAATGCTCTCCGTTACTGGTGTGGATCTTTTAAATTTATTTAATAAACACAGTACCTTTTGCATCCAAACAAAAACTGAGGCCATCACTTTCCCTGAAGATGAACCAACCTTGGCCTTTAGGAGGGAACTGTTTTTCGACTACATACTTTGTCTCTTTATCGCTGGCTTAATCTGATGACCCCAACACATTCTGTCTTAGGAAACGTTCAAGGAAGCCAGCTTGATCTCTCTCAAATAATGACAGATTTTTTAGTGATGTGATCAGCCTGGAGCGCTTTTGATCAGGTATCAGAAAATGTGGCCACCACTGAGTAGAAATCTTTGTCATCGTACAAGTTCACTGTGCGGAATATTCTCAACATTCTCACGTGATATTCTAATAGCATTGACAATTTGATATATATCTTCCATCATCATCCAGACCTGCCCCTCATAAATTTAACTGCTCCTTTTTGCACTTTTCATAAAACTAGAGTGCCATCCCCTACAAACATGTCAGCATGAATTTGCCTTTTTCTGCAGGTACTTGATGACACCAGTCAGTCAGTCGATTGCCGCACGTGATACACGCTTGGGTGATCATGTCTCGAAGAAAATGACTAACTAGGCAGAATATTTTCCCGCAACTGGATGCCATTACATTCTGTGATTAACTAGTTGCCAACCAAGGATCTAGAATCCAAGCTGTTCTGCTATTTAACCCATATCATGAGGGAGAAGAAGCGGGTTAATACCTTTCCCAAGGGTGATAAATGCAACAAATTCAACTGGAATTCGAACTCAGGTCTCTGATTTTTTCGTTTCGAGCCGATATCCACTGCACCACAATACATATACACTTGATGAAACTACGATGGACACAATTTGACTTGATGACACCAAGATACCAAATTTTGTCTATTTTCAAGAGAAGTCGCTACAAGTTACGACTGAAGATTTCTTTGAACAGATGTCAGTTTACGTGGAAAGAAACAACGCAAATAAGAGAAGTTGAAATTAATGTATGCAAGATTTTACATCACTAACGTCACGCCATCATTGTCAGCCTATAGACTTTTTAGTCCATCTTCGTACGCGTAGACGGTTCTGGGAATGACGGTAAACTGCATCCGGCAACAAGGCCTCTGATTGGGAGGTTGTGAAGAGCATGGAACCACCGCTTAATCACTGTTCTTCTCGGGTTCACCCTGACCCGGAGTGGTAGCACCTGTTAGGGTCCCAGCTATATGCAAATAGTTAACCCCCCAAACTAGGATCAAAACACTATGAAAGTATAAAAATACACTTTTATATAAGTATATACATAAAAATAGACTTTTATAAAAAAAAAGAAATATACATTTTTTAAAGAAAAATATTACCAACAAGACATTTTTGAAGAAAAAATTGTTACATAACTCATTTTGAAGAAAAAAATTATTCCCAGCAAAACAGTTTTGAATACAAAACCAGGAGACACTTTCAGTTTTCTAAAATAAAAAGGACTAAAAAGAAAAAAAATTCTTTAAAATCTGACTAGATCAACTTTCTCATTATAAAATAAAATAAATTAAAGCCGCACCCTTTTGGCATTAAATAACCCACAGAGGTTGATATGCCATTAAGCAAAACTCAAACTCGTATGTTTTCAGCTATGTGTTAAATATCAGGATGGATTGTTTTCTATAGCTTGGGTGGCAAGCAGTCTATCTTAGAAAGAAATGGCAACCAACTGCGGGAAAATTTTCTCCTTATTCATTCATTACTTGAAAGAGACATGATCGCCCAAACGTGTATCACGTATGTCACTTAGCTGACTAAATCAATATCAGAATGATATAAGTTATTTTTAGGCCGGTTAAAATATCTATTTTCTACCTCACTTGACATCATTTAGCGAATGATAGCAAATATAAAATACTTTAAATATTTATAATATAATATCTATTTATCTTCTGCTTGAAAACTGAATGCGAAATAATAACTTCAGACGCATCGGAAGATGTACAAAATATACATTTATAACCTATGTGACTCACTTTGGTTGATACCAGAACAGACTTTGCACACAGTGTCATTGCAAGCCAGCAAAGACAGATACATCATTGGGATGGCAAAAAATTGGCCTATTAGCCAATAACTGTTGATAGGCAATTCATGTGATGCTAGTAGCTGTCTCTGATATGTAAAGAAGTGATAAACCCAGCGGACGAAGAACAACCAGGTAACAGAAAAATATATATCCTTCCTATTATAATAAAGACCGTTGTGTATTTATTTGTATATATATATATATATATATATAGAGAGAGAGAGAGATAGATAGATAGATAGATAGATAGATAGATAGATAGATAGATAGATAGATAGATAGATAACACCTAATGAGCCAGACGAACCTACCTAAGTTTCAACTAAACGGATCGTCAGGGAAAGCTGGCTTTCGCTGACGATCCGTTTAGGTGAAACCTAGCTTTCCCTGACGATCCGTTTAAGAGAAACTTAGGTAGGTTCGTCTGGCTCATTAGGTGTTATCTATTTATTTTGCACTACCTATGTACTGAACGCTTTCTGTTAGATGATTACTCGTATCGGGGTTTTTTCTTTGGGCTTCGTGCTGATCTCGGTCCGAACACCTTTGACTGACGTTCATGTACTAAGCACTTTCTTTTTTAAAAACAATTTCTTCCTTCCATCAAAAGTTTTCGAGAAAGCTTTTCGACACGAGTATAAATATAATCTCGTTTATATATATATATATATATATATATAGATAGATAGATAGATAGATAGATAGATAGATAGATATAGATATAGATATAGATATATATATCTTCATTTTCCATATATATATATTCATTTTTAAACGAGTTATTTCGCTGCCTTGGTTTCTACCATGACTGGTGTCTTCAGGCGATTTTTAATTGAATTTAAATTTAAATTTAAATTAATTTATTTGAAAATCGCATGAAGACGCCACTCATGGTAAAAACCAAAGTAGCGAAATAACTCGTTTAAAAATGAAAAATATTCAAAAGTTCTACAATATAATTGTATAAAACACTTTGTAATACAAATGTGTACTGGTCTAACCCTATTAGAACCAAAAACTAAGTATTAAACAATCAATATATATATATATATATATATATATATATATATATATATATAAATTTTATACTAACATATATATATATATATATGTATATATGTTAGCATAAAATTTTATCCTAACACACACACACACATATATATATATATATGTTAGCATAAAATTTTATCCTAACACACACACACATATATATGTGTGTGCGTGTGTGCGTGTGTGCGTGTGTGTGTTAGCATAAAATTTATCCTAACATATATATATATGTGTGTGTGTGTGTGTGTGTGTGTGTGTGTGTGTGTGTGTGTGTGTGTGTGTGTGTGTTAGGATAAAGTTTGCAGCTACATCTGGCCAGTCCAAATAGAAATTGATGAGATCCCGACGCCAATCAAGTATTGCAATTAAATTCAAAAAGTTATGTGCCTCTGAGAAATTATTTATGCAAAAGATACAGGGAGGCAACCTTACACCGGTTGGAAAATGACTGAAGCTGAGCCACCAAATCAGAACCATTAATATTACTGAATTTTCTTTGGATTTTATCAAGGAACTTAAAATAAATAACAGGGGCACCAGACCATATGGCAACGATATTCTAAGCATAGACAAATGGTAGAATTATACATCTATCATAGATTCTGGAGAGAAAGATTTTCTCATATGACATAGTGGAACAAATTTCTTAGCAACTGACTTAGCATTGGATTCAATGTAGTCTTTCAACTTCATGTCAGCTGATACCGGAAGGTGATATATATGTATTAGATTGTATTGAAGTTATTGTTGTGATCGAATGATTTTTTTGAACAAGACATAATATAGTGATAATATTTTGTTGTATACCACACATGGATTTTTACGACTAAGAATTCCCCAAAGAGAAGATAGCATTGTCGACACAACCTATAGCGATTGAAGAGGGAAAAGAAATAGATGGTTTGCTGCTTTTTTCATACTATGTCACACAACGCCACCTACAGGAGACGTCTTCAACAGACAAGGTGAAGTAATCCCACACTTACACTTGTATGTAACAAAGCATGCTATTTCTATCTTAAAAAATCGTTGTAATAACGTTTGTAACAACTTTTTAAATTTTATAAGACAAAACTAGATATCAAGATTTTTACACCAGTTCGTTAACCATTATTTTTCCCCATTGTAACGCTCTACTAGACAGAATTAATCTTTTCCTATATACAAAAAATTAACGACAAAAAAAAAGTAACAAACAATATGGTTTCTACTAAAATGAGTTGCATCAAATTGGTAATTCTTCTGAATAACGGTGGCCAACGAACTCTAAAATTGAAGTGGACCTTCTACATATATTTTGGTTATTTGTGCGATTTCGGTAAATTTAATCCTGTAAATTTAATCAAACCTTTGCCGCGAGCAAAACTCTGAGCCAATCTATTTTGACTGGTATTCTGAGTAATGTATGAAGCGTATGACGAATAATTCTTGAGGTTTTCCCCAATTTTGTAAATTTTAATCTTAAAAAATAAATGGACAATATTTAATGTTTCTATTATCATTTCCAAACAGGCATTTTTAATATGTACGTTGTTTTGTTGGCCTTATTATTTATTAAATCTGTTTTTTTGTTGTTGTTTTTTTGTTTTTTAAATATAACTTTCTGTTGCAATTTTCACCTTCCTAGAAAATATCCTTCTCCCTTTTCATTTTATTCTTAAGATAATTTTAGATTTACATTTCTGTAATACAACCTTAATGTTTTGTTACTGTTCTTTTATGATTTTTAGTTTTTAAACTCGAACAGTCAAAATGATGCACCACTTTTTTATTAATTATTTTTTGGTAAAATGCCAAATACAGGTGGGAAATACCAGAATCAAGCAAGTACAAAAATTTAAATACCTAGGAAGTGTTCTAACAAGAGATGGAAAGGGCGACACAAAGATCCGAAGGCGAATTAGCATGGCAAAGGACGCGTTCCAGAAGCTGAGTAAAGTACTAACACACAGGAAAATTTCACTAGAAACAAAGAAAAGAGTGCTGGATTGCTATGTGATGTCAGTCCTTCAATACGGCAGTGAATGCTGGACAATATCATCGAAAATGAGGACAAAACTGGAAGCAGCGGAAATGTGGTTCTACAGAAGGATGCTGCGGATATCGTGGACTGAGCATGAAAGCAACGATGAGGTCTTGGAAAGAATGGTAACAAAAAGGAAATCAGGAAGAGACAACTGAAGTTCCTGGGACACGCAATGAGGAAGGAGATCTTGGAGAACCTGATACTGACTGGCCAGATAGAAGGAAAGAGAGATAGAGGGAAGCAGCGGATAACATATTTGCAGGGCCTGATCAGGTGGATGACGGAACGGGGGTTGCCAGGAGTAACAGGAGCAAACATACTAAGAGCCACAAGGGATAGGGAGACGTGGAGAACCACGATCGCCTAAGTCCTAAAGGGACATGGCACATAGAAGAAGAAGAAGAAGAAGAAGAAGAAGAAGAAGAAGAAGAAGAAGAAGAAGAAGAAGAAGAAGAATTCTAGTATACATCCTTTCTTGTATTTATTTCAAATTTACAGCAAGGCAATCCTAAAATAACTACAGGTTCAACAACTATTTATTATTGACGTGTACAACTTTAATAGTATTTCAAATAACAGTCTTGATGGCAGACAGATTAAGGAAATGAAAGAAATCCTAGAAAATCAGCCGGAAGAAAAGACTAACCGTAAGAGAATAAAATGACTGTTAGCAAAATGAGCAGGCCAAGACGCGAAGTACAAATCAGAGATGTCAAAGTAATAATTTTTTTTTTAATAACTTGGGAGAATTATAACAGGGGATGGAAAATGTGACACCGAAATCCGAAGGTGCATTGAACTAGCAAAAGATTTCCTTCAAAAATTTAAAATATGCCCTCTAAATATTATACCTCACCCAGGAAAAAAATTTTTTAAGTATTAAAAAAGAAGAAAATTTTCATTTTATAAAGAAAAACGGGCTAATTTGCTACGCAATGTTAACCTCCTTATATAACAGGGAATTAATGAATAATTATATATATATATATATATATATATATATATACTATCGGCCATAATTATTAGGCCGCCCAAGTGTTTTAAAAAATGATGTATTTCATACTATTTTTTACTATTTATTGCCAAGTGAATAATTATAAATGAAAATAGAATGTTTTTTTTGTTAATACTGCACAATAACATGTGTATCAAATGAATTTATAAATATTTAATAATTACATATGTTGCAGTTTCATCAAAATAATCTCATTTTTGCCTTCACAACGGCAGCACACACCCTGAGCATTCTTGCCACAAGATTTTTAAATAATTCTCCGACAACTCACTTCAGCTATCCTTTAGTCATCTAAGTAAATCCCAAACATTACCATGCTTTTTCTTCTTACTTCTCCTGTCCAACTTATCTCATGCAAGTTCAATTGGTGAAAGGTCTGGTGGCTGATATGGCCAACATAAAACCTTTGACACTCCAGAAGGTTTCTTTTAATTTTAAATAGTTTTGGCACAATTTAGAAGTATGCTTTGGGTTATCTGGATGATGAAATTTTGACCCACAATACGCAATCCAGATAGAATTGCATATTTCCGAAAGATTGAATGGTACTGTTCTTTCTTCATAGTTCCATTTACTTCAACCAAGTCACCTGAAGTAGTGCACGCAAAACAGCCCCAAACCATGCAGGATCCACCACAATTCTTTATCGATGACTGTACACACTAAATTTTCACTCGCTCTCAAGCCTCCTCCGCACGTACACCTTCCTTTTACTACCAAACAGATCGAACTTAGACTCATCAGTCCACAACATATTTGACCACTGTTCTGGTGTCCATTTTCGTGCTCACTTTCCTATGCTAATCTCGTATTGGCTGGCCGAAGCAAAGCCTTCCTGGCTGCCACTTGTCTAAAGAACCATTCTATTTTCATTTAGAATTATCCACTTGGCAATAAATACCAAAATAATATGAAATACATCATTTTTTAAAAACTCGGATGACCTAATAATTATGGTCGGTAGTATATATATATATATATATATATATATATATATATATATATATATATAAATTGATGTGTGTGCGTGTGTGTTTCCATTCTATCGAACTCTACTCCTCCGAAACACTTAGTCCGATTTCAACCAAAATTAGGTCTCTTGTCGATCATGACATGAAACTTTGATGTACGCAAGAATTTTTCGAATTAATTTACAGGCTACGGCAGAAATCATGAAAATGGTTAGAATTTACGAACTCTCCTCCTCCGAGATGCTTTATACGAATTTAACCAAATTCGGGTAACTTATAGATCAATGTCCCAGCCATTTGATGTACATAAAATCTTTTCGAATCAATGTACAGGGTTTGTCAAAAAATCAACGACAAACATAATTCCAGGTGGTCTTTTGTGAAATTTTATGCATTTCTTCAAGATTCAAACTAAAATCGAGTCATTGGTCTGATGCTTTGTTATACTAACAAAAATTTCAGTTGACACACAGGGTGAGGCAAAAATTAGTGGAAAATGTTATTTTTTGCAATCGTTTATTTCTCCTAGATGCTTAGTTGTATTCCAACTTCATGTAACTTCTACCTTACCATATACCATAACAATTTCACGTTTTCTACAAGGAGACAACCCCTTCCGACGTTGCAGGAACAATGCATCCACTACTTCTGCGTCACAAACTTTATCACATCACATTGCAGGCTACCGTAAGGCCCGCCCCCGTTTTTCTAATTTTACATACATCATTCCTGTTTATTGGCAAATTTGACCAAGCATGGATCCCGTTTTAAAAAATACAACAAAAACCAATACTTACTTGACATTTTTTTAACTTACGCGTCACGGTAAGCTCATACTGGCGCTTTTTGAATGGGTATTTGACCTTACCATTTCAACTTAACCGCTAAAAACCCCGAGCTACGCTTGGCTATACAGCTAGTATATATATATATATATTGTCGAAAATTAATTCGACCTATCAGAGTGAGCCGGGTTGCAAAAGAAAATGTCCTTCCTTTGCGACCCTCTCCGATTAGATCAGGTAAAAAAATAGATCACTATAAAAAAAAGGGCTGCTACGACTAACGAAGGACATTTATCATGTCACCTCCAGCTTCCCCTTATCCTGCCACTCGTGAATGGTGGCAATAAATGCGGAGATAAATGGGTCATTTGCGCCCTAGAACCCCCATACTACAAACACGGTTGCCTCACCCTGGTAAGTCCTCATTACTTCTGACAACCTATATATATATATTGAGAGAGAGAGAAAAGAAAAAATTATCAGAACGCAAGAACAATTAAATAGAAAAAACTCACGTAATATCTCTCCGACCACAATTTAATTACACAGGGAGACCTTCCAAACTCTATCCGCAAAATAACCGTAGATAATGCAAATATAATAGCCTCAACCACATTTGAAAAAGGCTATAAATAATGGAAGCATTATACATTAAAAGAATAAAAGCCAATACTCAATAACATCCACTATGAACACGGCTAAAGTGTGATGACCGTGTTTGCAATAAAAAAGATGCTTATAATTTGAGATATACATAAAACAATTCATACATTAAGTTAAAATTCAAACAATAAATCAAATTTGACAATGACTAAAAATTTAGCCGGAATATATATATATAATTCAAACAATAAATCAAATTTGACAATGACTAAAAATTTAGCCGGAATATATATATATAATTCAAACAATAAATCAAATTTGACAATGACTAAAAATTTAGCCGGAATATATATATATAATTCAAACAATAAATCAAATTTGACAATGACTAAAAATTTAGCCGGAATATATATATATAATTCAAACAATAAATCAAATTTGACAATGACTAAAAATTTAGCCGGAATATATATATATAATTCAAACAATAAATCAAATTTGACAATGACTAAAAATTTAGCCGGAATATATATATATAATTCAAACAATAAATCAAATTTGACAATGACTAAAAATTTAGCCGGAATATATATATATAATTCAAACAATAAATCAAATTTGACAATGACTAAAAATTTAGCCGGAATATATATATATAATTCAAACAATAAATCAAATTTGACAATGACTAAAAATTTAGCCGGAATATATATATATAATTCAAACAATAAATCAAATTTGACAATGACTAAAAATTTAGCCGGAATATATATATATATAATTCAAACAATAAATCAAATTTGACAATGACTAAAAATTTAGCCGGAATATATATATATAATTCAAACAATAAATCAAATTTGACAATGACTAAAAATTTAGCCGGAATATATATATATAATTCAAACAATAAATCAAATTTGACAATGACTAAAAATTTAGCCGGATATATATATATATATATATATATATATATATATATATATATATATATATATATATATTATCACAATCTGGGATGTTTACTGACAAAATTGATGAAAATATGGCCAACAAAAAAAAGAAACTAAATGAAACCGGCGAGATTTTATACCCAGAGTATATATTTTAAATTAGAGTGATAAAAAAGGACTACAAATAAACTGCAAGAAAACTGAATGCATTGTCATCAGTAAAATGAGCAGCCTAATATGCCAAACACAGGTCGGGGATACTAGAATCAAGCGGGTACAAACATTTAAATAC
The DNA here is from genome assembly GCA_037127315.1 of Ascarosepion bandense. NCBI lineage: Eukaryota > Metazoa > Mollusca > Cephalopoda > Sepiida > Sepiidae > Ascarosepion > Ascarosepion bandense. Next base: position 2,138,839 of record JBBBDQ010001047.1, read on the forward strand.
CTGGGAAGTGTTATAACAGAAGACGGAAAGTGCGACATACAGATCCGAAGGCGAATTGGCATGGCAAAGGAAGTATTCCAGAAGTTGAGTAAAGTATTAAGAAACAGGACAATTTAGCTAGAAACAAAGAAGAGGGTATTGAATTCCTATGTGTTATCAGTTTTTCAAAATGCCAGTGAATGCTGGACAATATCATCAAAGATTGCTAGATAATATCATCAAAAACTTGAAGCAACTGAAATGTGGTTCTACAGAATATCATGGATCGAGCATGTGAGCAATTATGAGGACTTAGAAATGATGGAAACAAAAAGGAAATTAATACTGAGCATCAGGAAGAGACAGCTGAAGTTCCCGAGACATGCAATGAGGAAAGAGGGCTTCAAGAACCTGATACTAACAGGCCAGGTAGAGGGGAAAAGAGACAGGTGAAAGCAACGGATAATATATTTGAAGGACCTAATCAGGTGGATGATGGAACGAGCGTTGCATGGTGTAACAGGAGAAGGCGTGCTAAGAGCCACCAGGGATAGGGAGACGTGAAAAGCCATGATCGCCTAAATTTGAAATTCTCAGTGTCTCCTTTACTTCATGTGCATGTGTATCCGCCGGAATACACATGCACATGAAGTAAAAATCTAAAAATCACTTAAGTCCATTGAGGCCTTAAAATACAAAATAGTAACGCGAAAATATTTTCGAATTTGTTATAGTTTTTCCCTAAAATGAAAATGAATAAACATATCAGAACGTGTTGAAATGTATTCCTAAAAATGTTAAATTCAATTGCTCCGTCGGTTTTCTACTTATCCCCCATTTCCTCACATTTCCTCACATACCCGTAGACCAGAGAATCCTCTACACCCTTGTTTTTACAAAGTGCCGATATCTTTTAAATGCAAACATGAAATACGAGGCACACTTAACCGGGAGAAGTAAAAGATACGTCATATAAATTGGATTGATCAACTGTGATTCATAGCAAAGAGAAAACTGTTCAGAATTTTGCTGTTCAATGGTGATTTTCTAGTTGTGGCTTAAATGTGACACAAAGTTGAGATTAAGGCGAGAATCGAACTAACTGCTTAATCGTAATTGCTCAAGCTTGCTAGCCATTACAGCACGTCGAGATGCCCTATGGGTGTTTTCTAAGCGTATCTTGTCTGTGGAACAAAGACAGGAGTATAGACGACCCAGTGAGGATCCACCTCACTATTTAGTCGTAATTAGTCTAGCTAGAACATCTTGCTTGCTATTAAACCACGTAGAAGTGCCAAAATCGTGATATTTATGAATTTGTTTCAAAAGTGATAAATTCAGAAGCAACTTGAAACAGAATTTGAAGATAAGGAATAAAAAAGGGACACAATAAAGGTAACGGATGTAGAGAAGGAAGATAATCAAACGATCCTAAAGGAACTACAGTTGACACGTTGAAACTAATGAGAAAATTGTATAATATTAAACTTGTCAAGGATCGAACTCGTAACTTTAATTAATTGGTGTACGAGAGAAACTTCTTACCAACGCATACTTTCAAAATTATAAACACAATATGAACATCAGGAACGAACGAAAAACGTTAACGCGATGTGCGCAGAAAAAAGAAGGCGGATGAGAAAATATAATAAAAAAATGTGAAGAAGGTTAAGAAATGGCGAAGGAAATAGAAGAATTGAAGCAAATAAACGAAAAAAAGAAAGACGAATGAAAATCCATAACGAATTAAAGGAAACTGAAAAGAGAAAATGAAAATAAATAAATATGATCAAATGAACAGAGATGCTTTATAAGCAAAAATGAATTAAAAATGAAGTATGGAATAAAAGTAGAAACAACGAAGAACAAAAAAAAAATGGAAGAAGGGAAGAAAAAGAAATGAAACGCTAAAATAAAGAATAAAATGTGTGGGAATTACCACCATCTGGACTGTTAAGACGCCTGCTGGGCAAAACGCAAAATGGCAAATTTGCAAAAAGAGAAAGTAACCCGTTCATAACACGAACCGCTAAGGGAACATTCTAATAACAACTTCAGCCCACGCAAAGAAACGTTACAGATACGCCTTGTTCCTCCTCCTCCTTTTGCTTTTATTACTACTATTACCACTACCTCTTTTTTCAGTCTTTTTGCTTCAGTCACTCACAGTGATGACTTACATTTCATCCATCTACCTCTAAAAGTGTTGTTACCAAAAATTATAAAGACCGTTGTTTTTACCACCAGCAGATATATCAAACTTTAACCATGTTTAGTGAAAGTAATAGAAATCGAGCAAAGGATGTGTGTTGTGGTGCAGTGGATATCGGCTCGGAACGAGAAATCGAGGAGCCGAGTTCGAATTCCAGTTAAATTCATTACATTCACTTACGCACAAATACCCTTGGGAAAGGTATTAATCCGCCTCTTCCTGGGTTAAGTAACAAGACAGATTGGGTTCTATAGCCTTAGTCGGCAACCAGTCTACCGCAGAAAGCAATGGCAACCTACTCCGGGATAATCTTCTGCCCAGTCAGTCATGTCTCTTTCGAGACATGATCGCCCAAGCGTGTTTCACGTATGGTACATAACTGACTGAATAGTAATCGAACCGTTTTCCTATGAGGAAGCATTTGGCATTCATTGAACAAATAGCCAATACTGCTTTCAGCTAAAAATTTTAAAATCTTTCTCTGAAACCAACTTTCTGTTGAAATGATTTTTATTAAAGTATTATTAGTTCTGCCCTCTATCTCAATCTTCTTGTTCTATGTGCCCTTTAGGACGTAGCGATCATGGCCTTTCACGTCTCCCTATCCCTAGTTGCTTCTAACACTCTTTGTCCGGTTACTCTACCCAAACTCCCCTCTGCCATCTACATGCTTAGGCCCTTCAAGTATGTTACACGTTGCTTTCCTCTGTCTCTCTTTCTTGACCTGGGAGTTTCAGATTCTCTAAGCCCACCTTCCTCATTACCTGTCCCAGGAACTTTAGCTGTCTTTTTCTGATGTTCTGTATTAGTTTCTTTTTTGTTTCCATCTTTTCCAAAATCTCATCATTGCTCACATGCTCGATCCGTGATATACGCAGCAGCCTTCTGTAGAGCCACACTTCAGTTGCTTCAATTGTTTTTACCGTCTTTGATGAGATCGTTTAATATTCATTGACATGAGTGAAGCAAGAGAACGAATGTGTGATGGGACCTTTAAATGCCCGGGTTATGCTTGAAGTTTCTTTGTTACATTTTAGCGTGTCGTCTCTCTGCTCTCATCTGACAGTCTTTAGCTGGTCAAGGAATGTGAATAAGTACTTAGTAGGTCACGTGGTCGAATACAACCGCATACCCATTTTTTAGGTGTTAAGAATATTTACCTGGGGTCATAGTTCTATTTGCTATTTCCTATCCAAACAGAATCTAGAATCTTAATTTTCACACCGGCTTGTGAAATTTTACTTGGTCTGGTTTTTTTTTTTTTAATGTTTTTAATCATTCTGATCCATTTTTGCGGGTGTGAATTTTACTTTTTGAGTTTCAGTTAAATGCTGGATGATATAGGATTTGTATCCTATAAAGGTGAAACACAAATGAAAAAAAGAAATTAAAGTCAAAAACAAGAAGTAAAATAAATGAAAGAAGAAAATGTTTGTAAGGACAAATGAAAAAGAAAAGTAAACCTGTTAAGAAAATAAAAAAAAACAGGAAGGAGAAAAAAATGAAGGAAACTTCAACGGAAGAAGAAAAAAGTGAAAAAGAACACGAAAGAGAAAGGAAAGAGGAATCAAAAGCAAAATGAAAGAAGAAAACGATTGTAAGGAAAAATGAAAAAGAAAAGTAAACCTGTTAAGAAAATAAAAAAAAACAGGAAGGAGAAAAAAATGAAGGAAACTTCAATGGAAGAAGAAAACAGTGAAAAAGAACACGAAAGAGAAAGGAAAGAGGAATCAAAAGCAAAATGAAAGAAGAAACCGAGGCGAACAGAAGTAATTAAATGAAAGAAAAGTAAGATTAAAAGAAATACAAGAAAAATGAAAACCGACTGAAAAATTGTTGGTTAGGTTTGTTTATATGGCAAATCAACCTCGACGGGTCATTTATTGCCAAGTAAACTTTATTTATTTATTGCTGGTAATTTTTTTAATCATATCACCCCGAGCAAGGCGGTAACACCACTGATGCACAGGGGTCTACGTAAGAGTGAAAAAATTGGAAAACAAAGCCGGAAACCACATCCTAAACAGGGAACAAGTAATGAGCCTCTTCGCCTATTTAATAGACGTGGGTGGAGTGTGAACCGGGCGATAGTTTAGTCTATCTACTCCAACCTTTTTCTTTCAACAATTTATTGTTGTTTTTTATATAAGTTTTGTGTCTAGTAATATATTTTTCTTTTCGAGTATCAAGATTCATTGGGATTTGTTTTTTTAAGGGCAGGTTCCCTCAGTCCAACTATTATTATTTAACACATAACTGGAGGGAAGGGGCGGATTAATATCTTTCCGAAGGGTACCAGTGCTTAAGTAAATGGAGGGTATTCAACTAGAATTCGAACTCGGCTCATCGATTTCTCTTTCTGAGCCGATATCCACTGCACCACAACGCACACCAGTCACTATGCGCTTACAGTACCTGGTATTCCCAAGCAGTCACCCATCTAAGCACTGACCAGGCTCAATATTGCTTAACGTCGGTGATCGAGCGAGAACCGGTGTATTCAACGTGATAGGCCGTAAGCCCGGACTGAAAGAAGAAATAATGAAAATTGTAGTGTTGAATCTTTCCTCCACGTACAATTCCCTGACATCCTAGCGCTCTGTGAGATAATATCAACCCCTCAATTTCTTCATCGGACTTCTCGATCCCTGGCTATCTTCCCCTCTTAAGAAAAGACTCCACTGTCCATATGCATGGGCTGGGAGTTTACGTTAGTAAACACCTCCCTCTAGCTAGTTTGACATATCTCGAATCCTATGACCCCCCCCCCCACAAAAAAATATGTCTCCGTTTATCACTTTTCAAATCGGTTAGCTATATTTTCTTTCTGTACCGTTCCCCCTCCTCCCCCCGATTGCTCCCTGATAGACAGCATCTCTGACAATATAGATAAGGCTACTTTCTCCCACCAATTCGCTAACATATTTGTGTTCGGAGATCGTAACGCCCATCATGCCAAATGGCTAAAAAAAACTCTGTCAATGATTCAGCTGGCATTCACGCCATGAAGTTTGCTGTCTCTCGATCTCTTACGCAAGTGGTGGATTTCCCCACACGCTTTCCAAGCATCCCTTCAGGACACGCTTCTTTACTAAATCTCTGCTTCACCTCTGTATCTGACTCGCAGCTTCGGTAACTCCGATCATGCTGTTGTTTCCCTGAATATATTGCACCACTCTCACTCTCCCCATGAGCCTCCTACCTACAGGGTCTTCTACTGATATAAAAGAGCTGAGTGTGACGAGTTTGGCAATTTCCTATGTGACGTTCCTTGTGGAAAAGTGTTCACTCTTCCAGTTGATGACTGCGCCTCTGAGATTTGTTTCCTGGGTGAAAGCTGTCATTGATGCCTTCATACCGATCAGGAAGTTTCGTCTCAAACCTCATACCTTCCCCTGGTTCTCTCCTGCTTCTTCGACCGCCATTGCTCACAGGAACCACTACTTCCGGCTATTTTGGAGTTATGCATCTGACCACAATAAGCGCCTATTTGCCTCTGCTGGTAATTGGTGTAAGAGGATCCTGAATGACACCAAGCGGTTGTTTGCTGAGAGAAAAATGGGGCAGCGGATAGCTGATCGCAAGTTCGGCTCCAAGTACTCTTTGCTGCTGTGCAAACGTGTACTGAAAAACAGCAAATCCTCCTTTTAATCAATGAATTCGAGGTCCTCACAGCATCTGTGGACAAGACGGAATGCATGTATTTATGCGTGTTACTAGACTGACATCATGGTGTCATTCTTTTACTGTCGAAATAGTAAAATGTAACGTCCTCTTCTACTCAATGTTTTTCTTTCTCGCACTTACTGTTTGCGGAGCTCCCTTCCGTTTACTTACTTCCCTGAGAGCTACAATCTCTAAAAGTTTATCTGCAATGTCAAATGCCATTTTCTATCTTCTAGATTCACATCCTTTCTTTGATACCTCCTGTAATCTTTCCTTTCTCTTACTGGAACCCCTTACCTTTCTTGGAGTGGAACGATCATAATATATATATATATATATACGGCCTTGCATGTGTCGTCAGTTACTGTTTGTCAGTTAGTAACTACTTAAACGTCTGCGTAAGAAAATGAGACACCGACACGACAAAAACTTGTTTTTTTACTGCTTTTTAAGAAATAAATGTAAGTAATTTGGGCTTAATAGTGTTCACAAGTGGATGTGCGTTGTGGTACATTGGATATCGGCTCGGAACGAGAAATCGGAGAGCCGAGTTCGAATTCCAGCTGAGTTAATTGCATTCATTTACGCGCAAATACCCTTAGGAAAGGTATTAATCCGTCTCTTCCTTCCAGTTAAGGGTTAAGTAACAGGACAGATTGGGTTCTATAGCCTTGGTCGGCAACCAGTCTACCGCAGAAAGCAATGGCAACCTACTGCAGGATAATCTTCTGCCCAGTCAGTCATGTCTCTTTCGAGACATGATCGCCCAAGCGTGTATCACGTATGGCACTTAACTGACTGAGTGTTCACAATTCATCAAATTAACAGCTTTTTAGTGAAACCTACACATTCTTATTCTATTTTTTTTTTCAAATTTAAAATAAGTTTGATATCGCTTGAAGACAGGTGTCAGAAAATGGCTTTGGTTGATGACTGGAAAAGTGAAAGTTTTGACGTAAAGTTATTTTCATAAAAAGCAGTAAAAAGACATTTTTCTGTAGGGGGTCTCATTTTTTACGCAGCCGATGAAGTAGCAAGTAAGTTGTAGAGTTGTTGACAACAGAAACAGTAAATGACAACATATTACGGTAGGTCGTACATGACAAAATATTCGCGACTGCCTACCCTACATCAAAGCCACCTTTCACCACTGAATGGTAGTAAAGGAACGAAAAGAAAGAAACAGAAGAAAGTATAGAAAAAAGAAACATTGAATGAAATAGCGAAAAGGAGAGAAAGAAAGAAATCTGAGTAAAAAGGAAATAGAGAAAGAAATTAAACAGGAGAGGAAATAAGAAAAAATCGAAGAAGAAACTAGAAAACATTAGAAATCAAAGAAAAAAGGAGAAACAACTTGAAGTTAATTACTAATCTATACTTCTGAGATGAGACAGTATTTACATAATGTTATCCGGAAGTAGCATCGCATATGGAATTAGAATGATACACCGCAGAGAACAAAATAAAGGGTTCTGTTCAAAATTTGTAGCACCTGAAGAAGGCGGGAGCGTATAATGGCCAAAACGTCGTAGAAATGGCAATAAAGATGAGGATAACAGTCCGAACTGTTTTATAATGTTAATAACTGATCTTACATTCTTTTTCTTGATTTTTGTTTTTACAAAAATGTTTCGATCAAATCATACTTCTGCCTTCCTTCTTCTGTTATGTCCACTCGTATTTTAAAAGAAACTTAAAATATCGGCTAATTCCCACCCCACAAAAAAATCAATATCTCTATCTTTACAGGATGTATTAAAATAAAGATTCATCTGAAATTCTTTGGTCACCATTGTTGTTTTTGTTTTGTTTTGTTTTATTATCAAAATAAAGACATTGAAATAAACAAAAGTGGCTAAAATCAACATTTATTTATTTTTGTTTGTTTATTTTTTACATTATTGACTTTAGTTAATCTTGTTTTTGCTTCTTACATTTTGGCTTGTACATGTCACAGGTGATTTTTATCCATAGAGTTGCCTTGTTGATGGTGTTTCTCTGCTTTGAATCTAGCTTGATAGCTTAAGGGATGTGTTCTCTTGTCATTGTGTTTTCTGTTGATTCATTCTGCTCCACAGATATTCTCTATCATATTAGTGGCATCTGCTTTGTCATAGTTTCCTTCTGGCTAGAGATTTTCCTCTCTTTTCCTTAAAATGTATTAGCCTATTGAGCTACGGACCACGTAATCTCGATCTAAAAATCTTACCACTGATCTACGAGTTGTCAGCAAAATCATAAAGGCTTAGAAACAAAACACTGAGGTCATTTTAACCCGTCTTGGACAGAATATCTTTAATGTGCCTACTGAATTGATGTATACCTTCGTTCCTCTAATGCAAATAACTTGTAATGGCCAGATCAATATTTTGGGTTATTGACTTTTATCGAGAATTAACCTCGAGAATTTTCACAACATGGTTTTTGTCATGGAGGAGAATTGCTATCGTTACATTTTTCGCCCGATTTTTTTCCTTTCGTCCCAAGCCGCTATCGCAAAAATATGCACACTTTATACAGTCAAATGTGGGTGTGGTTTAATAGACTGCGAAATCCCAGAACCTATTTTGAATTCCAGACGAATTCGTTACTTTCATTTCCGCACAGATATCCTTAGCAAAGCTATGAATCTATCTCTTCTCTCAACCATTAGATATAGGTTTATTTAACTGTGCTTTAGAGCTTAGACTGATAACAATTCTAGAGACGGTGATTTTCTAAGCGTAGCTTAGATATGACACTAGGCCGAAATGGTGAAACACCCAGTGAGGATCGAACTCACTATTCAGTCGTAATTAATCTAACGAGACAAGCTAGCTCACCCTTAAACCACGTCGAAGTGGCCACAACCAATCCAGAGATGATGATGAAATCACCCATCTCCCATCAAGCCTAAGCCACTCGTGGGTTGAGTGTTCTGCCGCAGGCAGAGGAAGCGTTTAATTTTATCTATTTAAGTTTTATCTATTTAATTTTTATCTCTTTAATTTTTGTTTTCTTTGTGTTTTCCTGGTTTTTTTCCTTCTTTATCAGATGATCTATAAAAATTCTTATACTGTGAACACAAATTGTTAACACTTCACAAACTCGATAATCACAAAATGTGTATGAATGAATTTTTGGGTGTTTGAAGTAGATTCTTAGGCAATGCTGTCAAAAGCAGAATATATTTGATTTGTTTTTAGACGCATGTATGCAATATTTTGTGAATCACAAAGTATGTATTAGAATCATCTATTTGCTAAAAGGAGACACATTGGATGTTTGTGCTTATTGCAGCCAACCATGATAAAACATTCACTGATAACATTCTAAAAACGTTTTTATAATGTTGCATCTCAAAATTATGCATTGTGCGTATTAACTAGGGTCTTCGTAAAGTAATTATGCATTTCAATGTTATGAATTAGAAGAAAGAACCAACTTTAAAAGAACTTAAACTTCTTTAAGAATTATTTTATCAATCGCTTCTATCCGTCGTTTCTATATGTCGTTTATAGTTCACTAGCAATATAGCCCGGAGTTGCATGAAAGCTTTAAAACTAATCCATGATCCTGGAGCTCAGACTCTTTGGTCGTTGGCACGAGAGACTAAAAATCAATAGTTGCTTTCCAGTCAAAGCGAAACCGTAGAATGAAAGAAAAATTAATGGATGTAAGTCAAATTTTGATTTCCTGGTATCGTTATCAAATAAGGTTTTTTCGTCAGGAACTGAATTTGAAGGCTAAATAAGTACTCTGAGTAACTGGTATCATGGCTGAAACTAAGAACTACAATTATACCTACTTAGAGCCAAACCCGCAGCAAAAACTAAAATAAAAGGGCTGAAAAAATACAGACATACAGGCAGATAAACAGACACACACACACACAACCATCTTGCCTGATATATATATATATATATATATATATATATATATATATATATATATATTATCGATTTTCAGCACTATTGTAAGAACTGCAACCTTAAAATTGGACCACTCCTTCTATAACCCGATTTTTTCGATTATCGATTTTTTATATTTATCGGGGGTACCTCGACACAAAACCTAGCTGAAAACACTTGCAGACGCTTATAGTACAACTGTGTAAATTTTCAAGAAAATCGGTTCAGCTGTTTTGGAGTCTAGAGGTAAAGTACACACACACACACACACAAAGTTCTATTTATAAATAAGTTTAGATTACCCGGACTTACTTCTTTGTATATATTTGACTCCTACTGACAACTATTCCTGAATCTACTAACCGTGTATAGGTTGTATATCTTTTGTTCAATATAGTTACATTTTCCTCTCATATCTGTTTTGTGTTATTCTAAGACTGTGTGGTTTTCTAAACAAGAATCCACAACAGTAATGTTGATGATGATAGCATATTTTCCATAAACTCATCCCTCCAGTATAGCACTTTCATTAAATTGTTAATTGTCTTTCTTTCAAATGGTTATTGGTGGTGGCCTCTATCGTCATATATTTCGAGTAGATAAGTAATGCAAAACAAATTAAGTTGTAAAAGTTACATCATTTCTTGTAAAGTTATTTAATATTGAATTTTTTATTGAAAGCCATTGAAATTGCAAACCAAATGTTCCTCTGATATTTTGGAAACCAGTTATAATGATGAATACGTCACCCTGTTTACTAATTATATCTGACAATCATGAATAAACTTGAAGCACATTAACATACATTTGTTTTATTTTACTTACTGCCCTAGCATACACAGTGGATTAAAAATTACATTTTTAAAACCAAGTAATAAAGCGACTGAAAGACAATTTACGTCACATAATATTATGGGAGTTCAAGCAAAGGAATAACGATATGGGGACATCTAGGAAAATATATAATGTTTATAGTCAAGAAGTAATAGCGATTTATTAAGTGTAGTTTAGATTTTGGAAAAGGCCTGAAAGTAGAGAACACACGGTGAAGATCAAACGTAATTGATCTAGCAAGAAATGCTTGCCAACTATGACACCACGTCGAAGTTCCCATAGTCAAGGAATTATAATAGGCCTGGCATTTACGAAAACGGTTTTTAAAGTTTGAGGAGTTTATAAAGTTTTCAGTTCTTTGATGAAGAAGTCACAAAAGTCGTGAATGGAAAGTAATTCATTGAAAATTACACAGAAATTATAAAAGTTATCAAACACGTTACAATCAGCAATATGCTAACACGTGTAAAAGATGGTGAAAGTCAACAAGCTGAATGTTTGGACGCCATACGCTTATGCCGAAAAGAACAAAGGGGATTATTGATTAAAAAAATAGTATTTATAGATCAACTTAATAGGAACAAACAACCGGTTAACAATTATAAATTAAAATCATTTGTATTAAATACGTTTCATCAAAAATATCTTAATCAAAGGCTCTCTAAAATTATGTTGACTTCAATTTGAAGACATTTAAAGGAAATAGAAATAATCCCTTCAAAAATATCTTACTAAGAAAAAATTAAAATATTTTATTCACATTTTAGTCTCCCTGTTTGATGCGATGATGTGCGTTGTGGTGCAGTAGATATCGGCTCGGAACGAGAAATCGGGGAGCCGAGTTCGAATTTCAGTTGAATTCATTGCATTCACTTACGCGCAAATACATTTTGGAAATGTATTAATCCGTCTCTTCCTTCCAGTTATGGGTTAAATGACAGGACAGATTGGGTTCTATAGCCTTAGTCGGCAACCAGTCTACCGCAGAAAGCAATGGCAACCTACTTCAGGATAATATTCTGCCCAGTCAGTCATGTCTCTTTCGAGACATGATCACCCAAGCGTATTTCACGTATGGAACTTAACTGACTGTTTGATGCGATGTTTTACTTCATGACGTGGGCGATCATGGATTCCGCAACTTCGTGAGCTTTGTAGTAATGTTTGTACTTTTAGAAAATTTTCCAACTCCTTCCTTACACAGGGTCGTTAAATAGGTTATTTGCTCTGATCCTTGCTTTGTATATGTCTTGTTAGTCTAAAATTCTTCAGCCTGTTTTTGTCATTATGCATCCCAGAAATGTAATTGTCTCTTCCTAATTCTGAATATAAGTATAAAATATAAATTTAGTTTCCAATTTCATTAAATCCTCCTTGTTTTAAACATGCTCTTTCTATTACATTTTCAGCATTCTTCTGTAGAGTCTCTGTTGCCTAAAGTCCCCTATTTATCTGAAGTGTCTTTAATGATTTATATTTAAATACATTAGTCATGATTTCGGCTAAACTGTAAGCAGATAGAACTAGAAATTAAAATCTACTGTTTCTGCTCAAGAGTAAAATCGTTGACGCTGATTAATATGATTTCAAAACTATTTTTTAAAGAACTTGAAGAACTTTCTCCTATTACAAGTGTATCTAGATCGGGTGTATCTAGATCGGGTGTATCTACAATACATGAATGTATTATTTATCCTTAATATTATCGAAAGCTGTTCACAGATAATTGGCCACCGTTTTATCATTCAATTTGTCATGAGGTCAAATTCGACTCCAGGTCAGATTGTTGACAAAACGATTTGTTTCCGGCACTTGCTAACTAGTTTAAGTTTGTTATACTATATATGTATGCTTGTTGAGTTAACAATATTTGTCATATATGAAAAAAGTGATAAAAGTGAGCTGAATGATGATGGAGGTTTGAAAATCGTTTATGCAAAACTGGATTAAACCCACTGTAACGATGTTAAAAGGATTAAATTACAAAATCGTGTTTGAAATGCAGCAAGAGTTTTAAAAGAGAACAAGAGAAAAATATAAAGATATGACTTAGCCTAATTCTTTTGTGAAAATACTAGAAAGATCGTAAAGTTATAAAAATTGAAAACACTTCAATGAAAATTATTTATGTATCTCAAATGACTAAATGACGAAACAGTGAATTTTTCTCATTTCTTTGTTGTGACAATTCAATGTTTAATTTCCTTGTCTCCTATACTAAATTTGTTAAAACCGATAAATACACTAATTTATTTCAAATTTATACTATTTACTAATTCAACGTTCTGAATTTTCATGATTGATTCAGTATATACGCCATCATTATTTTCCTTCTAATTTCAGATCATAGTTTCTCTTTGAAAAGAGTCATTCTGAGTCCTATTTCTTTGAACACTTTGTATAAGATACTTTTTGGTTTTTGTTTGTTTGTTTTTGTTTTGGCGAACCTTAGTCGCCAAGTTGTTTCGGCGAATCTTCGTCGCTGAATTGTTGTGGCCTGTTTGAGACAGGAAAAAAGACACGGAAACAAGAAACTAGGTTCAAGAAGTGTATTAGAATAACAGAATATATATATACACGTAGGAATGTTAGTAGCCAGCAGATAGATGTGTACGTCCGAACTGTATAGTTACGCTGCGTCTTGACCGCCTTACGACTGGCTCTTGACTGTCTCACAGCTGCCTCCCTGAATATCACACCGGTTAATATTTATAGAAGGATGAAGAATCTATTTCTATAGATAGGGCAGCATAACCGTTTTTGCTCAAGATCGTTCTTATGAAAACTTATTTCATAATCCTTCAATTCTCATCATTAATACATTAGCATGAAAATGGAAACAAAGATTATTGTTTCCTATATATATATATATATATATATATATATATATATATATATATATATATAGTATTTCATATAGAATGCTTAAAAAGATATTTTCAAAACTGTGTATGTATATGTGCAGAGCATGGTCTAGCGAAAAAGATTGGGGTTCCCATTCCTACTTGTAATTCCTAATTGTACTCTTGATGAGATGGTTCCGTATTGGAGTCCAGACATGTAATAATTTTGTGTAGCAATATTGTTCGTTAATGAGATCTAGACGTGCAGTGGACTCGGCTCGTGAAAGATGTGGACGACGTCTCTACAGATGCAGTCATATATTACTGCGAGATAACATAGCTGGTATACACTTTTCTATTGAAAAAGTATGCAGTCTGCTGAAGCTGTTTCATAAAAAACTATGCCATGACTGGAGAGTGCAAGACGACTCACCTCCGCCGAATCAACGCTCAATGACATGCAAACTATGAAATGTTTCGATGAGTTTAAAAAACAAATAAAAAGTAATTTATTAAGAGACATTTTTTAATCATGGTTTTATTTTTAAGTTAAATAGCTCGAAAAATGCATATCAGTTTCTTTGCAACTTTTGCAGCCCCTTAATCTACCACCATATTGTGGGGTGTTTCATCCACAAATCTGTGTTCAGCCTTTTGTTTGCTGCTTCAGCATGGTTATTTGTCCATCTTCCTTATGCAACGTTTTCTTCAACTAAGAATTTCCATTTTCACTGTGATGACAATTTTAAAATTAAACACCAGTCAGCCAAATAGGCTGTTGTAATTAATTATTCATTAAGACAATCAGCAAGACTTTCAAAATCTCTACGACTCAAAGCCGATATAAGTGATGTGCACACTATGACAACCAACAATAGTTGATCACTGGTGAGTTGGAGTTTTATGTCGGGGGTGTTGAAATGTCTCCTCGCAAAGATTACATCCTGTTATTAGAAAGAAATTGAATTGTGAGTATTTGTTTTTAGCTTTTGTTTTGGTTTTTTACAGTGATGTTCACCCTGAAAAGGCCTCGCGAGCCATTCGAGGTAGAAAGGTAACAGAGAAGAGAACACAATTTATACGAACACATGCAGGAAGATAACGGTTAACTTTAGACCTGAACGAGTTAAGATTGTAACAGCCACTTGGTAGTCAATTCAACAGTGATTCTCGGGAAGAAGCTGCTCTTGTGAAATATCTCACTAATAGAATACGGGTGGAATTAAAATGTTTCACTAAAACTCGTGTAGCATGGTTGGTCTTAGCCGTGAAGGAAGCTGTGGAAGTAAAGAATATAGCTCGTCTGGGCACATTCCATGGAACTAGTGATAGAACAATGAGAGGCTTGCGACATCTAGTCTGTGTGAGAGAGTGGAAATTAATTTGTCACCTGAAAGGACGCAGAGACGCTTTTAGACTCTATCGCGTACTGGAAAGTGAGGATTTGGCAGCTCCTACCCAAATATGACAACATTTTAGATCTGATCTGGCTCTTGTAAAGGTAATGGATAACAGGTACTTACTTCCTGGATCTCCACAGAGAATCGACCATTTTCCTTTGGCCGATATATATATATATATATATATATATATATATATATATATATATATACATACTGTTTAATTATGAAAAACGTAGTATTTACTCAAATACAAGTATCCATTCAAATATAATGATTAACGAATAAATAAAAAATATTCGGAGTTAATCCATTACGTAAAGTAATGTAAAATAAAGCTGTCTTAGTTTACATTAGGATAAGAAGAAAGATCAGGTATGAATATTAGAAAAAACAGGAAATTATGTCGTTATAAGGCTTAATTCGAGCTTTGTCTAACTACAAATTCCTTCGTGATCGAGCCGTTCAAGACATGTCAGATTAATTGATGGTTTCCCCTGTCAGAGAACGCATATCTTCCTAACAAATATTTCTCGATTTTTCAGGCCGGTAGATATATAAATATACTGTTTAATTATAAAAAAAATGAAGTATCTACTCAAATACGAATATCCATTAAAAAATAAAGTTTAAACAAATTTAATATTTGCAATTAATATGTTTTCGCATTCAATTTGAATATAGCGTCATGAGATAAATATGATTTTACAGTTTCAAAAACTGTGCCTCAAACCCCTAGATGATTGCTCGAAAGTACAATAGTTTTTACCACTCAAAGAGGCCCTTTACATTAAAAATCTTATATGCATAGTAGTCAAATCAGATCTATGTTTGAAGATATGTGATCATAGAAGTTCTTAATCAGTGACTTCTGGATCATGTGAACTATATAAAAAGAGCCCTTTTAGAAAAGAATGTATTTTCACCCCTTCTATCTTGACCTCTGTTTCTAGTACCTCTGATATTGATCCTTATGAAAAAGTGAGGCAGTATGGTTATGATAAACAGTGTTTTCGTTACTCACAACCGTCATAGATGAGACAAAGTACCTTGTGTACTGCTGTGGGAACCACGCACATCTATTTAAAAGTTTCCGTGTTTATCTGGCCGCTACTCGTTGATGGATAGTGCCACGGATACGGTGTATTTTTTGTTGATTTCGAATAGGAGCTACGATGTTATTACACTCTATATATCTGGGGAAAAAAAATGAAAATTTTAAAATATAGTGTTTCGCCCGGGGTTTCGTTGCGACTACGATTACCGGAACGCAACGAGAAAGAAATATCCCAGAGTTCAATAATAAGTTGTTAAAAGAACAATGGGAGGGGAATTCTCCGATTCTAGTCGTCTGTAAACGCAATGAGAAATTAACAATAAGCAAACACAGAACAACAGAAGACACACGAGAATACCTTATAAAAATACTTTATTTACAAACTATACAAATATTAAATTAACGAAAAGAAAAGATAGCTAGTTAAAAAGATATGAGGAGAAAAACATATATCTAGACGACGAAATATATAAAACAGTAAAGACAGCAGATTATAGAATATATAGAAACACACAAAAACTTTCAAGTTTGTAGGTGTCGACGTCGACCATTTGTTACAGACTACCAGAAATAAAACTAAAAAAAATGTTTATTTAATAATTCTTTGAATAACACAATTCAATTCCTCGATGATGGTGAATATTTCAGGCAGACGAATCACAGGAAATATAGATGATTTGGACTTAAGGATACCACTCACGATTCTTTCTTCAGTTATTTGAGTCTCAATGACATTTATATGATAGCAAAACAGTCGTTTTCAGTGTGTTGACGTCTGACTTCTTCGAAAACAAACAATTAAGTAACGATGATATATGCCAAGACGTGCAAAAACGAAAACCGTTATAAGTTGCGTCACGTGTGGGTACATGAAAAATGCGTAGGCGTTTATGTTTTGAATATTATCAAGGTCACTTGCACAACAGACAGGCAGCGTGTATATGGCCTGCAATCAAGGACCAGACAGGAGATGGGAGAAGGGAAGGTTCTTTTCCAAGAACTGGATTTAGCCGGTCACAAAGAAATTATTCTATAATCTGCGTATTTAAAATTAATAAAAAACAAACAAATATTGTTCTTATATTTCGTCGCAAATCTTTAAGGTACTAAAAATGTACTTGTAAAATATATGGTGAGGATACAAATATTGACCTAACGTAACAATAGTGTATGCCGAGTATAGTCCCACACTCTCTAATCATGGCATATTTGTTATAAAACAACTTCAGCAGATTGCATACTTCTTCAATAGAAAAGTGTATACCTGCTATGTTAACTCACAATAATATGACCGCATCTGTAGAGACGTCTTTCACGATCCGTATCCACTGCACGTCTAGATCTATTGCGCTATACCATGTTCTGCACATATACAAAGACAGATGTGAAAAGGATTGCTATGACCATTTAAGCCTTTTATACCACACCCAAATTAAATCTACTAATAGGAAACAATGATCTTTGTTTCCTCTTTAATGCCAATGTATTAATGATAAGAGGTGTATGATGATGAAATAACTTTTCATAAGAATTATTTTGAACAAAAATCATTTCGTTAGGTAATGATATATTCTAAGATATATTATACGCTGTGAAACACTTGTGTAATGATGAGTTACAATATATTGAAAGTGTTCAAATGTGCCACTGGACAAATGGTAAAGCTTCTCTTTTACCAGAAATGACCACGTCTTTGCTCTGTTAGGGGTATTTTAAAGTGTATACTAGTCAATAATCTGATGTAGAAGCAAGCGGAGGAAATTTTGAACATATTTTATGTGTTGCTGTGTATATATATATATAATCGATTCACTCAAGTAAGATGATAATGACACGAAGCCACCAGGTTTTACGGGCAGTGAAAGATAATGAGAAAACTAGAAAGAATCGGATATCCAGTCCTAAACAAAGGGTAAACGTCTGCTCCTTCTTAAAGAACCGAGGAGAAATATTAACCGGACGATAAGCGAAATTATTGTTGAGGCACCTTCCCTATTTACACTAATATGGACTCTTCCTAAGTCTATATATAGTAGTAGTCATTACTGAACTACAGAGCATTAACAGTGTTAGTGTATCCCAGCGATCTAGTCCTGAGGGTAACATTGCCAAGTCTCACGTCTCGTATTATATCGTATTCACTTGTATTCGACTAACCGTACTGTATGACGTTCTACTAACTTTCTCTGTACATATTTTTCTTCAATATATTGCGTTTTCTACCGTATTACTCTGCGTTGTGTATTTATTGGATCTAACCCCAGATCCACAACACTTATCTACTCCTACATATTTAACACAGCTGTTCTAATTTCTGACCAATAAATGTGTAATAATGTTATATATATATATATATATATATATATATATATATATATATATATATATAAGGGAATCTGTGAGTCGGTGTGTGACTGTTCCCTGTGCACGCCTATATATTTTAAGCTACGCCATTCAAACTTTCTAGGGACACATATCTACAGGGAAGCCAGGTCGACAAATACTTTTTGTGTTTAAGTTCAGCAAATTTTCCCTTTCGCACGTTTTGGCCAATGGAGCCGATTGTTTACATTTGCTCCGTAAAACATCTAAGATCTCAGATGGTTGCTAAATTACGTCACAGAAATCACATCACACGTGTCAAACGCGACTAGAAAAAAAATTGAGCCTTTATATACAATTTTTTTCCGACGTTTTAAAAATTCATTTGGTCAATAAAAAAAAATTGTGAATATGTTTCCCTTAATTTTGAAACAAAAGAAATATTTTTTAAAAAAGTGTTTTTTTCAAACAAAAACAGAATATGTAAAAAACAAAAGTGCTAATGGTTAATTTAATTATTACTATAATGTTCTGAGTTGCACAGACAACGCCGGGCTATGATGCTAGTATATATATATATATATATATATATATGTGTTTGTGTGTGTGTGTGTGCGTGTGTGTGTGTGTGTCTGTGTGTGTGTGTAATATTTCATAAGTTCAAATGTTATTATAATGGATAGTCGCATTTGAAATAGACGCCTCGTTTTATTTTATCTTATGTTAAACCGTCAGTAGGCCTGCGCATTTTACAAATTTTAACAAAAAAAAATTTTTTTTTTTGTTTTTGCATCCTCTTTTTCAGGAGAAACCATCGTATTATCCGCCGTACTTTACTGTTTGGCCACAGAGAGTGACATTGTTCAGAAAATTTCTATTTTTCGTCATGAGGAAATCGCAAATCCTCATTCAGATGCTTAAAAGATGAAAATAAAACATTGACGAGGTTTGAGGCACTTTTTTGAACAAACGATGTTTTTTTTCTACAAGGTTTGCATTTTATTTACTGATATTTCTCGAATGCACAGGCCGATAGACGTAACAGAAATAGATCGTCTATTTCAAATACTTTTATACACAATAATAGCTCTTGAAACAACAGAAATGTCGGATTAAAAGTAAATCTATTAATCTGGTAGATATTTTATATTTGAGTAGCAAACATTCATTCAACCGTAAGTAGTTGTGAGTTGGCTGTCTGTTAAAGCATACTCCAACAGTGAAACACTCGAAAGAGACATGACTGACTGGAGAGAATATTATCCCACTGTAGGTTCCCATTACTTTCTGCGGTAGACTAGTCGCCAGCCAGGGCTATAAAACCCAATCTGTCCTGTTATTTAACCCATAAGTGGAAGGAAGTGACGGATTAATATCTTTCCCACTGTAATTTGCGCGTAAGCGAATGCAAGGAATTCGAACTCGGCTTTCCGAATTCTCCTTGTGATCCGATATCCCCGATATCCATCAATCATTTCCTTATTTGTCAGATTCATCGAAACACACACACACACACACACACATATATATATATATATATATATAATAACAATAATAATAATAATAACAATAGTAATAGTAACAAAAATAATAATGCTAATACTAGTAATTGTTATACTATATTTAAGTTCATCTTGAAAAACCCACAGAGGACGAACTCGGAGGTAAAAGGAGGGAAAGTAAAAAAAGAAACAAAGGAAGTACATGAACAAAAGTCAAATACTAGTAGGAAAGAAAAAAAACCAGACGAAAACCCTAACACTAAAGCGCTCAATACGAAAATAGAGCAACAAAGACAAAAAAATCTTAGTAAGAGCCATACTCGTCAGGGTATGAAAGCTCCATACCTTAACGAGCCGTAGGGTGAAACCTAGGTAGGTTTGTTGGCTCTTACTTATATATATATATATATATATATATATATTTTTTTTTTTTTTTTTTTTATTCCCTTTTATTAATAATTATGCCTTTTTAAGTAAAGGCCTTTTTCTAATACTTCAACGTTTTTGGGAAATTAGGTTTTTGAATTTGTCCAGCGTCTGTAATATTTTTTAAAAAAATTTTCTTTCGTTTCTTTCTTTTTCCCTCCCTTCCTTCTTTTATCTCTCTTACCACCTTTTTTCCGTGTTGCTTAAACTTACGTCGATTTAACACGGCTGTCTGTTAATTTTTAGTTACAATTCTCTTTCTTTTTTTTGCGAACCCAGACGATGTCAATTTTTTCTTTTCTTATTTATTTGATTTTAATTCATCTTTTTCTTTTTTTTTCTTTTTCGTTTTCTTTTTATTTTATTTTATTTTTTTAATTTCTTTGCTATCTATTTAAAAAGGAAAAGTAGACTAATTTTTCTCCAGTTTCTGAAAGGATTTTTCTGTTGCTGAGGTGATGTGTTGTCCCCCGTGGGGATCTTCATATCGAAATGGCCATTCAACATCTTTGAATTAATCCTTTTTTAATATATATATATATATATATATATATATATATATATATATATATATACAAAAACCTTTTTGGCAAACATGTTTTTTTCGTAAAGTGCTCGATATCGAAATAGAGCGTTAACAGAATAATGTGGAGAAATTTGGACTGAACTGAGCAGTTTTTTATTGCTTTTTATTGTGTTAGCTTTCTTTTAGACAAAGCTCTATACAAATAGTAATAATTACACCAAGCGCCATATAAATAAGAATAAAACCTGGACACAACAGCAATTCAAAAAAAGCCCTGAGGATTGAGGACACGTTAATGGTGCCTTCACGAAATTTCGAAGTCGGCTTGACTCAGCTCAGTTAAGTGACAAAATTTTCCACATTATATATATTAGCTTTGGGCAAAAAAAAGAAATTAAAATCTGAAAGAGGCTCTTTACATTAAAAATCACTTCTGCATAATAGTCAAATCAGATGTATGAGGCTACATCTTTGAACGTGTGTGATCATATAAATTTTTGGTCCGTGACTTCTGGGTCATGCTCTATACAGAAAAAGATTCATTTTAAAAAATGTACTTTCACCTCTTCTATCCAGGACCTAACCTCTGTTTCTAGTACCTCGGTAAAGATGGTGACATTGGTCCTTATGAAAAAGTGAGGCAGCATGGTTATGATAAATGGTGTTCTAGTTACTCACAACTATCACAGATAACACAAAGTACGTGTGAAAAGATGAAAATAAAGCTTCAACAAAGTGTGAGGCACTCTGTAACTGAATGGTAAAGTAGGCCGGAATTATATATATATATATATATATATATATATATATATATATATATATATATATTAGAGTTTTGTAATGGGATATTAATTAGTCTTTTGTGTGAGGATGTGATTGTCTGTAACATGTATGAATATGGAAATGGGCACTGATCTTTTAATAGATTAATTTTTTTTTTTGTAAAAGGGAGTACAGATAATTTCTCCCTGAAACAATGAAAATACGGAGTGCGATAGATTATCATCTAAATTATTTAAAAACTTAAATTAACACAGACATTTTATTTTAATAGATAATTTTATCAAAATTACACAAACATATCTTAACCCTCTAGGGCCATTCGTATCATATTTGATACAGTATGAAAACAAGCCTTGAAAGAAATATTTTCCTGAAAAATTTTTTAAGAGAAATATTTTATAAATTTCAAATGAAAGCAGTACTGACTGCTCAGTCAATGAATACCAAATGTTTCCTTATAGGGAAATACCAAATGTTTCCTTATAGGGAAATACTGTATCAAATATGATACGAATGGCCCTAGAGGGTTTAGTAGTAATTAATGGGGGATCTGTTTATTACTTCATAACAATATAGAACTGATCCCCCACTTTATGCCCAGTAGAAGCCTTAACCCTCTAGGGCCATTCGTATCATATTTGATACAGTATGAAAACAAGCCTTGAAAGAAATATTTTCCTGAAAAATTTTTTAAGAGAAATATTTTATAAATTTCAAATGAAAGCAGTACTGACTGCTCAGTTAATGAATACCAAATGTTTCCTTATAGGGAAATACCAAATGTTTCCTTATAGGGAAATACCAAATGTTTCCTTAAGGGAAATACCAAATGTTTCCTTATAGGGAAATACTGTATCAAATATGATACGAATGGCCCTAGTGGGTTAAAACAGTAAGGAATAAATTTATTCAATAAAATCGCCATTGGCTTCAACTACCGCCTCCAAACGACTTCGGAATCTCCTGAAATTATTCTAGGCGGTCTCTTTGTTTATGTTGGTGAATGCTGGCATAATCCTTGCTTTCAGTTCATCAAGTGTTACAAGGAGTTTTTTTTTTGTTTTTTGTTGTTTTTTTGTTTTTTTGTCTCTTGTACAACTACGATTATGACACAATAATGAAAGATTTGAGGTCTATTGAATTAGATGGCAAGATGTAATTGGTTAATGCGATCGAAGAAATTGTCTAACAGCCATGACTGGGTTCTCTTGCTTGTGTAGCAAGGTAAAGAATCCTGTTACCAGTCATTCCAACAGCCACCCTCTTGACCCAGTGCACCTCTGCCTCCTCAAGTTACTTGATGTAGGCCTCCGTGATGATTATTAGGCCCTGTGGGAAGATGAACGGAGGCATAACATCGCTACCACTGGTGATCTCTTCAAACACCATCTTGTTCAGTGGATGTATCATTCAACTCGTTCTGAGTCCTTTGCAATATCTTCAAATTAACAACCAAATGCTTGGACATGTTGGTAATCCAGCTTCCAGCGCGAACGCCAAGCAGTACCACATGATGTTTTCAAATTTCTGGCTCAATGAATTACATCATGATGCTGTTTTTCTCACAGATATGTGGTTCTACAGAAGGATGCTGCGAATATCATGGATCGAGTATGTGAGCAATGATGAGGTCTTAGAAATGATGGAAACGAAAAGGAAATTAATACTGAGCCTCAGGAAGAGACAGCTGAAGTTCCTGGGACATGCAATGAGGAAGGAGGGCTTGGAGAACCTGATACTAACAGGCCAAATACAGAGAAAAAGTGACAGGGGAACGCAACGGATAACATATTTGAAGGACCTAATCAGGTGGATGATGGAACGAGGGTCGCATGGTGTAACAGGAGAGGGCGTGCTAAGCCATGATCACCTACGTCTTGAAGGGACAGGGTACATAGAAGAAGTATCCCACTGACCCTATGATTGCTTTTGTCCTAAAAATTATGGCATTAATATATACTTTGCGCTGATAGCTAAGTGGTAGAATCTCCAACTGATGTTAAATCGGCCAGGTTTTAATCCTGGCAGCAATCAAATCTAACTATACTGATAAGCTATGATGATACAGCGAAACAGGACTGTCTGAGGATGACTCTCACACCCTGATTGAGCACTCTGGAAAAAGGGTAGACTTTGAAAAAACAGTAGGTACTCTAGTACTTATACATCGCTCATTCAATAATACGCTAAAAAGTCTGCCTTTATCGACCGAGCGCCCATAGCTCAGAGGGAGAATCGCCGACTGACGCCAATTCGGTCGAGTTTCAATTCTGGGTAAAAGGAATCGGATGTCTAACCGTACTGATGAGCTGTGGTACAGATGACTATATATATCTGCAGATGACTATATTTATATATATGTGTGTATGTGTGTGTGTGTGTGTGTGTGTGTGGAGGATGCACGTGTGTGAGAGCGATTAATTACGAATTAGATGAAAACCCTTATAAAATCAAGGACATATATATATTTCTTTCACAATAACAATTCTGATTTTCGATCGCTAAGTCTTCAAAATTTATACTGTTTTAAAAACAAATAAAACGAAATTTTCAAGTAATTCCACACCTGTATAAATGAGTTTCCACTTTCAGCTTTATTCAAGAGGGTGATTTTTTTTTTTTTTTTTTTTTTTTTTGTATATACATACAGATTCAATATTACTCTATTTGCGTCTGTCTCTTTAGCAGAGAAAACAGAGCAAATATTGACGGGAGAACGATCTCATACAAAGTTTGCAACTCTCGCCTGACGTACAGCAAGACCGCAGACAAACGTACATCACCTTTTTATCAGCGACAGTGTTGCCACAGCCATTATCCCGCCAATCTCTTCCACCAGCTAGATTAACCTGACATACTGAAGTTTTGTCAGGCCGATCAGAAGAGAGTAATGTATGTATAAGTAACATATTGATAAACACGCCAATGTCCTGCCGATCTGAGCAAATAGATATAACTAACAAACGCAATGAAATCAAATGGCACAGAAACGACAGAAGTTGAAAATCTGTTTCGGGGGAAAAAGACTATAATGAAAAAAAGCCGAATAAGTTTGGCTGTTCATCTTTATAATGTGGGGACTGAACAGTAAATCATAATCTGTACGTGACAATATTACGTCTGCCAATCTGTTGTTTTCTCCATTTTAGCGTCTTTCTTTCGGCTTCTACTGATTTAAGGGGAAAAAGAATTGACGTAGGGAAATTGTTGTTAGGTTGTTCGATACGGTTTTACCCTAAGTTTAATCAATTTCGATCTATGTTGTTTTATGAGGAGGCGCTGAAAAATTCCCACACCAATCCAATTCTCAAATTCTGACCATATGAATTTAAAAATGTTTTAAAATCTTTTAATCGGAACTACAATTTTCCAGCATCTTCTTGGATATCTTTCCAACTAATTATTCGTTTATATATTTCTGGAAATTCGGAAACGGTTTCAGCTGATGACCACTTCCAATAACCGAGCATTAAATAGCAGGGAATAAAGTTAACTATAATTCGTAGCAGGTTAACTATAGTTATTAAAATGTTAATTATAATTATGGGAAGATGAATTATCATTATTGTAAGGTTAACTGTAATTATTCATTCTGCTATTTTGAAGTAACGAAGCTATATCTAGATGTTAAAAAGAAGAAAAGAAGAGACTTCCAAAGGCTAATTAAAGAAATTATTTTTGAATTAACTACTGCAATATCTACACACACACACATACATATATATATATATATATATATATATATATATATATATATCTTTAAACCACTCGTTAAATTATTATTTATGAGGTTTCTTAAGATTAACAGAAATTATTAAGCATTTAAAAAACGTTATAGCTCATATTTGAAAAGATATTTATGTGCATATATATATATATATATATATGGTTAATGTTATCGACAGAAACTTCATTAAGTGTTGTTGTAAGTTCTAGATGACATGAATAAGTGCTTTTATATAGCACTTTGGTCAGATAAGTGGCACGTGATGTGTGCAATCAAGGCCCTTTAAATAAAACACACACACACACACACACACATATATATATATATATATATATATATATATAT
Source organism: Ascarosepion bandense (assembly GCA_037127315.1). NCBI lineage: Eukaryota > Metazoa > Mollusca > Cephalopoda > Sepiida > Sepiidae > Ascarosepion > Ascarosepion bandense. Next base: position 2,164,351 of record JBBBDQ010001047.1, read on the forward strand.
ATATATATAATTTGTTTGAACATTATTTTTTGATCTAATGAATATGTGAGGTAATGAAGTTGCATACACCTTGGTTCGCTCTCAAAGTAATATGATTGGCTAGTGTCAGCTATAAATACAGACTAAAGTGGGGACGGATATAGGTCTACGTCTATTGGTCAACGTCTATGGGTCTACGTCTAGTTCATAAGCCTACGTCTTAGCATACTGCATACGACTACGATGAGTACCGTCCATTACAGCTACTTGCTAGATTGTTATACCAGGTTTCATTTGCCAAAACCGCTTAGCTGCTTCGAATAATATATATATCCCATTCCGGGACATATCATTTTTAATCGATACTCATATTTGAGTTGATATTCTGCTTTTAATCAAACAGTATATTTATATATCTATTTCTACCAGCCTGATTATTTAAGATAAATTTTGTTACGAAAATGTGTGTCGTCCAGAAGGATTCGAAACTGCGATCCCTATCAACATAGGGGAAGGTACAAATTGATCTGATCCTAGTAGAATATCTACTCAAATACTAGTATCGATTAAAAATATTGTTCAATTAATATTGAATTAAATATGTCGGTTGTTAAATTCATTTCGTTAATCTTCGGGATTTACCGTAATATATAATCAGACATTATTTCTTATTACTCAAAGCGATATTTTTAGTGCGTGTGCGTATTTATTGTTATCTCTGTTTTCTTTTAAACAGTTAAATCAATAATTTCAAGTAAATTTACGGGTACAAAACTGAAGCTAGGAGATATAAATTCGCAAAAGTTCCAACGAGAAACGCACTTTCCTTAAATAGGTAAATCAAAACCTTGTTTTATCAACAGTACATCAGTGGCTAAATTGTTACACGCACGTTTCAGCTATTGAAGCAAGTTACTTGATGTGAAAAAATGGATAGCTGTTCGATTTCTGCTGAAGATATCACGTTTCTTTTGTCGAAGTCTGTAAAAAAAACTAAGGATATATATATATATATATATATATATAAGGCAAGATGTTTGTGTGTGTGGCAGTCCTTATGTATGTATGTATGTATGTATGTATGTATGTCCTTTATACAAATTCACAATTTTTATCCGATTCTCACCAAACTTCACACAAAATGTTTTTAGGCTTCCAGTCAGGTCATGAACTACTTATTTTTCCGATGTCCCACCGCCACCCCATATTGGAAATCAATACCTTGATATCCAATTAGGTCTGACAAGATCCGGATTTCAGTTCTTTTATTGTGATTCTTGCTGCAAGATTTGCTCTAACTTGGTAAAATTCTAGTTTTTAGTATCAAACATTAGTAGGTCTCAGACGACTCATTTTCCCCGATATCGGAAATCAATACCCCCCCCCCCCGATATTCTATCGAATCTGTTCACAAACTGATATTCAGCCATCAATATGGCTCATTTTCTCCACTTTTACTCCCAATGGGTACGATAAGTTTTCATGGAGTTACTTTAGTTTATCTTTGGTTGATTTATTTGAAATCGATACCCTGATATCTTATCGGGTCTGATCAAAATCAGGTTTTCAGCCCTTTTATTTTGGTTTTTGCTTCGGGTTTTGCTCTAAGTAGGTATAATTCTAGTTCTTAGTTTCAGCCATGATACCATTTACTCAGAGGACTTATTTAGCCTTCAAAATTCAGGTTGCAACGGAAAAATTATTTGACATCGATACCGGAAATCAAAATTTGACTTAAATCCATTCATTTTTCTTTCAATCTACGGTTTCGCTTTGACTGGAAACAACTATTGCTTTTTAGTCTTTCGTGCCAACGTCCAAAGAGTCTGAGCTCCAGGATTAGTTTTAAAGCTTTCATTACACCCGATTTTAATAATAATATTTTTACTTATCTGAAAATTATCGCAAATTTTGTGGTAAAGAATTATTCAATAACTATACTTAAAACTAGGTACATTAAACTTTATAACATTTTTTACAGATTATTTCTATCACAAATACAAATAAAGTTATACATTTTTAAAATGCACACGGACTTTATGGACACCCTATATATATATAATTTTTTAAAGAAGATACACATGAGAACTGTAGGCTTACATGTAACACTTGGTTGTAAAATTTGTCTTTTTATACATTTCATAGTATACGGAATAAATGTACGTTTTTTTGCAGATTGAATGGTACTTGTATTGCGTATAAAATACAAGATAAAGACGAGGTGGACACATATTGTTTTATGCATTTTAAATGAATTCCATTTATTCTTAACCTCTCTCTGTCGTATCATATATGTTTCTACAATCTCTTAGACGTCTAGTAAAGAGCATTTGCGTATCCATGCTCGTATGTGATTAATATTAGAAATCACGCTGTTTAATCAAACAAACTGGTAAATCATCAATTTGATTTCTAATGCCGAATTCACAGTCAGCAGAGGGAATATTTTCGATTCAATACAGTCGTAATTACCTCTCATGAGTAACACCGCTCAAGTAAACATATCATTAAAGACAATAAGTCATTTTTTACAAAATTAATGCAACCGTCGAATCCGTGTGCGCAGACAACAATGTGGCTCAATAATTATTAATACAATTAAATTATACGTTATTTGTTTTTAGTTTCGTATTCATTCATCAGAAATTTAATTGCAAAACGATTCTATGACCAAACAAAGCAAACCTATTTCTTTGGTTTGCAGTTGATAAACAGGGTATCGTAAGGTATTTGAGAACATGTTGGCGGTCGTTCGAAAAACATCTTCATTTTACAAACAACTAAATTTATAAATACTAAACTTGTTACACGCATGTATGCAGCAATAGTTAAAATAAATGTATATTCTACGTAACCTTTGATGTGGTCAATACGGGACCAGAATTGTTGACAGAAAGGCATGACATTGTTTTGATATTGGATATTGCATGCGTCATAACTTCTTTCAGCCAGTCAGCCGTATTTTGGGGCACTTCGACGTAGTGTAATGGTTAACAAGCTTGTCTCGCTAAAGCAATTACGACTGAGTAGCGATTTCAATCCTCTCTAGATATCCCATGCATTCGGCTTTGTGCCACATCTAAGCTACGCTTAAAAAAGCTTTGGGCACCACGACGTGTTATTATAGTTAGCAAACAGGTTTCGCTAGGACCTATTATATGTGAGTAGTGAATTCGATCCTCACTAGGTACCTCATACTTCCGACTTGAGTCACACCTAAGCGGCGCTTAGAAAATTCTCAGCCGTATTTTGAGAATTTTGTCACCCGTTCAACAACGCCCAACATGTAATAGTCAACGGGATTTATCTTTGAGTAGTTAGATGGCCAGATATTTGGTGTGATATGGTCGTGCAGATTAATTGCTGTGCATTCTTGGATCTGCACAGCCTTGTGAGCAGGGTCTGAGTCCTGCTGAAGCACATACAATCTTACATTGCATAAAAAGTCTGACCAGGGATAGACAAATGCTTTAAGAATCTCAGTGTATCCAGCAGCATACGACCAAATATAGTGTTTAAAGAAGTTCAGTTTTATGATGTGTTCTTCAATACTATCACCATAAAGCCGCTGCCACAGTTTGTATTATAAAGACTGAGTTTAAGCAAAAATAGACCGTCGGGCCACGATGTTGACCTAAGAGCTTACTCTTATATATATATATATATATATATTATTAAAATACTTTAATCCAAAACGGAAAAGTAGGAAGGTAAATCCCAAGAACCTGATCCTAATTAATATTAAAAATTTTAATATTAAAAAATGATACAGGAGGAGAACTCAATGTAATTAAAATTACAAAGCTAATTACAGAGCTCTCTTAGGGATTTTATGTCGAAATGTTCATTCAACATTTTTGAATTTTGAAAATTTATTTTACTATATATATATATATGTGTGTGTGTGTGTGTGTGTGTGTGTGTGTGTGTGTGTGTGTGTGTGGTTAAAAAACCGACAAGGAAGATCATCTTCATTTTTATTTAATTTTTTCAGTATTCTTACATGTTTCTTTTTTGCTAGAGATATGTAAATTTTGTAAAAATGTTCCATTTTTTTTTTCCAAGCGCTTTCAGCTACTTAACTGGTCATTTTCAAGGATGCCATTTTTCCGATCTTGTTACTTTATCTTCATGTTTTACAAGATTGCTGCCCAAATACACATACACACACACACACACACACACACACACACACATATATATATATATATATAGAGAGAGAGAGAGAGAGAGACTAACAGACAGACAGTATCACAGAAAGAGATAGCTCCTTACACAAACCCCTACTCGACTAGCGTGTCTGCAAGCCAGTTCTTGTATCAGAGATATCTTGTTTCTCCATAACAGTCACAGAAATGTAAAGCAACTTATTTTTAAAGTAATTTTGACAAATAAATACGCTTTTTCTTTAAACCAGCTCTGTAGTTTGAAAATAAAACTTTTAAATCAAAAGCCAGATAAACTAGAGTAAGGGTCCTGGTAATCTCACCGTAGTGAAAGCAACGAAAAATAATTCCAATGTAATTTCCAGGAAAAATCATGACTTTAACAAATCAAAACGACTTGAATTGCGGAGTCAATTTCCATGGATGCAGCAGGTGTTATCTGACCGTCATTTAGTTATTTGGGCAAATCTACCAACAAGGACTTTAGAAAGCATCAAACCGCAAATGGAAACGCTAAACATCGACAACGTGGGTGACTATGAAATTAAATGGATAAATAAGAGGACTTTACAAGCGACAGACACAGAACCATTTATGCTGGCGAAAATAAATTAAAGAGGAATAGCATTTGTAATAGATAATCAAGAAATATATTCTGCGAAACTTTCATCTTCTTGGAAACTGAAAGGTATTGATTGAGTGATCGGTTTATTTTTACAGCTTTTAATGATTTTTCTATTCTTTTATTTAATCCGTAGCTGCGAAAGAGTAAAAAAACAGTGCGGCTTTATTCAAAAAAGAAATCATCAGAATGCTATCAAATACAAATACTTTCAGAAAGACGTATTCTTATGCTGTATAGATTAAGCAAAATATTTGATTAGTTTGGCACAAATACCTATATAAAATGCTACAAAAGCTGACTTTTAAGGGAAATATTCTCTCTGTTATAATAAAGACCGTTGTACAGAATGTACATTATTCAGACTATTGTCCTCATCCTTGATGCAACAAAGATGAGGACAACAGTCCGAATAATGTAAATACTGTAAATACTACCTCATCTCAGTAATATAGACAAATACTAAAAGATCGGTACGGACCCGATACACCAAAAATATGGAGACAAATAGAAAAGTACTACCTGAAGCTGACACGAATATCAAACCACCTGATATCCCTACACCACTGCAGGGAACTACGACTCATCCCTGCAGATTTGGCACCGAGACATGCCGTCAATTGAAGGAGAGCCCATCTAGTTGAAGAAAAAGCGAGACACGCCCTGGTCCGGGAAACAAATTGGCAACAAAAATGAGGACAATAGTCCGAATAAAAAACTCTAAATACTAACACATCTCAGATATATAGACAAATACTAAATTCATCTGTGTGTGCATACACACACAGACAAACACACACACACACACACACACACACATATATATATATATATATATATATCCCTCCTGTCACGCTCATGGAGAGAGAGAGAGACAATAGCAACAGCGTCGGCTCAGTTCATTTTCTTTCTCTTTCTTGCTAGTTATAATACTTTAATATAAATTATGAAAGCTTTTATCACGTCTTTGCTCTTTAACAGTGCCTTGTTATTTTATTTTATATATATATATATATATATATATATATATATATATATACTTCTTTTTTTGCTCGAATTTTTTTCTTATGTCTTAATGTAAGATCATAAACAGTAGATACATCAATATATATGTTGCCGTCATTTTACACGGTATTTCGATATAAATATTTTGCCGTCATTTTGATATTAGAATAATCTCTAACTTGTACGGGCAACGAACTGAATGCATGTAGAAGAAGATCTTGCTCAGTAAATGCACAGAAATAAGAGAGTAAAACAAGGACATATTTTCACGCAGGATTTATTTAACCTATATACAGAGATGGTCTAAAAAGGGTTTGAAAACTTGCCAGGTTTCATTATCGGCCGACTTAATTTTAACAGCACAAATATGCGGATAAAATTGCATTGATTGAAGATTCAGAAGGAAAACCGAAATCACTCTTAGATTAGGCAGTATAAGAAAGTGGGAAGAAAAAAGTAGTTATTAATTCTAGGAAGTTTAAATATATGATTATGAGCCGACCCAAAGCGTGAGATAGTGAGAAATTTAGAATCAAGCAAATACAAAAAAAAATATCTTTTTTTTAATCATTTCACCCCAAGCAAGGAATTCCACTGCCACTATTGCACATGGGGCTACATAGGTGAAGGTAAAGAGGGGGAGTGGTTAGATGTAGGAAATGTCAGAAGGAAGGTGATAGATGGGTAAGTATGCCGAGGATGAGGGTTGGGCAGAAGGGAAGAGTGTTTGAAAGAATAGGAGCGAGTTAGTGTGTTAGGAGGTGTCCATTGACCTTACATTTAAACTCCTGGAGATTGTAGCCGTCAGGGAAGCAATCATGTGGAAGGGAATTCCACAGTCGGGAAGTGCGAGAAAAGAAACTGTTGGAGTAGAAATTGAGGTTGCATTTTATCGGTTTCACTGTAAAAGGGTGGGATCTAGTTGCTAATCTAGTTCCTCGCGCAAATTCGTATCTAGGGGGCAGCAGTGATCTAAGTTCATTGGAGCAGAAGCCGTGAAAGTATTTATAGAAGAGACACATGGAAGCCACGTCACGCCGGTGAGAGAGAGACTGCAGGCGGTCTGCCAATTGGTATCGATCACATTACAGACCTTCCGCTGTACCTTGTCGAGAAGCCCGAGGAGAATAGCAGGGGCACCCGACCAGATATGGCAGCAGTATTCAATGCACGAGCGGATGGTAGATTTATATATGTGCAGGATAGATTCAGACGGAAAAAACCTCCGGGCCCTGCACAAAAAACCGACTTTCATAGCAGCGGCTTTAGCAATGGATTCGATGTAGTCATTATATTTGAGGTCCGCTGTAAGTGTGAGACCAAGGAGGCGTAGTGTTTTACTCTCTGGGAGGCAAGCCTGATCCATGGTAATGGGAGGTAGGTGCGATTGTCTATGATAATTAATTGAGAGTAGCTTCGTTTTAGAAGCATTAAAATTTACGAGCCATTTCTTACCCCAGTCCACTACGGATTGGAGGTCCTTTTCAAGCTCGGCTGCAAGGTTAGCTTTGTCGCCTACACCAGATTTTTGGTCGAGGCAAGAGTAAACTGTGGTGTCATCGGCGTACATACCTACTTGGGATCTTATGGAATCAGGGAGATCATTAATGTATATCAGAAAGAGCGTAGGACCTCGGATAGAGCCTTGAGGGACACCTGCGTTCGTATGTTAGTTCTGGGAGGCATGTCCGTTTAATACCACCTTCATTGTGCGGTTAGAGAGGAATAACTGGATTAGTTCAAACAAATGTCCAGTTATACCATAGCTCCGCAGTTTGCATAGAAGGCCAGCATGCCAAACTCTGTCGAACGCTTTAGAGATATCCAAGGCAACGGTTCGGGCTTCACCATTCCTGTCGAGTGCCTGATATATATACTCGGTGATGGTCGTTAGCATATCTCATGTGTAGTACAGTAAAAACGACAGAAAAAAGAAATACAAAGGTGCAAGACGAAAGAAAAAGTTTCTTTCAGAAACTTAGCAAAACTTAAAAGATAGGAAAATTTCGTCCAACAAAGGAAGGTGTATTTAAATGTTATTTGATATCTAGTCTTATGTAGCAGAATGTATATCAGCTCGGAATAAGAAACCCGGAGAGGCTAGTTCGATATTCATTTGAATACGTCGCATTCGCTTACGCGCAATTACACTTGAAAAATAGCAGGACAGAATATGTTCTATAGTTTTATTTAGCAGAAAGAAATGGTAACCTATTGCGGGAAAATTTCCTGCCCATTCATTGATCAAAAGAGATACGATCGTCCAAGCTTGTATCACGTATAGTACTTAATTGACTGAATCTTCCATATAGCAGTGATAAATTTATTAGAGAGCACTAACATTTTTAATCACTATAATTGATTATAGGTATATAATCATATGCCTTAACACTGTGCGCTGAGATATATAATCCTGTTTCACCCAGGGTAAAGACAATTTCTTTGGATAGGACGAAGACTGAAATACTTCATCTACTCTGTTGTTAAACAATCTGTTTTTTAGATAAGCTTCTACATTAAACTAGTCTTCTCGTAGGGCTTAGAATATCTCAAATAAATCCACTGCAGTAAGTTAAAACATCTTCCCGAAAAAGTCTCCATCACAAGTACAAACTAGACCAATATCTACCTTTTGAATCACATGTAAACCGGGCTAATATTTATCATTACAATATCATTATTATCTAAACTTAATACTTTTTCTCTATGCGCTGATTCTCTTTAGGATGTAGGTGATCATGTCTCTCCAGAGCTCTCTGTTATTTCTAGCCTTTATTAAATTTTCTCTTTTTGCTATATCCCCTAATCCTTGTTGTGCCAACCATTTACATAAGATCATTAGGTAAGTTGTGCGTTACTTTCATCTGTCCGCCTTGTTCATGTCCTGGGCGTGCACACTTTTCTAAGCCCTTTTTCCTCGTTATGTGCCTTAGAAATGTCAGGCACCTTTTTTATGCTAGATATATCCTTTTTATTTGTATTTTCTGTAAAACTTTGACGTTTCTTAAGTGTTCAGTCTATGATATTCTCAGCTTCCTTCAGTAGAAACACATTTCTCCTGCCTTAAGCCTTATCTTCATCTGTGATGGGATGGTCCAGGTATTCACTGTCATATAAGATAACCAATATTACATAAAACCTCGATACTCGTTTTTTCGTTTCCAATAAGATTTTTCTGTTTCTTGAGACTTTGTTTAACTTTAGGAAGGCAGCTTTTATTATTCTAGTGTGCCTTAGGATTTCGTTATCGTATCTTCAATCCTCAGTTAAAACACTTCTTATATATTTAAATGTTTTCACTTCTTTCGTTCTGGTAAGAGGCATTCAATTATTCAACAACATAACATAAAACAGTTGGGTACTCAAGTAATATGAAATAATTTTCTTTTCCGATTAAGAAAAATATTTACACATAGAAAAAGAAGAAGAATATGAGTCATGAAAATAGCTACATAGCAGCGAGAGAATACAGTTGTTTTGTCCGTAAGTAAATGGTTGTAGGCTGAAAAATTGCCTTCACTTTTCAGCTTCGACAGAAATTTTAGATAAACTCTTAAAACTCTGAGTTCAAAATTCTTGTCTTCAGCTATTTTTCATGAACAACCATGAGTAATGTTGTAATATCACAAACTATTTCAGTTAGAAGGCAAACTGAATAGATAGTGGAGATATTTCTCCTTTCATACCTTTTTCCTTACTTCTTCAAACTTTGTATCTCACTACCTTGATTAGCTCTTCAGTCTTGTATTGAGTAGAAGTATATACATATATATATATATATGTGTGTGTGTGTGTATGTGTGTGTGTGTAGGAAGAGAGAGAGAGAGAGGGAGGGAGAATTAATACACATTTAAACTTTGTCACTTATCTCATTGGTGTAACCAAGTATGTCACAAGACCAAATAATTTAGTAGAAACGATGGGATGCACCAGTTTTCAACAGGACCAACGTTCTTTCGCGTTTTATCAGGGCTTAAACGCCGTTGTATAATAGATAACTAGTTTAATAAAAGGACTTAACTGTAAGTAAGAATATTGGCTTAAAAAGGTTTTACAGATATATTTACAATAACAAATCGTAAATAGATTCTCAGGATAAAAACGTGTCACTTCATTAATTTTCGGTGTAAGTTTCAAATTTCTATATTTCTGTAGATTTCCCCAAAAACTACAATGTTTGTGCCAAATATCATATGACAATAGTCTTCATTTTGTGCTCCCGACATTCATGTAGACTCTAAGGGACTAAGTTAATTAAATAGTTTACTAAGCGAAAATGTGCTGGACTGACGGTTTGGTATTGTTTCCTATCAAGACATGTGTTCATATATATATATATATGTGTGTGTGTGTGTGTGTGTGTGTGTGTGCGCGCACGCGCGCTTTCATGTTGGTTCCAACACATTTTATGTCAGTAAGCCCTGCTTCTGTTCCCGAAGGTGAGATTCGACTGTGTTGATTACTGTGAGGGATTGAACTCTGCAGACATTATCAATCATTCATTGAAACGACACTTTTATCTACTGGCTTACATTCCCGCAGGACTTTAGTAATTTAGTAATTGGTGGATTTTGACGTACATTCGATTGACAAATAATTACAATGATTAATGCATTGTGATAGATAGATAGATAGATAGATAGATAGATAGATAGATCTGTATCAAATAAAATATATTTGACCATCGGATTTTTTCTTTTTTAAAAGTCTATTAATACACCCACACAAACTAACTTCCTCAATTTTGTTAAAATACATCTCTTTCCCTTTATACCACCTTTCTTTCTTATCAATTTTTTCATTCGTTTTGACTTTACTGTCTTTTTACACTTTTAAGTATTTATTTCCTTGGTTTTCCGTTTCTTTCAATTTATTATTTTTTATCTCGTTTTTTTTTTACTTTTGTCTATCTATGATTCTCTCATTTCATAGCTTTTTCCTTACTTCTTCAAACTTTGTATCTCACTACCTTGATTAGCTCTTAAGTGTTGTATTGAGTAGAATTATATATATATATATATATGTGTGTGTGTGTGTGTGTGTGTGTGTGTGTGTGTGTGTGTGTGTGTGTGTGAGAGAGAGAGAGAGAGAGAGAGTATAGGGGGAGAGAGAGAGGGAGGGAGAATTAATACAAATTTAAACTTTGTCACTTATCTCATTGGTGTTACTTTCAGTATCCCGACTCTTGTGTTTCGTAGACGGAACCGCCAGCAATCACTCCATCCACTCCTCAGGGGATGTCAGCAATAAAGCTTTAAGAAATTAATGAATTTTTATTCTGATGTTACTCCTTTTTATTATAAATGTTAAGTTTCACGCCTATAGTAGATCCTACACATTACTGCAAAACGGTGAAATTACTGACAACTAGGCAAGAGACATAAAGAAAAATTAGTCTTTCGTCATAAATCCTAGTCCATTTTTAACTAAGAAAGTAGCTTTAAAGTCAATTGTACTTTAACATTAAGCCATGAGAATCCATTACAACTAAGCAGATTTCTTTTTTTTTTCTTTTTTTTTTTACTTAAGAAATGTACATTACTCGTTGGAGAGTTTAAACATCTATATCTCGATAAGACAACGAATACTTTTACTCTTTGAGCTGGTATAGATCCATTTTAGATAGATAGATAGATAGATAGATAGATAGATAGATAGATAGATAGATAGATAGATAGACATGAATTGAATATATGGATCGGAATCCGACAAAATGAATAGAATAAGTAAAGAATTAGTAGTAGAAAAGTGTCTTTAATTTAACATGTTTCACTTTAACAAGCTTCTTCAGAGATTCTTTAAGGACGAATGCTGTAAAAATACAATAGATAGTACGTTCATTGAGGTAGAGTTTCATTTTTCTACATCTACATTTAATATTCATCCATTGCTTTATCACACGTGACACGTATGGCAATGAAACCATATCTCAATTAAAATCTCTTGGATTTTTAAATCATTTGTTTTTAAAAATAAACTCTGAAGAAGCTTGTTAAAGCGAAACATATTAGATTAAAGATACTTTCTTCGTACTAGTTTTTTATTTACTATATATATATATATATATATATATATATATGTGTGTGTGTGTGTGTGTGTGTGTGTGTGTGTGTGTGTGTGTGTGTGTGTAAATTTTCTCCAAAACATCGTCGTTTCTCACGTATAAGGTTCACAGTTTCCTCAGTAACTTTCTGTAGAATTACATTTCTAGTTCTTCAAGTCTCCTCTTTGAGGTGATCGTCAAACATTTACTGACAAACATGTGGACAGATATCACGTTGCAGTTTAGTACTCTCTCTCTCTCTCTTTCTCTCTCTCTCCCTCTCTATCTCTTTCTCTCCCTCGCTTTCTCTCTCTTTCAAGCTGGACTTAAAATTAACATTCAGAATGCCCATGAGTGGAATTGTGGAATGTGGTGATGACAAGCCATTATGATATCAGTCAGTCAGTTAAGTGCCATACGTGATACACGCTTCGGCGACCATGTCCCGAAAGATACAGACTGATTAGTCAGAATATTATACCGCAGTAGGTTGCCATTATTTTCTGCGGTAGACTGGTTGCTAGACAGGACTATTGAACCCAATCTATCTTGTTATGTAACCCATAACTGGAGAAGATATGGGTTTTTATAAGGGTATTTGCGCGTAAGTAAATGCAAGAAATTCAACTGGAATTCGAACTCGGCTCCCCGATTTCTCCTTCCTAGCCGATATCCACTGCACTACAACGCACATCCACCATTATTATATACGAATACGAAAAAGCAGGCATTACATATACACATATATGTGTGTCCGTGTGTGAAAAGTGTGAGATGAGGAGATGACGGAAACATTTTCATTCGACTCACTTTCCAGAAACTGATTAAATGACCATACATTAGACATGTATTTGCCTACGTTTTATGTTTAATTATATTCGGTTGTCCGGAAAGTTTATTGCCGATTTTTATAGGAAATTAAAACACGAAAAAAATTATGCCATTAAATATTTATTCAAGTAAATATGAAGCATTTTATTACAAAACCTTTCTCCATTTTTCCCTCATCTTAGATTCCCAGAATTTAAGTGGTTTCCCATCAAAGGACACATTAATGAGTTTTGATGCCACTGAGATTATTTTGCAAGGACCTGAATAAATTAAGATCTGAACGAGGAATGTGAGGTAAATATGGTGAATGGGTAAAACATCCTAGCCAAGCTGTAACAATTTTTACCCGCTCCCCCCCAAAAAAATGTCATTATTCTTATGAAAAACAACAGATTTCCTGTTCACCAATACTAGGCGTTTTTCTTAAATTGCTGCCATTCTTCTTCTTCTTCTATGTGCCCTGTCCCTTCAGGACGTAGGCGATCATGGCTCTCCACGTCTCCCTATCCCTTGTGGCTCTTAGCATGTTTGCTCCTGTTACTCCTGGCAAACCCCGTTCCGTCATCCACTTGATCAGGCCCTGCAAATATGTTATCCGCTGCCTTCCTCTATCTCTCCTTCCTTCTATCTGACCAGTCAGTATCAGGTTCTCCAGGCTCTCCTTCCTCATTGCATGTCCCAGGAACTTCAGTTGTCTCTTCCTGATGCTCAGCATCAATTTCCTTTTTGTTGCCATTCTTTCTAACACCTCGTCGTTGCTTGTATGCTCAGTCCACGATATCCGTAGCATCCTTCTGTAGAACCACATTTCGGCCGCTTCCAGTTTTGTCTTCATTTTCGATGATATTGTCCAGCATTCACTGCCGTATTGAAGAACTGACATCACGTAGCAGTCTAGCACTCTTTTTACTTCGTCCAATTGAGAACAGTACTTTACAGAATCAATTAACTTGTTACTTGGCAGAAGTTCAAATTACAGAATTCCTTTTGAGTGTGACCAGAGGCACAGACTGACTTTCTTAGGATGAAGATATTCTTTGGTTGTGTTCAAAATTTGCTTATGTTGCTTGATGCGGGATCTTTTTCGCTGAACATTGTTGTAAATGATGTAGTTCTCATTAACTGTCACGATTTACTTAAAAAAGAGTGTATTTCCATTGTGTTTATACAGCAAATAACATACAAATGCGATCCAAAAGATAATTTTGACTCAGACCATGTGTTATTCAAATATCGTAGTGAAGTTATTAAGTGCCATGGATGTTTTAGTTTGATAAATTTTGTGTTTCTGTCAATTGTCGCGTTGTGTAATACGGTTTATTCTCAGCCATTATCTAAATTTAGTCGTTATCTGTGGTACGTCTCTCTCTCTCTCTCTCTCTCTCTCTCTCTCTCTCTCTCATATGGGGTATAAGAGGAGAAAAAAGCTCATCAAAGCAATTGCCTTAAAAATATTTGTAGAAAAGACAGAGGAAAGCCACATCATGTCACTGAGAAAGTGACTCATGTCGAGATGCAAAGTCAGGATCGATCCCATTGCAGGTCCTTCACTGGATTTTGTCGAGAATCTGGAAATGAATAGCAGAAGCGCCATACCTTCTATGGCAACATTATTCAATCCACCGACAAATAGTAGATTTATAAATGAGCAGACGAGAAAACTTTCTCGTCCGACACAGTGATCCAACCTTTCTGGCAATAGCTGCATTTATATATTCGATGTAGTTATTCCACTTCAGGCAGGGTGAAAAAGTGAAGCCAAGGAGGCTCAGTGTGTTGCTCTCAGAAGACTAGCATCAGCCATGCTGATGGTGGGTAAAAAAGTTTATCTATGGTGATTAAAAGGGTCATTTTTGATTTGGAATCATTAAAATGTAGAAATGATATATCCCGAAAAGGAATATAGTATAAAATGATCAGTTGAAGAATGGAACTCCACACCAGGTATAAGAAATACAGATTTATTGTACTAAGGTACAATGAACAATAATACACATATAGGCAAGCCACGGTTTGGAGCGGAATAGACTATCGAATAGTGAATACCTTCGCCTAAGACTTTTCTGTATTTACTAGCCTTCCCACGCAAGGCCAGATGTGACACATGGTCATTTTATAGTGGGTATTTTAATATGTCTGTCTATTTTCCCCAGTCGTGGTTCTACCCTTCGGCGGGTTTGTGCTCTCTGCTCGGAAGCAGAGAGCGCCCTCTACCCGAAGGCAGAGAGTTGACAGTGTCATAGAGCAGTCAGGCGAATGCCTAAGACCTTTTCTGTATTTACTAGCCTTCCCACACAAGGCCAGATGTGACACATGGTCATTTTATAGTGGGTATTCCCGGCCATATAGCAGGGCCAAAAAATGTCTGTCTATTTTTCCGCAGTCGTGGTTCTACCCTTCGGCGGAACTACGACTGGGTTTGTGCTCTCTGCTCGGAAGCAGAGAGCGCCCTCTACCCGAAGGCAGAGAGCTGACAGTGTCATAGAAAAGTCAGGCGAATGGCTAAAACAATTCCCCCGTCGTAACGCTCGTTACCGTCATTTATAATGTAGAGCATTCTATTCTCGGGGATGGCAGGATGTTCCACTATAACAATAAGCCATTTCCTGTCTCAGTAAACCACTGATTAGAGCTCCGAATCAAGAGCAGCAGCCAAGCTTACTTTGTCAGCCTTAACAATGTTTTCTATGTCTTCCTAGAAACTGATGACATTAGGAATGTCATTTATGAAGATCAGAAACAGCATAGGACCTAGGATATCGCCTTGAAAGATATCCGCATTAGTGTAAAAGGATCTAGAAGCTTTTTCTCTTCAAAACAACGTTCATTTAACGATTCGATAAAAACAATTGGAATAAATCAGACAGTCGTCTAGTAATAACTTAGACCTGGAGCTTGAGTAAAAGGCAATCATTCCAAGAAGCCTCTCTAGAACCACAATTCGAACTTCAACATTTACTGTCTTGTATACCTTGTATAAATATTCCCTAATGAACGTTAGCGTGTCAGCTGTTAACCTGGCGAAGCGGGAGCAATTTTTTTTTCGTCAGAGAGCAGGTCGTGAGAGTGGGTTCTTAACCACATTGATATTCATTAGAGTCTCGAATACTTCGCCAAAAACCTATAAGAAACTAAGATAGTTAGAGGAATCAGAGTGTTCATCAGAGTTCTTAAAAACAGCAACTACACAGGATATCCAACAAGCTGACAAGCAGGAAGTAGAATGGCAATAGTGGTAGAGTTTGGAAAGCACTGAAGCCAGTTCAGTAACACATTTCTTTAAAACAACAGCTGTGATTCCACTGCTTTCTGTGGTAGACTAGTTGCCGACCAAGGCTATAGAACCCAAGCTATCCTATTATTTAACCCATAACTTGCCTTATAGGATTCTAATTTAGAAATGATATTCGAGACCAAATAATGGATTATGCATATATAATCATCTGTTCTATGTCGGAATAGGCACAATAAAAAAAAAATACTAAATCAATAACAATTACAGCAATATCAATAACATGCACAAAAAACACCACTAAATGTAACTGTCGTAACAAAAACATTGCCCACCTAAAGATAAATATTTAGCCAATATTATAATATAGAAAGCTATTATAACAAATTACATTAAACGGATGAAAGATTTACATAGAGTTCAAGAGGAGAATCTGCGAGTAAAACATTCAACCTTGTCTGCTGTAGATATGAGAACTTCCAGTTGATTTAATAGAGGAGGGATTGATGGTTTATTGTTGTTCAGCACGCTCTTGCAGAGCTAAGTAATCTCTAGAATCAAACTTTTGGGATGCTATACGTTGTTTCAATCTAACAGCAAACAATAACTTTGCATTATCTGTCGATAAATCTGACGTGTCCTAACGTGTTGTAACATGAACGACTAAAAATCGGCATGAACTTTTCGAATAGCCCAATATATTTCAATGTGTGAAATATGTGACTATACATAAACAGGACAAAGACATGTACGGACATATACATATGTATAAAGGGCTTTCAGTGAGTTTACGTGTAAAATAATGGCGGTAAATCTTACGTTCCAGGGACAGGGACGACACACGTATTGTAAATGAATTTACGTGAATTTATTAAGCTGCTGGACACCGAAAGCTCATGACATTTTTCAATACTTGTTTTAATTTTATCTGCATCTATGCCTCGTTGATAAAAATTATTTCAAAATTTTCTTTTCCTAATATATATATATATATATATATATATATATATATATATATTTGAGTCGAAATATATATCTCTTGCTTTCTTTTCTTCTTTTCATTTTTCTGCTTCTCTTTCTTTCTCTTATTATTGATTGTCCTGGCGTGTAACTCTATACGTCCTAATTGTTTTTGTCGAGCGGGTTATATCAAATCACCCTCGATACTGTGTTGTGTCTGTTCGCTTTTGCTTTATTTATTCGGGTGTTAGTCTCATACAATATGTACATAGGGAAGGGCAAAAAAGATCGATAACGCTTCGGTGTAAGTGAATTAGATGCTGTGAAAATGAAGGATTGAGTGCTCTTTCAATGTCACACACCTCAGTAGCTATGTGATCTATTGATAGGCTTCCGTTTATATGTGTATATATTTAACATCTTTCACCAAGTCTATGTGTATATGAAGGATATACAAGCAGGCAAAACAGATAGATAGATAGATAGATAGATAGATAGATAGATAGATAGATAGATAGATAGATAGATCTGAACAGAGAACGAAATAGATAGATAGATAGATAGATAGATAGATAGATAGATAGATAGATAGATAGATAGATAGATAGATCTGAACAGAGAACAGATAGATAGATAGATAGATAGATAGATAGATAGATAGATAGATAGATAGATAGATCTGAACAGAGAACGAGATAGATAGATAGATAGATAGATAGATAGATAGATAGATAGATAGATATATAGATAGATCTGAACAGAGAACGAGATAGATAGATAGATAGATAGATAGATAGATAGATAGATAGATAGATAGATTTTATATCCGACTTTATTTTTTATTACTAAGTTGTTATCACTGTTGTTTTTGTTTATTGCTTGTTTGCTTTTTTTTAGTCTTTAGTTTGTTTGTTTTTTATTTTTTGTTTTTTTTCTTTCTTAAACAGTTAAATTAATAACATCCGGACTAAATTGAGAACAAAGATAGATAGATAGATAGATAGATAGATAGATAGATAGATAGATAGATAGATAGATAGATAGATAGAAATATTAAGACCCCAAAAACAATGTTCGTATTGTATAATTTAATAATAACTGATAAGACTGCTTCTTTACTCCAGTCATGACAAACGGCTGCACTCTCAATACGACCCTATTTTTTAAACGTCAATTTATCATAAGTTCCCTCCAGACGTCATAGTGAAATTCCTACAGCAAAGTGAATAACATAGGAGAAAATAATGATTAAGCACAATAAAAAATACTAAACCAATAACAATTACAGTAATATCAATAACATGCACAAAAACACCACTTAATGTAACTGTCGTAACAAAAACATTGCCCACATAACGATAAATGTTAATCCAATATTATAATATACAAAGATATTATAACAAATTACATTAACACGGACGAAAGACTGACATAGAATACACATAAAAATCTTTTAAAGAAGATACATATAACAAAACTGATCGTTTGAATCCTAGAGAATAGAGCGAGAAGCAGAATCAGGCCAGAGATAGGACAAGAACTGTGTGGTTTCGTTAAAGACACGGGAACAAGGAATACCATAATTATGATTAGGATGCCCTCCGAAAAGGCAATACAAGTGAAGAAAGACTTATACCACTGCTTTATTGATTATGCGAAGGTGTATGACAAAACACGCCGCAAAAAATTGATGAAGATGCTCGGCAGCCTGGGCATATTTGGGAAAGACTTGAGAGTTATCAAGAATCTTTACTGGCAACAAACCACTTGCATACAGTAATGGATTCAGAAGATATACAAAGACAGAAAGAGGCGTATGACAAGGATGTGTCTTTTCCCCAGATCTGTTCAACTTGTACAACGAGAATATTTTGATGACCCTATAATTAACGCCTGGATTCGTAATCGGAGGCCACATTTTAAACAACCTAAGGTACGCAGATGATACAGTGCTGATAGCAGACACAGAAAGGAAACTACAAGACCTCCTACAGAAGGTAGCTGAAGAAAGTAACAAGAAAGGACTAGAAATAAACTGCAAGAAAACCGAATGCATGGTCATCAGCGAAAAGGGCAGCCCAATAAGCCAAATACTGGTCGGGGATACTAGAATCAAGCAGATACAAAAATTTAAATACCTGGGAAGTGTTCTAACAGAAGACGAAAAGTGTGACACAGAGATCCGAAGGCGAATTGGCATGGCGAAAGAAGCATTCCAGAAGTTGAGTAAGGTATTAAGAAACAGGACAATTTTGCTATAAAGAAGGAAGAGAGTACCGGATTGCTGCGTGCTGTCCATCCTTCAATATGGCAGTGAATCCGGGAGAATATAATCAAAGATGAAGCAACTGAAATGTGTTTCTACAGAAAGATGCTGCGAATATCATTGATCGAGCATGTGAGCAATGATGAGGTCTTGAAAATTATGGAAACGAAAAGTTTCTGGGACATGCAATGAGGAAGGAGGGTTTGAAGAACCTGATACTAACAGGCCAGATAGAGGGGAAAAGAGACAGGGGAAAGCAACGGCTAACATATTTGAAGAACCTAATCAGGTGGATGACGGAACGAGGATTGCATGGTGTAACAGGAGAAGGCGTGTTCAGAGCTACCAGGGATAGGGAAACGTGGAAAGCCATGATCGCCTACGCCCTGAAGAGACAGGGCAGATAAAAGAATATATAACAAAATACATAAATACAACCCTATTAAAATACAAAAAGAAAACATCATCACCACAAAAAATCTAATGGAAAAACAGTGCAGTCTCATATAATATTAACAATAAAAACTGTAAATTATGCTTAGAGGGAAAGCTGGTAATAATTAGTTTTCAAAACCAAAATAAACACTTAAACAATAAAATTGAAATAATGGGTAAATGTAAGCATATAAATAAATACTTACTTTGTCATTTATGCATTAATTAAAAACAAATAAAATAATATAGAAAATAACAAATAAATATAATAAAAACTTTTTAAAATTAAAAAATGAATAAATAAACAAATATTTAACATACACACTTATACGCCTGTGTACATGTGCATAAATATGTGTATACACACACAAACACTTACAAATGAACAAGGCCCTGGGCATGACGGTAAACTGCATCCAGCATGCAAGGCCTCTGACTGGGAAGTTGTTAGAAGCATGGAACCACCTCTTAATTGCAGTTGTTCCCAGGTCCACCCTGACCCGGAGTGGTAGCACCTGTTAGTAACTTGTCGTTACAAAAAATGGCAAATGGGCAAATAGTTAACCTCCAAACTTGGTCAAAACACAATGAATGTATAAAGATACACTTTTATAGAAATATGCATAGATAGATAGATAGATAGATAGATAGATAGATAGATAGATAGATTTTTACAGAAAGATATACATTTTTGAAGAAAAATATTACCAACAGTACATTTTTGAAGAAAAATTATTGCCAAAACCCTTTTTTGGAGGAAAAAATATTCTCAGCAAAACATTTTTAAATACAAAACTAGAAGATATCTTCTAAATCAACCTTCCCACTACAACCGAACATTAAAAATAACTTAAAACCCCACCTTTTTAGCATAAAATAACTCACAGAGGTTTATATGCCATTAAACAAAACTCAAAGTCAAACAAATGAACAAATCTAACCCTCCATAATTAATACCTCAATATATAAAACCAAGGGGAAAAAAGTATTATAGAATATTAGATAAATAATAACGTAAAGCATGAGCAAATAGTTAATTTAATACATACATACATACTTTTTAACAATTACATATATCACCGTGCGGCGTGCAGCGTATGAGAGCATGCCAGAGTGCATATATATATATATATATATATATATATATATATATATATATATATATGATTTATATGCTGAAATTTGTTATGTTACTAAACTGAGTCATGCCGATTTCTAAATTTCGTGAAGGCACCGTTATGATGTCCCCACAAGTCAGGACTTATTTTTAACAAAAACAAATAATTATAACACAAAACGCAAACCAAAAACTATCACATATAATGATATAAACACGCAATCACAAACAAAAAAAAAGCACAGAATATAATAATTTCTAAACAAAAAATTCACACATCAAGGCCACAAACATAAGAACACGCAGGAACACAAACATTCAACTATGACCTAAAAAATATTTTAAGAGGTCACACATACTAACACTGTAAGAAAAATATCAATCCAACACAACAGAAAGAGGTCAACTAAAGAAGTTCCAACTCATTATAAAGCAATTAAACGGACACCCATTCACACGCGCTAAAACGAAATTAGCAAATAAAAAGCAATAAAATAAATCAACAACCTGCACGATAAAAAGCAATAAAAAGAAAATCAACTAACTTCAAAAA
The DNA here is from genome assembly GCA_037127315.1 of Ascarosepion bandense. Taxonomy (NCBI): domain Eukaryota; kingdom Metazoa; phylum Mollusca; class Cephalopoda; order Sepiida; family Sepiidae; genus Ascarosepion; species Ascarosepion bandense. The sequence continues at coordinate 2,185,560 of JBBBDQ010001047.1, forward strand.
GCAATCGAAAGCAATTGACTATCCGTAGACCCACTCACATACCAAAAATATTAAATTACACTAATCTCCATATAAATAAGAATAAAACCGAGACACAACAGCATATAAAAGAATAAAACCTGATTAGTGGTGACATGTTAATGATGCCTTCACGAAAGTTAGAACCTTGCATGACTTTGCTCAGTTAAGTGATGAACTTTTCCGCATTAATCCCATTAAAATTCTATCTCTATCTCAATAACGAGAACTTTACGACAAAAAAATCTGTTTGGCACAATATATTTCTATCAATAAACCACTGAATAAAAATGATCTTGGCACTAAGCGTCATCACAACTCAACAGTACATCTAAACTAAACTTATTTAAAAATGGAACTTTGTCTGTCTGTGTATGTCCGTTACCTATAGATTCCGAAACGGCTGAACCGATTTTCTTGAAAATTTACACAGTTGTACTATAAGCGTCTGCGAGTGTTCTTAGCTAGGTTTTTTACCTCCGATAAATATCGAAAATCGATAACCGAAAAATTTGGGTTATAGAAGGAGTGGTCCGATTTTAATCAAATTTGATACACTCATAGACAAAGACATAAGAAACGATATTCAGAAGTTTCAAGGTTGCAATTCTTACGATAGTGCAGAAAATTGATAATATATATATATATAAGGCAAGATGTTTGTGTGTGTGTCTGTTTATCTGTCTGTATATCTGTATTTTTTTTCAGCCCTTTTATTTTAGTTTTTGCTTCGGGTTTGGCACTAAGTATGTAGTTCTTAGTCTCAGCCATGATACCATTTACTCAAAAGACTTATTTAGCTTTCAAAATTCAGTTTACGAGAAAAAAAACTTATTTGATATCGATACCAGGAAATCAAAATCTGACTTACATCCATTAATTTTTCTTTCAGTCTACGGTTTCGCTTTAACTGGAAACAGCTATTACTTTTTTAGTCTTTCGTGCCAACGTCCAAAGAGTCTGAGCTCCATGACCATGGATTAGTTTTAAAACTTTCATTACACCCGAACAACAGAGAAAATATTCTATAAACCCAATCGAGCATAACTAAAAACCTAAAAAGAAAAAAAATCTGCAAAAATGTAGTAGTTATCTCTTTAGAATTAGGTTTCAGGTTTCTTCTAAAATCTAATTTTATCCTATATGTGTAATATCTCCACCGAAACTCTAAAATTTAAGTTAATATTTCTTCCCAATAGAAATTGGTAGGTTATCATCTGATTCACACTTCTCGCTAGTCTTTTGAATAAGAGTATTGATTTACCTCTTCATTCCTGTTTGGGATTTAGTTTCTGATTCATTCAAAAGTTATTTTCATTCTCTTTTACTCCCAGTAGCCCCTTGTATCTGAGTGGCATTACCTTTTTGGGGTGGATTCAGACAAGGCTCAGATAAGCTCCATTCTTTAGTTCCACTAAATCCGATCTTTATTGCTAGGACACACTTTGTCACGTTCGAAACATTTTTTTCTTTTTTTCGATTCCAAAGTGTAACACACAGGTTTTACTCTACTATTTCTACTTTGTGAGGGATGATTCCCTAAACACTACAATCTTAACCTCAAAAGACAATCGTTATCTATCCTACATATTCTCATAATCTTCACTTCTTACCACTTCACCTTTTACTTATATCATATTCCATATCCATTTAGAGCGAAATCCACTACTTTGAGCGGGTCTCTAATCTTGTATTGGGTGAACTTTAGTATAAAAAACTTTGAAAATTCGCACTGTATGAGTAAGCATGTGTATTTGTATATATAGTCAGTAGGTTAAGTACGATTGTCATACGTGATACATACTTAGACGACCATAACTCTTTAGATCCATGATTGACTAAGCAAAAGATTTTTCCGCCATAGGATGATATTTCTTTCTGCAGTAGACTGGTTGCCGACCTAGGCTATAGAACCCAATCTGGCTTACTATTCAACGCATTGCTGGAAGAAAAAGAGATGGATCCATACCTTTCCAAAGCGTTTTTGCGCGTAAGTAAATGCTACTGAGATTCAAACTAGGCTCTCTGGTTTCTCATTCAGATCCGATATCCGTTACACCATAAAGAATAGTAGCAACATTTTAATCAGGGGTATATTGCCACTGTCTACGGCTATATCGTGTTGAATGCACCGGTTCCCGTCCGATCACCGAAGTTAAGTGACATCGAGCCTTAAATGGATAACCATTTGGGAATACCAGATGCTGTAAACGTAAGGACCGAGAAGGGTCCACTGGTCCTCCAGGTTTGGGGGTTAGGTGCAGGGCTAACAACCCTGCCCCGTAAAAAGCATTTTGTTACAGAAACAGCAACAAAAAAGTTGCTGTCCTATGCAGCATTGGGTGTGATGGATAAATGATGATGATGATGATGATGATACATTGCCACTAGCTTTAAAATAATTGTGTCTTAAATAACAAAAAAGGGTTAACATGTCTTGCTAGAAGTTAATTTCTTAGGCTAGCAAGATAATCTTTTTTCAGACGTATGCTCCAACAATATTTTTCTTTCTTTAGCACCTACAGAGCTAGCCTACAACTAGACTAATCGGACCATACTTACATTTTCGGAAAAAGCTCGGAAAATGAATTGTGACGAGCACAGAAGATCTAAAAAAATGTAAAAAAGACAGAAAGTGGAGGTGGGTAAACAGTAACTCTTAACGAGTTTGTGCGAATGAGTGATAGAATTAGGACAAGCGTTACAAGACGTACCGTGTTCTCAAGCAGGGTGTCGGTGATCGTGGCTCGTTAATCTTTCTCTCTTTTGTAGCACCAAATAACGTTTGTCTCCTTACAATCACCTCCCATCTGATGGGGTCTGGGTATGAGGGTAAAATGCATACAGCTGCAAGGCCTCTAATTGAGAGGTTGTGAGGAGTATGGAATCACCTCTTAATTGCTGTTGTTCCCAGGTCCACCCTGACCCGGGGTGGTAGCACCTGTTAATGTTCCAGCTATGGGAAAATAGTTAACCTCCCCACAAATTGGGGTTAAAACACTATGGAAGTATAAAAATAGACTTTTATAGAAAAGTATATACATAAAAATAGACTTTTATTAAAAAATTTACATTTTTTAAAGAAAAAAGATTATTGCCATAATACATTTTTGAAAGAAAAAAATATTTCCAACAATACAATTTTTAATACAAAGCTAGAAGACATCTTCAGTTTTTAAAATAAAATAAAATAAAAATTTTCATCAAATCTGACTAAATCAGCCTTCTGACTATAACCAAACCTTTAACAAAATACCTTAAAACCCCGCCTTTTTGGAATTAAATAACCCACAGAGGTTGATATGCCATTAAACAAAACTCAAACTCAAACCCATCTGATGATCTAAAATCGATTTATACAAGCTTCTTATGTAGTATACTCAGCTGTTTTTCATCATTATGTGTACTAGATATTTAAAGCGCAAGATTTTCTTTTCCATGTAAAGCTGTATTGAGTCATGCCGACCTACGTTTGTAAGGTACAACGACAAAAAGTTAAACAACATTTGGAAATAGGTTTAAATAGTTATTCAGTATCTAGTTAGAAGATAATAAATATATACTGAGGAAAGTAGGCTTGGAAATTTTCATATTCACATCATATACTGAAAGAAATAGGGACATATGACCGTGGCGTATAATCTACCTAACGAGCTTGTGCAAACTCTTTGCAAAACAGAGATTAGGAGAGATACGAAAAAGACAAAATGCACTGAGAGCTACAAAGATGTAACGCTTTACATGCTTTAGCTTTTGTTAATATCTTCCATTTTACTGTTAATGTATTCTTCTTCTCCTTAATTCTTCTTCTTCTTCTTCTTCTTCTTTGTGCCTTGTCCTTTCGGGTCCTTCTACGTCTCCCTATCCCTGGTGGCTCTTAGCACGCTTTCTCTTGTAGCACAACGCAACCCCCATTATGTCATCCACCTGCTCAGGCCCTTCAAATGTTATCCGCTGCTTTCCTCTGCCTCTTTCTCCCTCTATCTGGCCCTGTTAGTATCAGGTTCTCCAAGCCGTCCTTTCTTATTGCGTGTCCCAGGAACTTTAGTTGTCTCTTCCTAATGCTCAATTTTAATTTCCTTTTCGTTTCCAAAACCTCGTCATTGCTAACATGCTCCGTCCGCAATATCCGCAGTAGCCTTCTGTAGAACCACATTTCAGTTGCTTCAAGTTTTCCCTTCATCTTTGATGATATTGTCCAGCATTCACAGCCATATTGAAGAACTGACATCACATAGCAATCCAGTGCTATCTTCTTTGTTTCTGGTGAAAGTACCCTGCCTGTTAATAGTTTAAGCTTCTGGAACGCACCTTTCACCATGCCAATTCGACTTCGGATCTGTGTCGCACTTTTCGTCTTCTGTTAGAACACTTCCCAGATCTTTTAATTTTTGTACCTGCTAGATTTTAGTATCCCCCACCTGTATCTGGCATTTTGGACTGCCCTTTTGTTGATGGCCATGCATTCCGATTTCTTGCAGTTTATTTGTAGTCCTTTTTTGTCATTCTCTTTAGCTACCTTCTATACGAGGTCTTGTAGTTTCCTTTCTATGTCTGCAATCAGCATTGTATCATCTGCGTACCTTATGTTGTTCAAATTGTGGCCTCTGATTACGAATTCTGGCATAACATCTAGTGTCTTCAAAATAGTCTTGCTGTTCAAGTTGAATAGATCCGTTGAAATGACACATCTTTTAATTGGCAATAGTATTTAGAAAGTGAAGTTAAGTTACAATAGATTTTAGTATTAAGTTGATATGTTGCTTAGCAGCAGGATTTTCTTCTTCTTTTTTTCAGAAGTTATACTGATCAAAAGTATTTAGGCAAGCGGTTTTTTCTGTTATCGTAAAGTGCTCGATATCGGGGTGGAGATGCAAAGAATTTGTCACTTTAACTGAGCAGGTTGAGGTGGACTTCAAAGTTTCGTAACGACACCAAAATAATATCTTGACTCATTGGGATGTTTGTTGGGGGTTTTTGTTTTGTTTTTTGTTGTTTTTGTATTTTGTTTTTTGTTTTGTTTTTTTGTTTTTTGCTTTTTGTTTTTTTTGTTGTTGTTTTTTACCGGCAAAAAACAAACACAGCCTCAATGAGTAAAGACATCATAACAGTGTTGTCAGGAAACTTCAAAGTCGGTATTAACCTGCTCAGTTAAAGTGCCAAATTATTTGCATTAAACATATATATATATATATATATATATATATATATATAGAGAGAGAGAGAGAGAGAGAGAGAGAGAGAGAGAACGAGAGAGAAAGAGAGTGAGAAAGAGAGACGGATTGAAAGCTGACTGTGGTTTTACCTGGTATTTCCTTGCTTTAACATCCCATTACCAGTGTAATTAATACCTCTAATCGTTTGCCTTAAAATTGATTTTAAAAAATCAGTTTATGTACAGTACAATTCTAAAGATATTATTGTACCAATTAATTGAAATATATTTTGGTTCAATCCTGAGGAATCACGTTGCTGTCTTTAGAAAAGTTGTGGTCAATATCATGAGGAGACATAGGTTGACCGACAAATATTTTAAATTCTCTAAACAATTACAAAGTTTCCATTGTTATAATTGATTCATGCACGTATAAATAAAACGTAAAAGTAAATTAGATTTCAGTTTTCCATTTAAAAAGTATTCTCTTATTTTCAAAAGTTTATGAAGAGAAACATTGCTTGGTAAGGTGTTTTCCTTTTTTTTATTGTTCGTGTCGTATTGTTTCGTAGGTGTTTTAAGGACACCATGACATTTATACATTAAAGGTTTTGTTAAATTAAGCCTCACGGCCAGAGCTGCTGTAATAATTTTTAGAATATTATAGTTGTTTTTGCTTTTTCTTCATTTTTTTTCTGTGTTGTTTTGAATTTTATTTTACGTTTTTTGTTTTGTTTTGGTTTTGTCTTTTTGTAATTCACTAAGCCGTTTTCTTTTGACAGTTTCAGTTTTGATGATTCAAAATTTTATTATAGAAAGGAGAGAAAAAACATGAGTAAATTTTAAAGGTTAAAGCGTAGCTAAGAGATGTAAAATTTCATTGTTACTCCCGTTATTTTATTTTTTATTATTATTTGCTTAGTTTGAAAAATAAGAAGAAATTGTAGAGAAAATAACAATGAAGAATCAAGAATATAAAGTCGCAAAGCGTAAGGAAAAATAATCATATAAAATGTCGCGGTACATAGAAGGAAGGAAGGAAGGAAGGAAGGAAGGAAGGAAGGAAGGAAGGAAGGAACTTAAGAAATGAAAGCAGAGAGAACGTGAGAAGAATGCAGAAAAGAAAAATGGAAAATATGAAGAAAGAAAGAAAGAAAGAAAGAAAGAAAGAGCAATTTAGTGGGAATAGGTAAAGAAAAATAAAGAACGAGACAAAAAAATAGGACGAGAAAGAAGAAAAATTGTTTAAAAATGGGGTGATAAAAAGAAGAACGTATAGAAATAACGAAGACAAAATTGAATGAAAACAGAAGGAAGGAAGGAAGGAAAGAAGGAAATAGTACGAGGCTAAAGAAACTTAAGAAATGAAAGCAGAGAGAACGTGAGAAGAAAGCAGAAAAGAAAAATGGAAAATATGAAGAAAGAAAGAAAGAAAGAAAGAAAGACCAATTTAGTGGGAATAAGTAAAGAAAAATAAAGAACGAGACAAAGAAAAATAGGACGAGAAAGAAGAAAAATTGTTGAAAAAAAGGGGTGATAAAAAGAAGAACGTATAGAAATAACGAAGACAAAATTGAATGAAAACAGAAGGAAGGAAGGAAGGAAGGAAGGAAGGAAGGAAGGAAGGAAGAATATAAAAAAATGAAAGAAATCATTAGAACATTTAAGACGAACAATGTCATTACATGACATGAAGAAATATGACTGATTAAGAATATTGAGAAATATGAAAGAAAAGCTACAGTACTCAGAGTGATAGATGCAAAGGTGGATGAATAAAAAGAAAGAAAAAACAAAGAAAAATGAGGTTGAAAGAAAGGAAGAAAGAAAGTGATACACACAAAAATTTTACAAAAAGACGTAAGAATAGAAGGCGAGAATAGAAACAAAAGTAGATTATAGACAAGACGGAAGGGGAAAATAAATAAAAAAATGAAGACGATATGGCGGAATTAATGTTTCTAAAAAACACATAAACAGTGAAGCGTTAAAGAAAATTTAACTTCGTCACAATGATTCAAATCTTTTAAATTACAAGCAAGAAGTGATCAATATCGCATTAAATAAAATCAAGTAAAGAATATACTTGAAAATTATTCAATTTTATGCAAATGAAGCACCGGATGTCAGTACAGCAGTTTTTAGGGCGTTAGAAAGTCGATTCACATAACATTAAACTCGTAAAATATATCGTCAGGAGAAAAAAGAGATTATAATATATATATTTTTAATACTTGAGTTAAGATACAGGGTCAGGTAGTGCAAAAATTGGAATGGCCGATTGACACGTAAAAATGAACTGACAGTTAAGAGTTTTTGAAAGTCCTTAAGAAAGGCCCCCGACATGGCAAATACTAGGATGACATTGATGTACACTGTGTAGGTAAAGTTGTCCTGGGTATGACGATAAAATATATCCAGCAGCGAGGTCTCTGATCAGGAGATTGGAGATGTTGAGGCGCACTTAACTGCAGTTGTTCCCAGGTCTACCCTAACCCGAGGTGGGAGCACCTGTCCGGGTCCCAGCTATGGGCAAAATATGAATCATCGAACAAAATTCAACAGTACATTTTATAATAAAATGAGCAGTAATATATTTTATAGAAAAATGACAATCAGTGCAGCACTTGGATAAATAAAAGAATATATTTTATGTGGCTTCCCTCTGTTTCTTCTATAAATATTTTCATGGCATCTGCTCCGACGAACTTAGGTCACTGGTGCCCCCTCCACAAGAATATACTCGAGCAACTAGACTGGCAACAAAGTTTCACCCTTTTACAGTTAGATCAATCAAATACAAGCGACAATTCTACTCCGTAGTTTCTTTTTTTTTTTTTTTTGCGTTTCCTGCCTGTGGAACTCCCTTCCATATACTTGCTTTCCTGATGGAGATAACCTCCAGGAATTTAGATGCAAAGTCAATTCCCATCTTTTACCCACTTAACTCTAGCCCTTTTCCACATCACCCCGTGTGTCTTGTTCTTTTCCTTTCTCTCTACCTTCCTAACTGTCTTAACTCCTGTGTTCGCATCCTTCTTTTGTCTTTTCTCTTTTACCCCCTGTAGCTGGCTCGTCTTTGCATTCAATCTCCTCTTGTCAAAAACTTTAACTCTTTTATGTAGCCCCCTGCACATCAGTAGCGGTTCCGCCTTGGTTGAGGGTGAAATGATTTTACAAATAAGTAAATTTTATGATCTACAAACTATATATTTAAAAAAATACTCTCATCCTAAAAGTATAAATTTGTCTGCAAAACATCTGTAGTTGCAAGCATGAAATTCTGTATAAAATATTTATAATTCGGCAATAAATAAGACATAGAGTTTGATATCCCACTAAACAAAATCAACCAGCCAACCAACCAACCGTAGATAAATGGTTGCTTTCAGTATTACTGGGAGGCAGCTGAATGTCACAGACAGCTAAAGAATGGGAGAAATTACGACGACCCGTACGTTGAAAAAGACAAAAAATATTTTTTAAATTCTAGTATGAAATAATATTCATATAATAAAACAATATTATTCGTTAGTCAGTAAGTTAAAAATAAATTTTCAACGAGATACAAACATGCACTCCTCGTAAAGACTGTTAATATATGTCCCGACTTAACCACATGGCTACTCGTTTTCCCCAGCCACTTATTTTGTACATATTTTTCTTAGATACACATAATAGTAATGCTATTTTCAATACCATCTGCCATATTTGATCACAGCTCTCCACATCTTTCTTCATTATCTGTGAACTGTTCTGTATTATTAGGAGAAATCGTGTAGGTGTTCTCCATTGCCTTGTCTATGGCGTATATTTCAGATGTTTTTCATATAGACAGCTTTTTACTCAGGGAAAAAATGGGTTCATGCCTTTTCCAAGAATATTAGTGCGAAAGTGAACATAACAGATAACCCGGAATTTGAACTCGTCTTGCCCACTCCAGGTTACTTGCCAATATCTTTCTTCTTTCTCCTACCAGCACATCAGTTGTAGTATAGGTAGGTATACTATTTTATTTAGATTTTGACTATTCAATGTCGAAACTCTCAAATCATTACACTACGGTCGTTAGAAAATAATGAAATTTTAGTCGAAAAATCAATAAATGACAATATATCGAGTAAGCCCCCACTTCAAAAAATAAAACAATCTTAGATTTTCTGTAGACGGAAACCAACTCTGATTAATGCATGATACATTTTCAATTACTTACATCCTTTCCTATTTCCATCACTTGAAGGCACCACATTTCAAAAAAAAAAACATCA